>OZ057403.1:46980281-47127781 GCA_964056735.1 Allodiplogaster pararmata
AAGAATAAGGGCTATTGAAGAGTTACGGGTTGAAGAGCTTGGAAGCAGCGGATAGGGAAGATGAGAAGGAAGAATAAGGGCTATTGAAGAGTTACAGGGTTGAAGAGCTTGGAAGCAGCGGATAGGGAAGATGAGAAGGAAGAATAAGGGCTATTGAAGAGTTACGGGTTGAAGAGCTTGGAAGCAGCGGATAGGGAAGATGAGAAGGAAGAATAAGGGCTTTTGAAGAGTTACGGGTTGAAGAGCTTGGAAGCAGCGGATAGGGAAGATGAGAAGGAAGAATAAGGGCTATTGAAGAGTTACGGGTTGAAGAGCTTGGAAGCAGCGGATAGGGAAGATGAGAAGGAAGAATAAGGGCTATTGAAGAGTTACGGGTTGAAGAGCTTGGAAGCAGCGGATAGGGAAGATGAGAAGGAAGAATAAGGGCTATTGAAGAGTTACGGGTTGAAGAGCTTGGAAGCAGCGGATAGGGAAGATGAGAAGGAAGAATAAGGGCTATTGAAGAGTTACGGGTTGAAGAGCTTGGAAGCAGCGGATAGGGAAGATGAGAAGGAAGAATAAGGGCTATTGAAGAGTTACGGGTTGAAGAGCTTGGAAGCAGCGGATAGGGAAGATGAGAAGGAAGAATAAGGGCTATTGAAGAGTTACGGGTTGAAGAGCTTGGAAGCAGCGGATAGGGAAGATGAGAAGGAAGAATAAGGGCTATTGAAGAGTTACGGGTTGAAGAGCTTGGAAGCAGCGGATAGGGAAGATGAGAAGGAAGAATAAGGGCTATTGAAGAGTTACGGGTTGAAGAGCTTGGAAGCAGCGGATAGGGAAGATGAGAAGGAAGAATAAGGGCTATTGAAGAGTTACGGGTTGAAGAGCTTGGAAGCAGCGGATAGGGAAGATGAGAAGGAAGAATAAGGGCTATTGAAGAGTTACGGGTTGAAGAGCTTGGAAGCAGCGGATAGGGAAGATGAGAAGGAAGAATAAGGGCTATTGAAGAGTTACGGGTTGAAGAGCTTGGAAGCAGCGGATAGGGAAGATGAGAAGGAAGAATAAGGGCTATTGAAGAGTTACGGGTTGAAGAGCTTGGAAGCAGCGGATAGGGAAGATGAGAAGGAAGAATAAGGGCTATTGAAGAGTTACGGGTTGAAGAGCTTGGAAGCAGCGGATAGGGAAGATGAGAAGGAAGAATAAGGGCTATTGAAGAGTTACGGGTTGAAGAGCTTGGAAGCAGCGGATAGGGAAGATGAGAAGGAAGAATAAGGGCTATTGAAGAGTTACGGGTTGAAGAGCTTGGAAGCAGCGGATAGGGAAGATGAGAAGGAAGAATAAGGGCTATTGAAGAGTTACGGGTTGAAGAGCTTGGAAGCAGCGGATAGGGAAGATGAGAAGGAAGAATAAGGGCTATTGAAGAGTTACGGGTTGAAGAGCTTGGAAGCAGCGGATAGGGAAGATGAGAAGGAAGAATAAGGGCTATTGAAGAGTTACGGGTTGAAGAGCTTGGAAGCAGCGGATAGGGAAGATGAGAAGGAAGAATAAGGGCTATTGAAGAGTTACGGGTTGAAGAGCTTGGAAGCAGCGGATAGGGAAGATGAGAAGGAAGAATAAGGGCTATTGAAGAGTTACGGGTTGAAGAGCTTGGAAGCAGCGGATAGGGAAGATGAGAAGGAAGAATAAGGGCTATTGAAGAGTTACGGGTTGAAGAGCTTGGAAGCAGCGGATAGGGAAGATGAGAAGGAAGAATAAGGGCTATTGAAGAGTTACGGGTTGAAGAGCTTGGAAGCAGCGGATAGGGAAGATGAGAAGGAAGAATAAGGGCTATTGAAGAGTTACGGGTTGAAGAGCTTGGAAGCAGCGGATAGGGAAGATGAGAAGGAAGAATAAGGGCTATTGAAGAGTTACGGGTTGAAGAGCTTGGAAGCAGCGGATAGGGAAGATGAGAAGGAAGAATAAGGGCTATTGAAGAGTTACGGGTTGAAGAGCTTGGAAGCAGCGGATAGGGAAGATGAGAAGGAAGAATAAGGGCTATTGAAGAGTTACGGGTTGAAGAGCTTGGAAGCAGCGGATAGGGAAGATGAGAAGGAAGAATAAGGGCTATTGAAGAGTTACGGGTTGAAGAGCTTGGAAGCAGCGGATAGGGAAGATGAGAAGGAAGAATAAGGGCTATTGAAGAGTTACGGGTTGAAGAGCTTGGAAGCAGCGGATAGGGAAGATGAGAAGGAAGAATAAGGGCTATTGAAGAGTTACGGGTTGAAGAGCTTGGAAGCAGCGGATAGGGAAGATGAGAAGGAAGAATAAGGGCTATTGAAGAGTTACGGGTTGAAGAGCTTGGAAGCAGCGGATAGGGAAGATGAGAAGGAAGAATAAGGGCTATTGAAGAGTTACGGGTTGAAGAGCTTGGAAGCAGCGGATAGGGAAGATGAGAAGGAAGAATAAGGGCTATTGAAGAGTTACGGGTTGAAGAGCTTGGAAGCAGCGGATAGGGAAGATGAGAAGGAAGAATAAGGGCTATTGAAGAGTTACGGGTTGAAGAGCTTGGAAGCAGCGGATAGGGAAGATGAGAAGGAAGAATAAGGGCTATTGAAGAGTTACGGGTTGAAGAGCTTGGAAGCAGCGGATAGGGAAGATGAGAAGGAAGAATAAGGGCTATTGAAGAGTTACGGGTTGAAGAGCTTGGAAGCAGCGGATAGGGAAGATGAGAAGGAAGAATAAGGGCTATTGAAGAGTTACGGGTTGAAGAGCTTGGAAGCAGCGGATAGGGAAGATGAGAAGGAAGAATAAGGGCTATTGAAGAGTTACGGGTTGAAGAGCTTGGAAGCAGCGGATAGGGAAGATGAGAAGGAAGAATAAGGGCTATTGAAGAGTTACGGGTTGAAGAGCTTGGAAGCAGCGGATAGGGAAGATGAGAAGGAAGAATAAGGGCTATTGAAGAGTTACGGGTTGAAGAGCTTGGAAGCAGCGGATAGGGAAGATGAGAAGGAAGAATAAGGGCTATTGAAGAGTTACGGGTTGAAGAGCTTGGAAGCAGCGGATAGGGAAGATGAGAAGGAAGAATAAGGGGCTATTGAAGAGTTACGGGTTGAAGAGCTTGGAAGCAGCGGATAGGGAAGATGAGAAGGAAGAATAAGGGCTATTGAAGAGTTACGGGTTGAAGAGCTTGGAAGCAGCGGATAGGGAAGATGAGAAGGAAGAATAAGGGCTATTGAAGAGTTACGGGTTGAAGAGCTTGGAAGCAGCGGATAGGGAAGATGAGAAGGAAGAATAAGGGCTATTGAAGAGTTACGGGTTGAAGAGCTTGGAAGCAGCGGATAGGGAAGATGAGAAGGAAGAATAAGGGCTATTGAAGAGTTACGGGTTGAAGAGCTTGGAAGCAGCGGATAGGGAAGATGAGAAGGAAGAATAAGGGCTATTGAAGAGTTACAGGTTGAAGAGCTTGGAAGCAGCGGATAGGGAAGATGAGAAGGAAGAATAAGGGCTATTGAAGAGTTACGGGTTGAAGAGCTTGGAAGCAGCGGATAGGGAAGATGAGAAGGAAGAATAAGGGCTATTGAAGAGTTACGGGTTGAAGAGCTTGGAAGCAGCGGATAGGGAAGATGAGAAGGAAGAATAAGGGCTATTGAAGAGTTACAGGTTGAAGAGCTTGGAAGCAGTGGATAGGGAAGATGAGAAGGAAGAATAAGGGCTATTGAAGAGTTACGGGTTGAAGAGCTTGGAAGCAGCGGATAGGGAAGATGAGAAGGAAGAATAAGGGCTATTGAAGAGTTACGGGTTGAAGAGCTTGGAAGCAGCGGATAGGGAAGATGAGAAGGAAGAATAAGGGCTATTGAAGAGTTACGGGTTGAAGAGCTTGGAAGCAGCGGATAGGGAAGATGAGAAGGAAGAATAAGGGCTATTGAAGAGTTACGGGTTGAAGAGCTTGGAAGCAGCGGATAGGGAAGATGAGAAGGAAGAATAAGGGCTATTGAAGAGTTACGGGTTGAAGAGCTTGGAAGCAGCGGATAGGGAAGATGAGAAGGAAGAATAAGGGCTATTGAAGAGTTACGGGTTGAAGAGCTTGGAAGCAGCGGATAGGGAAGATGAGAAGGAAGAATAAGGGCTATTGAAGAGTTACGGGTTGAAGAGCTTGGAAGCAGCGGATAGGGAAGATGAGAAGGAAGAATAAGGGCTATTGAAGAGTTACGGGTTGAAGAGCTTGGAAGCAGCGGATAGGGAAGATGAGAAGGAAGAATAAGGGCTATTGAAGAGTTACGGGTTGAAGAGCTTGGAAGCAGCGGATAGGGAAGATGAGAAGGAAGAATAAGGGCTATTGAAGAGTTACGGGTTGAAGAGCTTGGAAGCAGCGGATAGGGAAGATGAGAAGGAAGAATAAGGGCTATTGAAGAGTTACGGGTTGAAGAGCTTGGAAGCAGCGGATAGGGAAGATGAGAAGGAAGAATAAGGGCTATTGAAGAGTTACGGGTTGAAGAGCTTGGAAGCAGCGGATAGGGAAGATGAGAAGGAAGAATAAGGGCTATTGAAGAGTTACGGGTTGAAGAGCTTGGAAGCAGCGGATAGGGAAGATGAGAAGGAAGAATAAGGGCTATTGAAGAGTTACGGGTTGAAGAGCTTGGAAGCAGCGGATAGGGAAGATGAGAAGGAAGAATAAGGGCTATTGAAGAGTTACAGGTTGAAGAGCTTGGAAGCAGCGGATAGGGAAGATGAGAAGGAAGAATAAGGGCTATTGAAGAGTTACGGGTTGAAGAGCTTGGAAGCAGCGGATAGGGAAGATGAGAAGGAAGAATAAGGGCTATTGAAGAGTTACGGGTTGAAGAGCTTGGAAGCAGCGGATAGGGAAGATGAGAAGGAAGAATAAGGGCTATTGAAGAGTTACAGGTTGAAGAGCTTGGAAGCAGCGGATAGGGAAGATGAGAAGGAAGAATAAGGGCTATTGAAGAGTTACGGGTTGAAGAGCTTGGAAGCAGCGGATAGGGAAGATGAGAAGGAAGAATAAGGGCTATTGAAGAGTTACGGGTTGAAGAGCTTGGAAGCAGCGGATAGGGAAGATGAGAAGGAAGAATAAGGGCTATTGAAGAGTTACGGGTTGAAGAGCTTGGAAGCAGCGGATAGGGAAGATGAGAAGGAAGAATAAGGGCTATTGAAGAGTTACGGGTTGAAGAGCTTGGAAGCAGCGGATAGGGAAGATGAGAAGGAAGAATAAGGGCTATTGAAGAGTTACGGGTTGAAGAGCTTGGAAGCAGCGGATAGGGAAGATGAGAAGGAAGAATAAGGGCTATTGAAGAGTTACGGGTTGAAGAGCTTGGAAGCAGCGGATAGGGAAGATGAGAAGGAAGAATAAGGGCTATTGAAGAGTTACGGGTTGAAGAGCTTGGAAGCAGCGGATAGGGAAGATGAGAAGGAAGAATAAGGGCTATTGAAGAGTTACGGGTTGAAGAGCTTGGAAGCAGCGGATAGGGAAGATTGAGAAGGAAGAATAAGGGCTATTGAAGAGTTACGGGTTGAAGAGCTTGGAAGCAGCGGATAGGGAAGATGAGAAGGAAGAATAAGGGCTATTGAAGAGTTACGGGTTGAAGAGCTTGGAAGCAGCGGATAGGGAAGATGAGAAGGAAGAATAAGGGCTATTGAAGAGTTACGGGTTGGCTCGAAACACACTGGCAACAGTGGCCATTCGTGACTCTACAGCCTTAAGAGCCTGTCACGGATGGAGCCGGATCATCCAGTCCAGAATCGAGCGCGACCTCAGGTGGCGGATAGAGGGATGCCTCCCTACGAATTATTCGTGCTGGGAGGTAGCGGGAGAAATCCCGCCGCGGACCAAAACTGGGTAGTATAGCTCGTCAAAGGAGGGTGATGCCGGACCGGCCTGGGCATGCCACCGGACAAAACATCAGCCGATACTCCGCTATACTTTTCAATGGCGAGTCGAGGCGCCAGTCAAATAGCCTCTTGCCTATCTCCGGTCAACGACAGGCGAGACGTCTCTACTCCCACCCAAAACGATGCTAGGCCGGCTTGACCACCCACTCACAAGGCCTATAGCATGAACAGGTTGCTACAACGATGTCCGCCTTCACAAGGTGCAGCATGACAGTCTCAGGACTGCAAAGGACATCAAAACCCTTCTCCGGACGCATCTTGTCCGAAGAACACGAGAACTTCTCTCATTAAAGAGAGTGTTCATAACCAAGTCTTCGATGCGGGATGCTTGCCGGCAACAACAACAACAGTTACGGGTTGAAGAGCTTGGAAGCAGCGGATAGGGAAGATGAGAAGGAAGAATAAGGGCTATTGAAGAGTTACGGGTTGAAGAGCTTGGAAGCAGCGGATAGGGAAGATGAGAAGGAAGAATAAGGGCTATTGAAGAGTTACGGGTTGAAGAGCTTGGAAGCAGCGGATAGGGAAGATGAGAAGGAAGAATAAGGGCTATTGAAGAGTTACGGGTTGAAGAGCTTGGAAGCAGCGGATAGGGAAGATGAGAAGGAAGAATAAGGGCTATTGAAGAGTTACGGGTTGAAGAGCTTGGAAGCAGCGGATAGGGAAGATGAGAAGGAAGAATAAGGGCTATTGAAGAGTTACGGGTTGAAGAGCTTGGAAGCAGCGGATAGGGAAGATGAGAAGGAAGAATAAGGGCTATTGAAGAGTTACGGGTTGAAGAGCTTGGAAGCAGCGGATAGGGAAGATGAGAAGGAAGAATAAGGGCTATTGAAGAGTTACGGATTGAAGAGCTTGGAAGCAGCGGATAGGGAAGATGAGAAGGAAGAATAAGGGCTATTGAAGAGTTACGGGTTGAAGAGCTTGGAAGCAGCGGATAGGGAAGATGAGAAGGAAGAATAAGGGCTATTGAAGAGTTACGGGTTGAAGAGCTTGGAAGCAGCGGATAGGGAAGATGAGAAGGAAGAATAAGGGCTATTGAAGAGTTACGGGTTGAAGAGCTTGGAAGCAGCGGATAGGGAAGATGAGAAGGAAGAATAAGGGCTATTGAAGAGTTACGGGTTGAAGAGCTTGGAAGCAGCGGATAGGGAAGATGAGAAGGAAGAATAAGGGCTATTGAAGAGTTACGGGTTGAAGAGCTTGGAAGCAGCGGATAGGGAAGATGAGAAGGAAGAATAAGGGCTATTGAAGAGTTACGGGTTACTGCTGCTAATCACACTAGCAGTGATCTAGCAGGCAGCCACTGGTTCTACCAGGATAGGTCTGTCCTGCATCTCAGGGGAGCGCGTACCCTGCCGCGAGGCGGGAACAAGCGCGAGGAAGAAGAAGAAGAAGAAGAAGAGTTACGGGTTGAAGAGCTTGGAAGCAGCGGATAGGGAAGATGAGAAGGAAGAATAAGGGCTATTGAAGAGTTACGGGTTGAAGAGCTTGGAAGCAGCGGATAGGGAAGATGAGAAGGAAGAATAAGGGCTATTGAAGAGTTACGGGTTGAAGAGCTTGGAAGCAGCGGATAGGGAAGATGAGAAGGAAGAATAAGGGCTATTGAAGAGTTACGGGTTGAAGAGCTTGGAAGCAGCGGATAGGGAAGATGAGAAGGAAGAATAAGGGCTATTGAAGAGTTACGGGTTGAAGAGCTTGGAAGCAGCGGATAGGGAAGATGAGAAGGAAGAATAAGGGCTATTGAAGAGTTACGGGTTGAAGAGCTTGGAAGCAGCGGATAGGGAAGATGAGAAGGAAGAATAAGGGCTATTGAAGAGTTACGGGTTGAAGAGCTTGGAAGCAGCGGATAGGGAAGATGAGAAGGAAGAATAAGGGCTATTGACACTCGTTTCAAAGCGGCCATTCAGGAAACAGGGAGAAGTGAAGAATGATGAATGGTTGACATAGCAGCCGTTCCGGGGTGAAGGCAAGAAGAAGAAGAAGATCTCTCTATCTTTTGTGTCTTTCTCTATAACTCTCTCTTTCTCTCTAACCTTGAAAACTTGATGCTGGTTCTTGACAAAAGTTTGAAGGCCTCCACACTGTTCCTTCATCAGCGCCTTCTCCTCCGCATTGAGTTGCTCTGCTAATGCAGCGAGGGTCATCTTACCTCCCAAACGCCATCCATCATCTCTGTACAGACACAAATGAATATATTAATCTTCAATCAATATATATATGTATTGAACTCTCGCACGGAATTCAGCAAGGAATCCGTCTTAAATCTGCCTTAATAATAAAACCTGGAGTTAGGCTTCATTCATAACGCGATCGGTTCATGAGCAAGCCTCACCAAGAAAACAAGAAAATTAGTATTTAAAATTGTACCAAGCATTTTCAGCTATGCGCCCCCGAGGTTTCATGGTAACGCGCTCAGTCCCGGATAGAAATATGTGAGATCGTTGGGTTTTATCATACCCGGCTAGTTTTTTCTGAGCAATCGTTTTATCGATTGTCACCTTAATCAGCCCATGAACTGTGCAGCTGAACAAAATCATGAGAAAGCATTAACCAATCAATTATTGATTTTCCCATTGTCCATTCCTTATACAAGCGAGATTGAAAACAAACTCTCCTTTGGCGAATGATTGTTTTTTATTATAATGAATTTCGCCCATCTACTCTTAAAAGTAAAATATTTTGACAACAAAAAAACGAATATATTTTCAACCTTATGATTTTTCACAGTGAATAAAAATAATTTATCGTATTCAAATTATTCAACAGGTACTTGCAACCACACTAAAAGCCAGCATTTTTTTCGAGACAAAGAATGAGAAAAACCTTTCTGCTTTCTCTTCCGCATTGAAGAGAAGGCCGAATATTTTTTTAACCAGTTTCGTCCGGACATCTGCTGCTATCGAGGTGCAATTACGAACCTTGAAAGAATAAACTAGTAAAAGTTATTCATCTATTTAAAAATCATAACTGTATGAATTACACGATGTGAAGAAGAATAATTCATCCAGAAAAGTTGTACGAGTAAAATTCAATAGCTGTTTTTTCTCATCTCAAAACGTAAACTCTAGCTTTTTAAAAGCCATGTCTGAGAGAGTTAATGAAGGTTTATGTTAGGGCAGATATACATTCCATTTTAAGCCCATGATTGATACAATCGTATCACTTTCGTCTGCCAAAGTACCTGAAAGAATGATTTGTTTAATTTCAGGAGAAGATTCTGGATGGTTCGGAGAAAACGGCTTCATGGGTTTCAATTCCTGCTCAAAGCCGGTTTCAGCACCATTGATCAAACGAAATGAGATGAAAAGAGAGCGAAGAGAGATTTGACCGTCCACAGCATTGCGAACATGAAATATTGTTCAAATACTACGGACTCAACCATGAATAAACTAAAATCGATATGAGGCGACCTTCTCCTGTTTCGGGCGAGCGATGAACTTTCTCGCGGCCAGAGATGGACTCGTCAGCTGAGCGATGATCTCCTCAACATTCACTCCCAGCCCATCTTCGGGAACTCGAGCGATGAAAGCAATCTTCAATCAAAATTTCCTTCATAACTTTTTCCAATTTTCATTCTTCCAAATAAAACATTTATATTTTAAAACCCCATGATATAAGTATCGGAACGTAGGTGATTTGAATAAATTTAAACTACAAAACTTTATATGTGACAATTGATTGAACTATCGCACAGAAACAAATTAGTCCACCGGGCGGGATCGAACCTAGCCATCTCGACTAAAACCGAGACCACGAGTTACCATTGAAATTACGAAGACTTATTGCTATTCCGTGCGATAGTGTTATATGAAAGGCTCATATGCCTCATATTCATATGATCCTATGAAATGCTCATATGCATATCCCAGTTTGAGTCGAGAAGGCTGGGTTCAATCCCGCCCGGTGGACTAGCTTTTTTCTGTGCGATAGTTCAATCAATTGTCATCGTAACCAGGCGTCACGGCCTTAAAACTGTGTAACTTATCATTTGGAGATTTACTTTATATAGTTTTTTTTCATTTTTTCAAATTGTAAAAAAAATTATCAAAGTGATGAAATAATCATTGTTAAAAAGATATAAGAAAGACAAAGGCTACAAGAGAAATAGAGAAAACTGATTGCGATCCTCTGGAAAAAACAGTTAACAGAAACGAAACCTTTTTCGTCGACGGGATACAGAGTCGATCAATTTTTACTTCGAATCCGATTTTCGTGCAAACTTCTCTGGAATATTTTTTTCAAGTAATCAAACTAACTACGAAAATTGAAAAAATAATAGAAAAGAAGTGAGTAAATGAATCAGCATTGTTATTGACCAAAATGTACTTTACAAAAGTTGAAGAGGATAACAGTAAAAGATACTCAAATACTCTTCAACTGTATTCTAGTTTTTAACCTTTTTCGCGAAGGAGGTAACCTACCCGGGGAGCGAAAGTGGATGAGATAGGCGTACCCAAAGGAACTCCAAATCTTATCTCAATAGAATAATCCACTCAGGGACTCAGAGAACATATCTCTCCACCTGTGTTGTTGTTGTCACGCTATGCGTCGTCCGTTGGCGGTGGCTCTTGTTGAGGCCGGGTCAGGAGACCTAGGAAATCCGCGGCCTCGATGGGTTTGTTCTTCACCTGTTCTCTCGTTTGCATTTGCTGCTTCGGACGGGCTCAGATTTTTTTTCCGTTATGAATTATTGCAGCGTGTGGAGCTTTATGTCCTCTTCCATCAAGTGGTATTCCACAGACGATTGCAGGGCTCGTTGTGCTTGAGGGAAGAGATGTATGTCTCCCATGCTTTCTTCTTATCTGCGCAGATTTCATATGTGATCTCGGCCATGATTCTCGGTATTTCTGCATCCATTGGTTTTATTTTCATCATAAGTTCTCTCGTCTTTATTATGTCCTTTGCTCTGTTGCTCAGCTTTGGTGTGAACTGGGGTTTCTTACCTTGCCGTATGTTGTGTTTAGCCGCAGTTTTTAGTACTTCATCCAGGAAATTATGCATCTGCATGGGGTTTCCGTTGTATCGGAAACCATGTTATGTTGTTGTAGATTGCCCGCCGTAGGTCTCCGGCTGGGTAGACGAGGTCTTCTTTGACATGTCTCAGAAAACAATAACCTTACTTACATCATTTATCTAATTACATTATTTCTCTTTCTCTCTCGGGGTTTATTTGGTTTTTTTTCTCTTTATTTTTATTTTTATTTATTTATTTTTTTTTGAGAGAGAGAAAGGAATCACTGGTATAAGAACTTAACAACAGACGTCGGGCTATTCCACAAATCTATACTTCTTAAAAGTGTGTGGTCACAGCGACACGAGAATAAATGACTAGTTGTATGTGGCTCTTCTAAACATTTTGGGCAAAGAGGGGATTGGGCAGCTCCTATTCTGTGTAGGTAGCTGTTAAGGGAACTTGCATAGCCACTACGTAGTTGCGATAATGTTATTTGTTGTTCCCTGGGAAGTTGATTCGTTGATTTATGGAAGTCATGTTATCTCCCATTAATCTCCGCCTCATATTTCGTACAATTCGTCTTGTTGAAGTTTCTGTAGCATCTGTCGTTGGAAATGTTGGATGTCTGCAGTTCGATGTCCAGGATTATCGGAAGATGGTCTGAGTTAATTTGCACAGCTTTGTCCATGAGCAACGAGTGGCCAAGTCGTTTGTCGTCAGAGTGATATCAGGGGATGCTTTGATTCGAGTACACATTCGTGGAACATTGTGGCAGACGAAGGAGCTGTCTGCAATTGCTCCGCATAGTTCTTCTCCTCTCGCGTCTTCTGTGCCCTCGCTCCAGAGTTTGTTGTGACATATGCATTTTTCGTTCTGGGAGAGCAGCCTTTCGAATTTCGACATATATCCGTTTGAGAAGGACGACCGAGGTTTAACGTAGAAGTTGCAGCTTTATGTTAACGTGTTATATGGGGATATCGACATATTGTAACTCAGCTACTTCATCTGTTTTCGGCGACGTGACGTTTGCTTATTGAATGTCCTCCCTGATCAGCATGACACGGGCTCCTCCAGATTTAGATCGGTCATTTCTGAGCACTGTAAAATCTTTGATACTGGTTGTTGTTGTTGTTGTCTTGCCCATAGGTCCTGTCGAGGGGAGTCCTTTTGGGATAGGTTGGTGGTGAGGATCCTTTTGAGTCCGGAGATATTTTCTCCGTCTACACTCGCACCGCAGTCGGCGATACTGGTAGCTTTCTCGTCTCTTGAATGTGAGCTATATGAACACCTAATTCATGGAGAAGATCTTCTAGTTCTGCTGCGCGAGCTCTTAGCCCGTTAGTATTCCATTGAAGCACTCTCATGTTCGCTATTGTTCGGTTGACTATAGTATTCTGAAGCTTTCTTCCACATTTCTCACATCTCCACTGTGGGGTCCATTCACTCAATGATTTCAGACTTGAGCAACGATTTCAGAGCAAAAAAACGAGAGAACAGGTGAAGATATATGTTCTCTGAGTCCCTGAGTGGGTTATTCTATTGGGATAAGATTTGGAGTTCCTTTGGGTACGCGGTATCTTTTCCACTTTCGCTCCCCGGGTAAGTGACCTTCTTCGCGTAGGTGAAAAAAGGTGAAAAAGGTAGGTGGAAAAAAGTTAAATAAACAAATCCTGAGATAGAAGGAGAAATAAATGTAATTAGATAAATGATTTAAGTAAGGATATTGTTTTGAGTCTTATCAAGAAGACCTCGTCTACCCAATCGGAGATCTTCAAGAAGACCTCGTCTACCCAATCGGAGATCTTCAAGAAGACCTCGTCTACCCAACCGGAGATCTTCAAGACGACCTCGTCTACCCAACCGGAGATCTTCAAGAAGACCTCGTCTACCCAACCGGAGATCTTCAACGGGCAAACCACAACTACGCGGCACCTACATATCTACTCATACCAACTATCTGACAGCCATTGGGAAAGACTACAAGCGTGCCAAAACCGTGTAATCAGAACTGCGAAAAGAAATTTAGCAATAGCCGGGAATGTAATAAGGAACCTCACACGGTAGCTCATCTTTTTGATTGTATTTGTAATCTTACTATGTTAAAGCCCATAGACCTTTGGTATATAGCACTTGATGTTTTTGAATTTCCTCGATCAGAAGAGGTTAAAGCCGAAAAAAGGCTGATCCCAAAAAAAGAAGGCTAAAAGCCCATATAGAGATAGAGAACTTGAGAGAAGAGGATGCATTAAGAGCCATGCCGCAGGATCTCCAACGGCTACTATCAAAAAAGGGCGTCTCAAGGGCAATTAACATCAACAACAACTGTATTCTAGCTTTTTTTAGAACCTTTTTAAAATATATGACGCTGCCATTTTGATTTTTTGCCATAAATTTACTTTCCGATGATTTTTGTTTGTTCTATGGCAGATTCTAGCAAAACAGCCTTATTTCATGGCGCTGCCATCAAAAATCAATTATTTTATGGCGCTGCCATCAAAATAATTGATTTTATGGTGAATGGCACAATTTCATTGAAAAGTTCCCTCATCAGTCCACTCCCACTACACTAAATGATCCCAATACACTATTTCGTCTATTTCGTGGCTATTCACCAAATTTAATAACATAATCATATATCAACAAACCGAGCAACCACTAAGGACCGGGTTTGCAAACCCGGTCCGTATTGGTTGCTCGTTTTGTGCATATATGATTCTGTTATTAAATTTGGTGAATAGCCACGAAATAGTGTAGTGGGATCTTTTAGTGTAGTGGGAGTGGACTGATGAAATAACTTTTCAATGAAATTGTGCCATTCACCATAAAATCAATTATTTTGATGGCAGCGCCATAAAATAATTGATTTCTGATGGCAGCGCCATAAAATAATTGATTTTTGATGGCAGCGCCATAAAATAAGGCTATTTTGCTAGAATCTGCCATAGAACAAACAAAAATCATCGGAAAGTAAATTTATGGCAAAAAATCAAAACGGCAGCGTCATATATGTTCTAATGTTGGTAGATGCTAAAAAAAGGATAAAAGAAACAGACTAACTTTATGAAGAGAAGGAAATTACTGTAAGCCGACGCTTCCATACTTTTTTCGGCCATTTTACCATAGAAAGAGTAAGAACAACAGGGCAAAAGAAAGAAGTCACATTTCAACCTGCAACGCAAATTAGACTTTCAGATTCTCACATTCTGGAAAACTGGATTGAAGACTATGAAACAACTTGGTTTGGATATGCCAAAAACGAAACAAGGTCACCTTTCCCTTTCGGCTAAAATCCAAACCCTGTCAAACAGGGTGTTTCTTACTTTCCGAAAAAGAAAAAGAAAACGGATTACTGATAATGTAATGGAAAGCGATTGATAAATAGAGAATGCCATACAAACACGCAATTCTTATGACTAGTTGGGCATCAGAAGTGCGGGCTAGAGAACCACACTGGAGTCAAATCAATTTTCCCTGGATAGTTGGATTAGTAAAGCCAACCTCGCAGCCATAACCGGGATCCAAGGTGTGAGTTCATCTGAATGGTTTCCTATCAAGTAATCACTCGCTCCCAGCAGATCAGCTGTCTTCTCTGGGCTGCTGCCATCGATCGCTGCTTCTCTCAAACCAAACTTTTGGTTAAATAAAACAATTTGTTCATATAGATCATGATTGATTTTATATCAAGATGTAAGTTTGTCAGTAGGGAGGTGGATAACAGGGCCGATATCAAAGATCAATGGAAGACTTGGGGGTAGGGGGAGATTTTTTGGTAGATCGAGCAGAATAGGAGAACCATCGAAATGGCTGTAGGGCCCTAGGCTGATATGTCTCAGTGCATGTGGAGAAGGAGTCCTGGCAGCAGGAGAAGCGGGACTCTCTCCAGTCCTGTCATCCCATGGCTGTTGGGCTCCACGGTGATCGTCTCGTTTGTTGTCGCGACTGGACCGATGTGCAGCAATTTCGCCGCGTCGCAGACGATAAGAGAGTAGAAGGAGAGAAGGAGGAGAGAGAAGATGAAGGCGGAGAACACAGGAGAGGCAGCCATCTCATATAATAAACTACTATATTAAACCATCGATCGAATATCAAATAGGTAGCTCAATTTTTATGGAAACTTGACCACACCAAAGCGTGACACTCTTTTATCATAGAATAATTCTCATTTTTCATTCCTTCCTTCCCCCAAGTTGAAGAGTAGTCGCCTGTCGTCTCGCTCTTCATTTTCCCCATCCATGGAATAGGAATCCGGCCTCTCGAGGTTCGTAATCGTAAAAGGACGTCAGGCTGATATATCCTTATGGAATTTATGGCGACAAGCCGGTCTGTGAAGAAAACCGTCGTATCCCAAAAGATGCACTACCATCCAACCCCCACCGAAAGTGGGCTTTCGTCATCGGCCGCGTCCTCGATACAAGAATATAGCAGCGCCAACGACTCTCAGGCTAGCAACGCTAAATGTCGGTAGCCTCACTGGTAAATCTATGGAACTCTGTGACATTTATTTATTTATTTATTTTTTTATTCATACATCAATACTGATGTGACAAAACATAAGATAACTCATACAATAGTGAGCGTTGTTCTTGACAATAACATCTGAACAATGATTTTCCAGAACAAGAAAGGAGAGAGAAAGCAAAAAAAGGGAACAACTCAGAGATTAGGTAAGTGCAGATCGAGAATTTCAAGAACATTTAGCATCTTGAGCCTCTTTTTGAACATATTAGAGTTAGGAGAAGTCATAACTTGAGCAGGTAAATTAATCATCCACCTAGACGTTCTTACTCCAAAACAATTGAAAGTTAGCCTCTTATTTGTGAAAGGTATGTTGAAATTAAAGGCGGATGTTCTACCATTACACGGTTTGAACACATAAAAGGTACTAACTTTAAGATCAACTTCACCTCGGATTATTTTGAAAGCGTAAGTGAGATAAAGTTGAAGAAATCAGCTCTTAAGCAATGGAAAATTTCCAGATCGGAGGATGATCGAGCCAAATATATCTTTGCAAAAAGAGATGCAAAGAGAAGCGTAGATAAATCTCGATCTATCGCTACTATGGAGATATATAACAAGCTTGACACGCCTCAAGGAGAGAAAGAAATTTTCCGAATTTGCAAAGTCAGAGCTACAGCAGCGAAGGACATCACCCACGTCAGACTCATAAGGGACCAGAACGGAAAACTTCTGCTCTCGAATAGCGACATGTCAGCGTTGGAAAGAATATTTCGAACACATATCCAACATTGAGTTCGATCATCCACCAATTCCTTTATCTCTCCCAACAGAAAGACCAGTTCCCATGATTACGGAAGAAGAGGTGAAAAAAGCGCTGAAAAGAATGAAGCCAGGAAAAGCCTGTGGACCAGACGATGTTTCATCAGTTGCATGGAAACTAGCAGGAGACTGTGGAGTTTACCGAGCTATTCCAGCTATTCGAGTATCAGAAAGCTACGATTCGTCAGGAGTATCCTGAAGATTGGAGCATGTCAACCACCATTCCAATCTACAAAGGCAAGGGAGATGTTACCGATTGCGCCAACTACCGTCCCATCAGACTTATGCCTCACACAACTATACTCCTGGAAAAGATCATCGAAGCACGCTTACGTGAGATCACCAACACAAGTGTGAATCAATGTGGCTTCGTGAAAGGAAAAGGGACGACAGATGCGATCTTTGCCATCCGCTTATATCTAGAAAAACACCGAGAGAAGGCGAAATCTGTCCACTGTGCTTTCTTGGACCTAGAAAAGGCCTTTGACAGGATCCCCCATGATCTCATATGGTTTTCCCTTCGTGGTCATTTGGTGCCAGAAGAATACATCAGGTGGATACAAATGATGTATGCCAACCCCAGGAGCGTCGTTAGGTCACACGCAGGAAATTCTGAGCCATTCCGAATTTCTGTCGGAGTTCATCAAGGATCCACACTCCCGCCTTTTCTGTTCATCTTAGTCATGGACACAATAACCAGAGACCTCCAGCGAGACCCACCGGAGACACTCCTGTACGCCGAAGACATTGTCTTATGCTCGGAGACAAGAGAAGATCTCGAAAGTCAAGAGGTAAAATGGAATGATCGCTTTGCGGAGTACGGACTACGACTCAATGCATTGAAGACCGAGTATCTTGAAGCTGGAACATCGAGTACAATCCAAGACCCAAGCTCCATAAAAGTACACAACACTGAGCTAAGGAAAGTCGAGCACTTCAAGTATTTGGGTTCTCAAATATCCACAGACGGGGACCCAATAGCCGCTTTCAGTGCCAGAATCAACGCAGCATGGCTCAAATGGAGGGAATCGACTGGTATCCTATGCGACAGACGCATGTCTGATCGACTGAAAAGTAAGATCTATAAATCAGTCGTACGACCAGTTGCTCTATATGGACTCGAATGCACTCCTTCAACAGCAAAGACCCAGCAGATTCTCCATGTAATGGAAATGAAGATGTTGAGATGGAGCCTCGGAGTCACCCGGAAAGACATGATTCGCAACGAAACGATAAGAGCTCGTTTAGGAGTTGCCCCATTACCCGAAAAACTCAGAGAGTCAAAGCTTAGGTGGTACGGACACATGCTGAGATCCAATCCTGACTCCGTTCCCAAGTCTGCTTGGAACATAGAAATCCAGGGTAGAAGACCAAGAGGTAGACCGAAGCTTAGATTGAGAGACACCATAGAACAAGACATGGCGGCTATCGGGCTGATAGCCGAAGACGCTTCGAATCGTATGATGTGGCGAAGTGCTATCTACACAGCGGACCCCGCTCTTCAGCGGGAATAACGCTAGGAGAAGAAGAAGAAGAAGAATAATAATTCTCATTTGACCATTTCAACTAATGAAGTTGAGCATCTGAAGATAATTTGTTGTTGGGTTTTTTCGACGAACCTGAGTTGCGTCCCGTCGAACAGCTCTATCCAGCATTTTCTGGCTCTTACATCGATGCCTTTCCCTTTCACGCGCATTTGGTTTAGTAGATAAACAAGTAGACCTACAAAAATCACTTTAATATATTCACGTATTTTCAGACTTTCAATTAATTACATAAAGTACCATGCAAAGTTCTATCAGCAATTGGTTTTTTGTTGATAACTTTTTTCCAAGTCAAAAGTCAGGAAAATAGGAATACTAATAGGTGAACCGCAGCCAGAAAACAACTGTATAATATATAACCCATTTTTGACAAAAAACTTATCTTCAAATTCTAAGTTACACAGTTTAAAGGCAGTGACGCCTGATTAAGATGATAAATGATTGAACTATCGCCAAGAACTTACATTCGATCTGAAGCATGTTTTACTTTCAGTGAGACTAAGAAAATCAAAATTAGAAAATTCTAATATGGCCACACGAAAAAAAATTGGAAAAAATTTAATTTTCCGTCAACATTATAAAAATTGGAAAATCCGAGTTTTGTTCCGATTGAGTTTTATTCATGAAGCAAACATATTGATTGTTCAATAACTAAAGCATATACTTCCATAAATTTTTTTGAAAAGATCAAGACATTATGTTCAGGATTTGCGAAGTTATGTTTGAAAAATCACTTTCTCCGATAGGTTCTGTATGTAAATTCTACGTCACTATAAAATAGCTGACAAATTTAATTCATAGAAAGTTATTATTTAATTATTTATTAATGCATCAAGTTTGATGTGACAATATCAAACTTAGCCTACTAAAACCACTGTTTTCGGCAACAAGGTCACCGGCACGCGTCTGCCCTTCAAAAGGGATAATATGCGCAATGACAGCTGTGTCATGGTCCCAACAATAAGTTTCTCAAAGCAAGGAGACGCGTACCCTGACTTAAGCGGAAATTGAGTACTGAGAAGAAGGCGATCACTAACCGTTTCCGCAGCCGACATCCACAAAATTCTTCGGTGATCTTTCTTCCGCTTTCCATAACTCCTTTACATATTTTTTTATAATTTGCAATTTTACAATTTAATGGTTTACTTTAATAATTGAGTTTCTTTCCCTTCCCTAATATAAAAATTTATTCGTCTACGCTTTCTCACTCAAACCTCAATGGTCAACTCTATCACTCAATTTTAAACTCGCCAAATTCAACATCAACATTTGGAAAAAGTCCTCATCTATTGAAAAACGTATTATATTAAGTTAATAAAACATTTATGAGATCGAAGCAAATAAAAAAAAATAAAGTGAAAATTACGAAGCCGAAGATAAAAAATTACGAAATTAAAAATAAGGAAGCCGATATATCTTCCAACCAGTAAATAAGCAACGATTCCACAGTCTTCATAGACAAACTTGCGAGCGTCCGTTTTCTCCGTCCATTTCTAGAAAAAAAAGATAAATAAATAGATCAATATGAATGTACATTCTAGAGAATGAAAATTTAAAATTTTGAACCAGAATTGGTTCGAAAACTAAAAAAATAGCTTTAAAAACTCATTTAAGATTTAAAAAAAACGTTTTGTAGGTATTATACATCACGGTATATAAAAGGTATTATACATCACGGTATATTAATTCGCAATTGGAAAATTCTCTGATTGATGAGTTAGGAAAAGAATAAACTTTTACTTCTTACACAATTTGTTTCTCGGGTAAATTTGAATTTTACTAAGTTATCCAGTCAGTAAATGAATTCCATCTTATCCATGTCAGTTTTTTTATCTAATAATAATAAAGATGTGAGATTAATATTATACCTCAATTGTATGATAAACGAATTATTCGTTGATTAAAGAATCAATGAATTAAAATAAGATTAAAGGATAAATGAATGAATGAGTTAATGAAGCAGAAAGTGACCTCCACCATGGGTTGTCCCAACTCCTGCTTTATTCTTCGATAAGTTGCCGTGAAAGATTCGAGATCGATGAGTGAGTTCATCGGTACATGGAATGTTGACTCCGATCGAAGGTTCTAAAAAGAACACACAATCCAGATCCTGATTCAGAAGCAAAAGAGCCAAGAAAGCAAGATTCCTCAACATGCCTAAAGTCAGGAAGTTTATTACTTTACCGATAAAGAAGCATGAAAATCAAAACAGTAATTTTATGGGAACGACTGACTTTGTGAAGATTTCCCTAGTGAATATATATATATAGGAAATATATATAAATATATATGCCAGCTGTGATATTCCTATCATATATTATCATATATAATATTTATATATTATATATTATTGAATATAATATTTATATATTCCTATGAAATATATATGCTAGTGAATATATCCCTAGTGAATATATATGATAGGAATATCACAGCTGGCATACGCGGAAAGATGTATAAAACAGCAATCCGTCGCGTGCTTCTTTATTCGACGGAGACCTGGCCTACAACGCGTATAACCGAGAACATTATCCACACGAATGAGATGAAAATATTACGCTGGACACTAGGACTGACTCGCCTAGATTGTGTGCGTAACACGATTGTGAGAGGGAGACTCGGCGTTGCCCCAATACAAGACAAGATGCGAGAAGGGAGAGTTAGATGGTATGGACACGTGATGCGAAGAGACGCGACCAACATCGAAAGACACGCCCCTGACATGGAAGTACCAGGCAAACCCAAGACAAGATATATGGATACGCTCAACCAAGACCTGCGCCTTGCAAGACTCCACTCGAAAGACGCAACGGACAGATGTTTCTGGAGAGCTAGAAGCCGTACAGCGGACCCTACTCCGACCTCGGCCGGCGCGGGACAACGCTAAGAAGAAGAAGAAGAAGAAGAAGAAGAAGAAGAAGAAGAAGAAGAAGAAGAAGAAGAAGAAGAAGAAGAAGAAGACTGACTTTGTGAAGAAACCGAAAGCTTGCGATGAAAAATAGAGAATGCTTCGCCAACATAGCATTCATATATCAACTTTTTGCGAATGGCAATCAGATTAGCCCACAAAGTACTCCGCAGTGCGGGTTAGCGAAACACCCTGCTTAAGACTGACATGAGTATAGGTTACATGTAGAATATTTGTCAAAACTTTGAGATAAAACCGCCCAACCGAGCGAGACCGAGAGGCCTGGAAAAATGAGAAGAAAGCAAGGGAAAGAATGGGTGATTTGGAAGGAAGAGAAGACTCGCTTACTTTTTGTTTTCCTAGGTTTACGCTTCAATGAAGTGTCTTAAAACATTTTTTGACGAGTTCATTAAAAAAACTATAACAACCGACAAATGAATGAAGTTCTACGGGCGAGATCGAAACTAGTCATTCCTAATGTAACTGAGAATTGGAAGACTATAGCCCTGAAGCCATCTTTGAACAAGGAAAATACGATTCTAGAGGCTGCCTCTTTTCAAAGTAACACTTTATAACTTGACGCATCTGTTTAGTCTTCGAGAAGTACCGTACTCAATCTCATTTTTTACCTTGCCACCAGAGTCCTCTTCTTTCAATATGCTGCTGGAAAGACTCTCAGACCATCTCAGAAGGGCAGGACCGACCTTGGCCCTCAGCCATGAACTCTCTCCCTCTGCCAACAGAGAGAGTTCAACTTTTCGCTTCTTTCTGAGAAAAATTAGATTTTTTTCGTGTTTTTTTGAAAAGTTTTACTTATCGACACGTTTCACCTAGGATTATGGCAACAACAACGGAAACCCCAAAGAAATTTGTTCAATTTCTGACTCTTGTTGGGTCCTGTCGGGAAAGCTTAGTCGAATAGAGTACAGTCCATCATTATGAGGATTCTTGTCATCATCGAGAGTAAAGCAGAGAAAAACTCCTTCTGAGCGGTTCTTCTCTGCAATTGAGTCAAAATGAAACATAGGAAAACCGAGAAATTTTATCTCTGCCAGGAAATTGAAACCAAATACTTATTGGGTTTACAAACAGTTGGTAGATCTATCAAATAAAAGTCATGCCGAAAAGTTCTCCTAAGATCTCATTTTTTTCCTAAGTAGATTAGAAAGTGAAATCCGTCTGAGATGAAGTGTACAATCAAATGGCCGTATTGCAAAAAACTTGTTCCTCTACTAGGGATAGGGATTGAACCAGGTCGTCTCTTTCTTAACGGGACTAAGGAACATCCATTGTATCGAAGACGAGAACGTATTGCTAAACTCAACTATTGCGTCCTGTATAAAAGATAAAAGACCTTGTTGTTTTTGTCGTGAAAAATATGGAGATCTAATAGAGACTTGGTCGAGGACAAGTATCGACTTATTTGAGTTGTGCGGCACATGAAAATCTGTCGAAAAATACTTTCTGTTCAATGAGGTGTTTAAAATAAAAACTAAAAAGTTATTTCAATTGATGAAATAAAGGTAGTTTGATAAAGTACCTTTTTGAATCCAGCTGAGTTCGTAGCATTGTTGCGAGAAAATCTCGCTCTTTACAATAAACTTTCTCACAATGGCCGCGTTATCTGTTGATCAAAATTAAATATTTTCCTCTTACATATATTTGATTTCTCTTTACCATCTTTTCTGCTGAATTGATTGTATCGTTAAATTCTACGGTATCTCTTCCAATTTTTCCAGAGTTTCGTTGAGTATCTGTTTCTATTTCAGAGTGGAATCTTACAGAGAAACCAATTCATCTTTCTACAAACTGGGATTTCCTCAAAACTTTTATTTTTTTCTCCTAGAGCTTCTGTTTCTTCTCCAGATGAGTTGTAAAACCCCAGTTCAGAAGCCCACGGTATTTCGAGTGTCGAAAATCTTACTAGCGGGCTGTCTAAAATTTTCCACGATAAGGAATCATTGAGAATCATTCTATAACATTATTCTCGAACCCAGTTCTCCCAGATGAAATCGTTCACTTGCAGAGTGAAGAAGACTCTCACGATCTTCTCCCGTGACCTCGACACTTCCCGCGAGCCGCCGATTCACCGTGTGACTCTTCTCACGCCAAATTTTGATGAGCTGAATGACTCCACGAGTGTTTACCATCTTTTTTACCGACTTGCGTTGATACTTTGAATCATCACCTCATATACTTACCTTTATTATTCTGATTGATAATGTCCTCCGCTCGGAGCAATAATATTCAAGTTTATGACCTAGTTCTTGTCTAGCAGCCATGTTAAACATAGGTGTTCTTTTGGTTCGACCCAGACAGATGGACATTCAGCACATATGCTGACAGTTTCAGATTCCATCAGGATAGGTCAGTTTATTATCCCAAAAGAGCGCGTACCATGATACGAAGTGGGAACAAGTGAGGGAAAAATTATATTAAAAGTTATTGGATGTCTCACTGAGTTGAACAAACGGTCGATATCGACATGTTCGGATATCTCAAATCCCGATTGATATTTCATCTCCGAGAGCCGCAAGCTCGGCCTCTCCATGTTCTGATTTAAAAAAAAACTTTGTTTTTCAAATGTTATATATATGACGCGGAACGCGATAGAGTGGGACCGGGTGGGGAAATAGAAATTTTTATGTCACCGATTTCGCTAAAAATTTCACCAAAGGGTATTTCAAGTATGGCGAGAACGATGGTCAACTTTTACATTTCATAAAAAGATGAAAAAAAAGATTTTTCTCGGAGATAAGGTGAAAGATCGGGGATTCCAGTCAGTATGTTGTAGCCCTTAGTTTTTGCTACAACTTTCGAATACATCATTTTTCAAACTACTTAGGCAAACTCGAGATACATCGCTTTGAGTTCGTATATTACTATAGGTGGGGGTATGTCTTAAGATTTCACAATAGAGCTAGGAGTCTAAAACAAAGAGAATCATACTTGCTATCCACTCCTGATTCCAAAATGACAACAAACTTGATACTAGGACGTCGGGAACCCGGTCAAATAGGTACCTCATTTTCAAAACTAACTTTTGAAAAAAAACCTGTTTGGATTTTGAAATAACTCAACGCGTTTTTTTTTTAAATTGAGAGATGAAATTTGGCCAGTATGTTGTAATTTTGTAAACTTAGATATACAGTAAGATTCAAGTTCTAATGTTCGATTATCGATTAGTTATGCCAGTTTTAAAAAAAAAAACAGAAAACGGTTTTTTGGTCGGAACTCATCATGTTTTGATTTGAGCAAAAAGTGATTAACTAAAAAAATGTTTATCGTTGTTTGGGGCAGAACATGAACAAAGTTCCACAAATGCCCGTCAATTTTGAAGCGAGTTATGGCCACTTCAAAAAAAGACCCTGAAACTCTTAAAATCGACTGTTTTTCAAAAAAAAATTCATTCATTCTCATCAGCTCAACTAGACAAATCCGATAATGTGAGAACCTCGGCGATAAACCTAGTTTGGAAAGAGTTATTACGGTTAGTTCAAACCTTGAAAAAAGGTATTTTAGGACCCCCAATGAGGAAATCTGAACATGATGAGTTCCGACCAAAAAACCGTTTTCAGGTTTTTTTTTAAACTGGCATAACTAATCGACAATCAAACTTAAAAACTTGAATCTTCCTGTACATCTAAGTTCAGCAAATTCCAACATACTGGCCAAATTTCATCTCAATTAGAAAAATCCATTGGGCCCCCTTTGGACGAGTCCACTTCCGGCAGTGGTTCTATCGCCAGATGGCCAGGCGGAGAGGGGTTAGTTCAGGCCACACGAGTCGAGGCGTCTTTTCGATTAACCTTCTGCTTTTCTACGGTCAAGGATTAGCAGGAACTCCCGACAAACACGTTCCGCGATGCCAGGCTGGATTGACAATCCACTCAACAGGCCGATCGCATGAATACCCTTGTTGTAAACCATGGCTTCAAGTTCTTCAAGATATATCACCAAAGCTAGGGCGTCCCCCGGAAGCGACGCGGTCTTACCTTGTCCGCTAGGACCGTCAAATATGCGAAGACAGGCAGCTACCCATGGGCGGGGTATGTCTGCGCGGCGTACAGCCCAAATTCGCCTCGTCACATTGAATGTTGGAACACTGACGGGACGCAGTACAGAGCTGGCCGCAATGCTAGAAACAAGAAGGGTTGACATTGCTGCTGTACAGGAAACGAAATGGAGAGGAAGCAAGTCGAAGCCGATAGGAGACGGATACAAGTTGATATACCATGGCACGTCATCAACAAAAAATGGTGTTGGCATCATCCTCTCCTCGAAAATTGCTGATGATGTAACCGAAGTCATTCGCTCTACAGATCGAGTCATGGCCGTCCGAATTTCTTCGTCCAACAATCACTTCCTTGTCGTCTCAGCATATGCACCTCAACAAGGATGTAGCGACGCTGATAAGGAGGACTTCTACGACTCTCTAGAGGAAGTTATCAAACTCCGAGAGTCTCATGAAGACATCTTAATCGGCGGAGATTTTAACGCTCACATCGGTTCAGATCGACAAGGTCGTGAGAGAGAACATGGAGGACATGGAATCGGAACGATCAATGCTGAGGGTCAACGGCTACTTGACTTCTGTGCTCGATGCGATCTAGCAGTCGTGAACTCCTTTTTCAAAAAGAGACGATCTCACGGACTCACATACGAGAGCTGAAGAAATCAGAGTCAAATTGACTTTTGGTTAATCCTGAGAGCAAAGCTGCGGAACGCGAAAGATGCAAAGGTCATTCCATCAGACCATGTTGCATCTCAGCACCACCCTCTCTTTATGGACTACAGCGTATTGAAGTCGAAGAAACAGCCTTCTCGTAATCCTGAATGCACACGTGTCAAATGGTGGCGCTCGACTGGGAAAGCAGAACGTCTCTTTCTCATGCACATCATCCATCGCAATCTACTCCCTCCTGCACTCTACAAGCAGTTTCCAGAGGACATAAATGAACACTGGAAGCTTCTTGAAGACAGCATCAGAGCACCCGCCGCAAGCATCCTCGGAAAGACGAAACCCGGAAAGCCAAGAATCGAGAAAGACACCTGGTTTTTCCCCTCCGAAGTTCAGGATGCGGTCAAGGCGAAAAAGAATGCCTACAAGAGATGGAGGACGTCAAATGAGGCTGACGACCGCGCTGCATACAGCTCAGCCAAGAAAGCCGCCAAAAGAGCTGTCGCAGTTTCAAAAGCCTCCTACTTCCGCGATCTCTATGAGAAGATGAACCAACCAGGAGGCGATAAAGCCATCTATCGGCTTGCCAAGGCTCGACACCGCAACACCTTGGACATCCAGAGAGCAGCCACGATAAGGGACAAACAAGGAAAGCTCGTCACTGACCCTTTAAAAGTCAGAAACAGGTGGCGCGAACATTTCGAAGAAATGAGCGGCCAAGAGTTTGAGCACCCTCCCATCCCTACTTCCCACGCCATACAAGGACCCGTGCCAACCATCACGGCCGAGGAAGTGAAGAAGGCACTATCTAAGATGAAGACTGGGAAAGCGGATGGACCGGACGACATAGCCACCGAAGCCTTAAAACTTGCGGGTGATGTTGGACTAGCACATCTCGTGCACCTGTTCAACACCATCGTAAAGCAAGGCCAAATCCCACATAACTGGCGCTACTCCACGACCGTTCCAGTCTTCAAAGGAAAAGGCGATGCCAGAGTGTGCAGCAACTACCGTCCAATACGTCTTCTCAACCACACTATGAAGATATTTGAGAGGATACTGGATTCACGCATACGAGATATCGTCGATATTCCAGCTCAGCAATGCGGGTTCGTGAACGGAAGAGGCACAACAGATGCAATATTTGCACTCCGTTTACTCGTCGAGAAGCACGCAGAGAAAAGATCACCTCTCCATCTGACCTACCTCGATTTGGAAAAGGCGTTCAACAGAGTCCCCCATGATCTTATTTCATATGCATTGCGCGATCATCAGGTTCCTGAAGAGTACATTCGATGGACAATGGCGATGTACGATGATTCAAAGAGTACTGTCAGAACTCCGGTCGGCATCACAGAGCCATTCGCAGTTAACGTTGGAGTGCACCAAGGGAGTGCTTTGTCTCCCCTTCTCTTCATTTTGGTTATGGATACCGTCACGCGTCCTCTACTGACTCCGGCTCCGTCAACCAACGCATACGCCGACGACATTCTCCTTGCTGCTCCTACACGTGCCGAAATCGAGAAACGCACCCAAGAATAGAATGACGCTCTTAGTAGGCATGGCTTACGCCTCAATATCAAGAAGACCGAGTACGTGGAAATCGGAGTGCAAACGACGGGAACTGTTCACATCAGCGGTAACTGTCAGAACTCCGGTCGGCATCACAGAGCCATTCGCAGTAAACGTTGGAGTGCACCAAGGGAGTGCTTTGTCTCCCCTTCTCTTCATCCCGAAGACCTCCGAATTCAAGTACCTTGGTTCTGTCATCTCCTCAGACACGTCAACAAATGCAGCGGCACGCCAAAGAGTAAATGCAGCATGGGTGAAATGGAGAGAAGCTACAGGTGTCCTCTGTGATAGGAATATCACGCGAAAAGATGTATAAAACAGCGATCAGTGATCGTCCCGTGCTTCTCTATTCGACGGAGACCTGGCCTACAACGCGTGTAACCGAGAACATTATCCACACGAATGAGATGAAAATGTTACGCTGGACACTAGGACTGACTCGCCTAGATTGTGTGCGTAACACGATTGTGAGAGGGAGACTCGGCGTGGCCCCAATACAAGACAAGATGCGAGAAGGGAGAGTTAGATGGTATGGACACGTGATGCGAAGAGACGCGACCAACATCGCAAGACACGCCCTTGACATGGAAGTACCAGGCAAACGCCCGCGAGGCAAACCGAAGACAAGATATATGGATACGCTCAACCAAGACCTGCGCCTTGCAAGACTCCACTCGGAAGACGCAACGGACAGATGTTTCTGGAGAGCTAGAAGCCGTACAGCGGACCCTACTCCGACCTCGGCCGGCGCGGGACAACGCTAAGAAGAAGAAGAATTAGAAAAATCCGTTGAGTTATTTCAAAATCCAAACAAGTTTTTTTTTCAAAAGTTAGTTTTGAAAATGAGGTACCTATTTGACAGGGTTCCCGACGTCCTAGAATCAAGTTTTTTTTCATTTCAGAATCAGCAGTGGATAGCAAGAATGATTCTCTTGGTTTTAGAGTCCTAGCTCTATTGCGAAATCTTTAGACATACCCAGATATGTGTTCGGCAAAGGTTCTTTTTCAGGATATAAACCGTTTATGACGAAAAAAATACCCGATAAAGTAAGTATTTTATGTTCAAATACAAAAAAAAATCAATTATGTACATTTCGATTCCTTACTGTTACTATTTCAATATAAAAGAAAACACATTAAATACATCAAGTACTGGCATCTCTACTATTAACCAATGAAACGTAATGACTGTTACCAAAATAAATGTTTCTCTAATTGCTAATCACAGAAATCATTATACACTCTAATAGAATTGAAAACAAAAAAATCGCGTCGAAAGCAAGTGGAACGTGCTCGAGGGAAAAAAAACTCTTCTTTTTAAAAATCACATTACAAAGTCCTCAGAAATCAGGACTAGAATGTTAAAATCAACGATAGAGATAAGTGAGTAGTTAGTTATAGACTAAACTGTGGCTTCACCTGTACAATACCCGTAAGTTAACCATAGATTTACAGTAATCGACCGATAATTATACCCGCTGAGTCCGTTATTGCAGTAATGAACAAGAATGGGTTCAAGAGACTAATATATAGTTTTCCGAAAGAGTTCGAAGAAAGGACATTTGACATAAGATTTACAAGCCTGGCAAGATCAGAAGACGAGATTTTGAAAACCTTTGCCGCTCGTCTATGATACCAGAAGACTCATTTATATATAACAGATATGAGACTCGCGAGCGATAACTTCCTTATCAAGGTGCCCGTAATACTTAAAACATTGATGCCAAATGCTCTTTTCATCTCTGACCAGATGCGCAAGCTCGTTACCGGTTTGTTTGAATTTCATCATTTTCAGAAATACACCTTTTTACCCGCCGCATAACCAGCAGCCGCAGATGCATCCTTCAGTGATTGATTGGACTTTGGATCGCTGAGGACCGACTCCGAAATTAGTGACGATGAATAGGGAAACGACGGAGTTTCCGAATCTCTGAAGCCCGCATAGCCGTGTCTTGGATCGGCCAGCGTACTCAAGCGTTCTTCTTTCGCCGCCCGCTCTCTCTCTGTTTGGCGTGCCCGGCGCAGTTCTTCTTCCCGGAGTAGCTGACAAAAAAAATTTGAATAACCGTTGCTCATAACATGTTGTTTTTTTTATAGTTCTGAGTGCACTCAGTCACGAAAGTAAACATTGAATTTGAGAAGTGTGAATGCATTCACGAGTCGAGAAGTTTTAATGCATTCACAAGTCGAGAAGTGTGAATGCATTCACGAGTCGAGAAGTGTGAATGCATTCACGAGTCGAGAAGTGTGAATGCATTCACAAGTCGAGAAGTGTGAATGCATTCACGAGTCGAGAAGTGTGAATGCATTCACGAGTCGAGAAGTGTGAATGCATTCACGAGTCGAGAAGTGTGAATGCATTCACGAGTCGAGAAGTGTGAATGCATTCACGAGTCGAGAAGTGTGAATGCATTCACGAGTCGAGAAACCGGGCGTGAGATTGGAAATTATTCAGAGAAGGGGTACTCTCGTAGTATGCTCTATTTTCATAGTATTTTCAAGACCCTTGGGGTACAAAAATAGATTCGCCCGATTTTCTGTCGGCGAGCTATGTTTCGAATATAATGCTTAATCTCTTGTGTTGTCAACAAAAAAATCGAAAGCGACCGCTATTCGAGCATAAGAAAAGTAAGCGGAAGGCTGTTTTTTTGCAGAAAGAGCGTATATATCAAGACTAATTACTTTTAAACCCCAATGATGTACTGACCTTAAATAACTTTTATATTGTATTGTTTATTCCATGTACAGAATGGGTCGGGAAGATGAGAAAAGGAAGAATGAGCTTTGGAGAGATATACTGTGTTTTGGTGTAAGGCACCGGAGAGGCTTTTGGGAGTGTGGCGGTGGTTTAAAATGGAACTAAGTTGAACACAAACATTAAACCTTATCATTTCAAAATTAATTTTAGGACTTAATCTCAGTTGGCGGTGTAAAGGGCCGAGATTGGGTGTATTTGTGGAGCCGTATACCTCTGACTCCCCATTCGATTAGTCCAGCCTGCCTGTTTATTTCTTTCGTGATGTCATTCACTTCCTTTTCGTGTTTTAGTTCCGTAAACGATAGATCCTCTCGTATGTACGAATGGGGGAAGTTCCGGAGAACCTTTGGGCGATATTGACGTATCTTGGTCAGTGTAGCAGTTCGGAGCTCCGGAGTTGGAAGTTTTATCTTAATGATCCTCTTCTTCTTGTCGGCGTTTCCGAAGTGGAAATATAGAACCTTCTGTTGTGTTGTTGTTGCTGCCGAATGTATTCGGCTTCGAAGAACGTCTTATGATGTGTTCTCCTTAGTTTCTTGTTCTTCTATTATTTTTCTTGTATATCTTCAAGAACGCTGCCTGCGACTTCCAGCGGCTTGGTCCATAGGGCGATTGGAGACAGCGCGGTCGGGTGGTTCGGGCAATCGAAGAGATGCGCAAGGCGTGGGGTCGGGAAGAACAATCAGGACACACGTTGGGGATGGATTCGTCAATGCGGTGGAGGTAGTTGTTGATGAATCTGCTGAATATATATCGGAACTGGCTGAGCGTGCACCTAGTCTTGCGGGGTAACTCCTTCTCTTCTTCCTGGATTTTATTCGGAGGTCTGCCTCCCAGGATAACGGCACCATTAATCGATTAGAGTTCGTTCGAGATCAGCATCGTGATTACTTTGTTTGTAAATGATTTCCCATTGTTCGGATCCTTTGACACCTTTTTAGCGGCTTCTACAGTCTTCTTGCAGCTCAACACGAAGTTGTTCTTCATTGCTCGAGGAAGCGCCGGCCAGTCGAGGAGGCCGTGGTGGATGTGTTCTTTGTTCAATGATTTCGCGAAGTACTGCGCGGCGAGCATTTCAGATAGGATTTGGTGCGCATGACCTTTGATTCGCGATGAATATGGTCAGTGTCGGCCATTTGATGATTCCCTGTCACGACGCGGAATCCGGAGTTCTGAGCCCGTTGGATTTTAGCGTGAGCGGCTGGTAGAATGGGGAGAGGAGTTTCAGACAGGCTTTCTTCGACGTGTTGCTGGAACGCTTCTTAATCCGCTTTCCTGTAATTTGTGAAGGCTTAGGTGAAGGTCTCTGTGATTGTCAATTTGTGAAGGTCTCTGTGATTGTGGTTGAAAATGCTGCCTTCCAGTTCGATCATTATCGGAAGATGATCGGAGCTGCCTTCAGTGATGGTTTTCCGTTTTCCATGACGCTTTTTGGAGGAGATCCTGAGAGCAAATGGAAATGTCGGGCGAGGACGGGCGACCGTTTGAGGGAACTCTTGTGGGCATGTCGCGGTTGAGAGTGTCGTGTTCCGAGTCGTCAATGGCACTGGAGATGACGTTTAATCTGTTGTCTGTCGAATGAGAGTACCAGCTGGTGTCGTGGGCGTTAAGGTCGCCTAATATGATGGAATTCTCGCGGTTGCGTAGAAGGGGGGATAGTTCCGGGTTGTAGCCTGTGCTGCAGGAGCTCATCGGAGAAATGTAGACATAAGTGATGTCCAGAGAGATGCCGTTGTTGTCCGAGATGCGAACGGTCAGTGATTCCAGGTGAGGATCTGTAGGAGACGGGACGACGGATTAGTTCAAAGAATGAGGGATTCATGTGAGTAGGCCACCACCTGTGTCGGTTCCGCGGTCTTTTCTAGCAATGAAGTATCCAGGGAATGAAGGAGTTTTCGCGCGATCCGTCAGCTTCGTTTCTTGTATCAGGAATACGTCGATCTTGAGGCGGGTTAGGAGGTCGAGGATTTCCGTTGTCTTGCTATTTATCCCGTTACAATTTTATTGTAACAGTCTCAGGTTCTTGTTGCCTTTGCGTCTGTGTCGAGTGATTGGAGCGAGAGCGTCGTCTGCAGACGGCGAGGATGTGTCTTGGCAGTTCTGACATGACGGGCATTGATAGGTTGCAGGGACGTAGTCTTTGAGCGATGGGATACCGCTTCACTTCGCTTTGATGTGTTTTCACTCGATGCAGAGAGAGCACTGGATGCAGTTCGTGTTCGCTGTCTTTCGGCAATTAGAGCAGAGCCAGGTGGTGGGAGGTCCTGGGTTGCGTTCGATGTCTCCGGCTTGTTGAAGTAGAGATTGAGACAGACCGGCCGGGTGAGTCTGACACACATTACAAAAAAGAGGGAGAATTGTGTGCTCCCGAGGGAGCGTGTCTTCGAAGCTGGGCTGCTTCCGGAGAAGTTCGGTGATGTCTTTTGCAGTACTGACGTGCTGCACCGCGAGTAGGCGGACATCGTTGTAGCACACCTTCTGTTGTGAAACGGCATCGGTGAGTTCGGGTATCGCTAGATCATCAAGGAGATTCTTCACGAAAACATAGTCCGCGGAGTCTGTTGCCTGTTCGTCATCTTGTTCTGGAATACCGATGCACACTAAATTGTGTGACTTTCGCTGAAGTAAGTCTTTGTCCTCTGTCAGGATACTTTTTACGGCGGTGTAAGCCAGAAATTGTGGAGAAAAACAATTTGAGAGACTGGATTAGTGAGAAGAGTTGACGGATTTGTGGGAGCAGCCATGTTCAGAAGATTCGAAAAGAGAGCGGTAATGCGTGCAACGAGGTTGTTGACGGTAGAAACCGGAATATTGACTTGCTGAGTGAGAGCTTCAATTTCGGTTGAAGTTGTACTCGCGATCACTTGATAGTTGAGGGAAGAAGAAATGAATGAATAACCGACAGGTTGGCAACCGAGCCATGAGAATATGAAATTTTGAAATGAAAAGTCAAAATACAGGTTTCTCAGTGAATACTAATGTACTTACCAATCTTATGGAGCGTTAGAATTCAACTTTTTACTTTGTCAAAGTAATCTCTGGAAAGTTATCTCGTTGAACGCTCCAATGTCTCACCACGAATTGCCGTGAGAAGGAAAATGATCTACGGTATTTTTATATAATAACTTTTACTGTTGGACGTAATTTATATGATGATAAAAATACCGTAGACCATTTTCCTTCTCACGGCAGTTCGTTGTGAGACATTGGAGCATTCAACGAGATCACTTTGCAGAGATTACTTTAACAAAGTTAAAAGTTGAATTCTAACGCTCCATTAGGATTCTACACGAAGAACTTGAAAATCTAGTCATATAGGAGAAAAGTTATATTTAAAAAAACTCTAAGAAGTCAGAAAACAATTAAAGACTTCATATAAGTGAATTTTTAAATTTTCTTCTCGAATGTCAAGTTGTTTTTTTAGGATTTCTCTTTCTAGTCTGTATTCTCATCTGTTTTAGACGCGTTCAAGACACATTGATGAGCTGGCGTCTTCAACAGTCAGTATTGCGCCATCTCTCTTCCCTTTGATGAGCTGGCGTCTTCAACAGTCAGTATTGCGCCATCTCTCTTCCCTTTGATGAGCTGGCGTCTTCAACAGTCAGTATTGCGCCATCTCTCTTCCCTTTGATGAGCTGGCGTCTTCAACAGTCAGTATTGCGCCATCTCTCTTCCCTTTGATGAGCTGGCGTCTTCAACAGTCAGTATTGCGCCATCTCTCTTCCCTTTGATGAGCTGGCGTCTTCAACAGTCAGTATTGTGCCATCTCTCTTCCCTTTGATGTTGTTGTTGTTGTCTTGCCCAACGGGTAGATCTTCCTTCGCGAGACACTGGAGGAAGTCGTCGAAGCTCTCGACCCTCCAGCGTTATAAGCCCACACTCTCTTTCCTCTCTCTCTTATTTTTTTTAAATTTTTTTTTTACTCTCCTTTATTTTTTTATTTATTTATTATTATTATTATTTTTTTTTTTTGGAGAGATTTAATTGAACAAGAAATCAACAACCGAGTGCGGCCTATTCCAAAGGTCGATAGGGCTAAGTGAAGTGGGGTTACAGCGACACGAAAAAATATGTCTCGAAGTATGCGGCTCTACCCTACACAGTGGGCAGAGGGGAGATTCATTGGCCCCTATTCGGTGGAGGTAACTGTTAAGGAAACTAGAGTGGCCGCTTCGCAATTGAGACAGAGTTATCTGATTTTCTCTGGATAGTTGGGACGTGGACTTTAATCTTAAGAGCCAATATTCTTATTCCGATAGATTTCCGATATTGCTGTCGCTAGAACTGTTATGACTCCACCCTAGCAGAAATTAAGGTGTACGTTATTGTCTGTAGATTTTTGTACGAATAAATGAAAATAGGGTTATTTTAACAATAGAAATTTTTTTACCCTGAGGCCGTATGCATGGAAAACAGATTAGAACAATCTGGATTAGTCAAATCCAAGGATTACAAAATCCAAAAAAGTTTAAAAATTTAGGATTAGGAAAATCGGTATGCATGGATGTCAGATTTCTTAAACTTGGATTATTGTCAAAAAGGACGCGGAAAGACAAGCGGAAGCACTAAAATGTATCAAAATGCACTCTAAAAACTGTAATTGTCGATAACTAAATGCACTCTAAACACTAAAAAAAGAGCAACATGAACGGAATGGATCACACTTCAAAAAGAGCAACATGAACGGAATGGGTCAAATTGAGCCTCAAATCCTTTCGGATTGCTCGCTAACCCACCTCCGGAGTAGGGTTACGAATTTTGTCGGATTATCTCAAATCCAAAAGTATTATAGCTTCCATGCATACCGGATTAGTGAAATGTATTTGGATAACTTCTAATCCAAGCTCTTAATCCTTTTGGATTGCTCCATGCATACGGCCTCTGCGGTTGAAAGAAACCACCCTGGTGATAACCTTTCTGACGATGACTCTTCTTGAAAGAAACCACCCTGGTGATAACCTTTCTGACGATGACTCTTCTTGAAAGAAACCACCCTGGTGATAACCTTTCTGACGATGACTCTTCTTGAAAGAAACCACCCTGGTGATAACCTTTCTGACGATGACTCTTCTTGAAAGAAACCACCCTGGTGATAACCTTTCTGACGATGACTCTTCTTCCTTGCAGACAATGGGAAGCCCGCATGACGGCTTCTACCGCCGCCTCTTCACTGAACGTCAAAATCGCACACGAACACTCCACTTCCACCCGGTTCAATTGACCGAAGTGATCAAAGTTTTGCCGGATGTGCGCTTCGGATACACCAGAGACACCCAGAAAAGAGACCAGGACTTGCTTGGAAGGCATAGTCGCTTCCACCATCGGGCATGCGTCCTCCTGAAAAGTTTTGGGATCAGGCTGATGAGTCATAAGCGTTTGAATAGTTTATTCTGTCCAAAGGTCACAGAGCACTGTAAAAAATTTCGATCAGGGTTAAATTGAGCCGCCCAATTTGGGTTTACATGTATACGCCGCTCAAAGTTGGGAGAAAATAAGAAGAGGGGATGAAAAAAGGGTAAGAAAAGAGAGGGAAATTTTTGTCAATAGTGTGTGTACATGTATCCGCCGACGGGACCGATCCGGTTACTATTTAACCCCTGATTTTGATAAACGACCGCTCTAGCGATGGAGTCTAGATAATGACTTGCTATCTTTCACCTTCAGCTCGTTTCTCACTATTTCAGACTCCCCCGCTCGAAGAGCGGTAATTTACTCAAAATTTCAAAAGCTACACTAGACCTTTGGTGAGCAATGATTACACTCGTCTGAAGGCGATATTTTCTTCTAATCACAGGTCAACTTTTTTTTAAATGTATGTTTTTTTGCGGGGGACAAGCGGTAAAAAATTTTGTTTCAAAGTCCTCTTGAATTAGAGTAGCAAGAGGTTTTTCCTCCGTCCACAATTATTTGGCGCTTTTCTAATTCTCTCGAATTTGTGTTATCCTGCGTTCATCTATGACCAAAATCCTTGGCTACTCCAGCCTCCTCTGACTTGTAAAGAAAACATCTCTCGCTCTCGTTATGTCTCTGTCTTACTGATCAGTGTTGTCTCTCGCTCTTTTTTTCTCTCTGTCTAACTGTTCAGTGTTGTCTCTCGCTGTTCTCTCTCGTGATCGCGACACAGGAAGGGCAATGAACGACACGCCTCTGAGGTGTGGACACCTCTTCCCGACCTCCCCGCCGCCCAAGCTGAGCCCTTCTTCCGGAAGATCCTGTTATCTGCAGCCGCCAGCTCAATCCCACGCGGTCGCATCAAGAAGAGAAACGTTGCCTTAACACCAGAAATCCGAGATTGGATGACCAAACGAGACGCTTTACGAGAATCAGACCCATCAAGCCAAGACATCAGCACTCTCAACATGAACATCAGACGAGCCACGGACAGAAACAAAAGGGACATCTGGAGAAACTTCATGGAGACCTTTGATCCCAAACTAGACAGCAAGAAACTGTGGAAAACGATCAAGATGTTGAATGATAAAGGACGTCCCCCACCAAACTGCGCCATCGACTTCGGGAAAGGACCCCTCACATCCTCCTTCGAAATCGCGAACCAGTTCAACAAACGCTTCACACGCCCAGTCGACTACAAAACAAAAAAGGAAAATCGGAAAACCATGAAGAAAGTTCACAACATACACGCTAAAGATTTTGTCGAGTACTCAGAGGCCGCAGTGAAATCAGCTATTAAGAAGACAAAGAAATCAACAGCCCTCGGACCGGACGGACTCGCTCCAATACTCTTCCATTATCTCGGGAACAGAGGTATAGCCGCCCTCACAAAGCTCATCAACGACTCCCTCAGCTCTGGCAGAATTCCTATGATTTGGAAATCCTCAGTCACTCTCCCACTCCTGAAAGCAGAAAAAGAGGCAACGGATGGACCAGGATACCGACCGATCTCCTTACTCTCACCGATGGCGAAAATCATAGAACGACTTCTGTTGGAAGAACTCAAGCCGTACGTAAGAGTAGCTGAGCACCAGCATGGATTCACCACAGGAGGATCCACCACCTCTGCCCTCCTCACTCTTTCAAAAGACGTAGCTGCAGGCTTTAACGCGAAGAGACCAGCTAAACGTACAGTGATGTTGGCAATCGACATGTCAAAGGCCTTCGACAGCATAGACATAGCGGTACTCATAGATCTCGTCCTACAAACCGACGCCCCAAACTTCGCAAAGAAATGGCTAGCATCGTACCTCAGAGGACGAACGAGCCGTACATCCTTTCGCGACGTCCTCTCAAGCTCATCCCTGATCAGAAGCGGAGTCCCTCAAGGCAGCGCACTCTCACCGCTTCTTTTCAATTTATATCTAAGCGATCTTCCGAACAACGATCCAAACATCAAAATCGTCTCTTATGCTGATGATATAACGCTATGGGCGTCAGATCCGAGCATTTCCACTGCCTCGCTACACATACGATCCGGTCTCCCACACATCGAAAAGTTCATCCACGATCGTGGACTATCTATTTCTCCTGCCAAAAGCCAGCTTCTACTCTTCACACCTTACAGCAAAGAGTACAAGACTATCCTAGATGTCTCGATCGGAGGTCAGAGCGTACCCACCGTGAATACCGCCAAAATCCTTGGAGTTACATATGATTCTATGTTCACATTCAGTCATCATGCGAAAGACATAGCAGGCCGAATGTCGCAACGTAACAATGTACTGAAGGCGCTAGCCGGCAGTACATGGGGCAACCAAAAGGAGACACTCCGTCTCACGTACAAAGCCATTTGCCAATCCATATACAGCTACGCAGCTCCAGCCTGGGCCAGCTTTCTCTCCTCCTCAGCACATACCAAAATTCAAAGAGGACAGAACAATGGCCTGCGTATCGTAACAGGAAACCATCAAATGGCCAGCGTCGACCACATACATGCTGAAGCTAAAGTTATGAGATCGAAATCGCACCTTCACATGCTATCAGCCCAATACTTGGCAAGGACCTTGAGCCAAACTCACTTCCATCACGGATTATTTCTCCAAGGACCCCCACCACGCAACATGAAAGCTGATCTTTACATCGCATGCAGAAGCACTGTTGAAAGAGCCCTGTCGGAAACAGCAGAGAAGAACAACGGGAAAAACGTCGCCAACCGAGTCCACACAAACATGGTCTCAGAAGAAAAGGAAACCATCCAAGGTCCAGTCATACTGGGCGGCCGACCACCACCGGACATAAATGAAGAAGAAGTGGACCTCTCGAGAAACGCCCGCTGCACGCTGAGCCAACTTCGCTCAGGCTACAGCAGGTACACCAACCACTACTTACACCGGATCGATGACTCGATACCTGACTACTGCCCAGACTGTCTCAAAGGACCTCACGACGTGGCCCATCTCTTCAAATGCGCTAGACGTCCAACAAGACTCACGTTGGAAGATCTCTGGATGAAACCAAAAGAAGTAGCCTCATTTCTGAGACTATTGTGAAAGGAAAGAAGAAGAGATGTATTTAAAAAATAAAAAAAAAAGAGAGGAGAGAGAGAGGGAGAGAGCGGCCCTCCACGGCCAACTCTCTTCGACGCGAGACGTTTGCCGGCAACAACAACAACAACACGCCTCTGAGACGCGCGCTCTCTTTGTATCTTACGCACACGCTCTCTCTTCTCCCTCTCGCCTTGCTCTCACTCTCTCTCATTATCGCTGCCGGTTGAGTGACATTCTCCGATCGCTCTCTTCGGCTTTTCTTCACAACAGTGAAAATACTTTCTACGAAATAAAACATTAATAAGGCTGTAATGTCAGCTATAAAAGACACTTTTCTGAGGTAGAAAAACATGGAGATTCCAAATATGGAAAAGTTAAAGAAATTCCTTCAACTTCGAAAGTTTTTTTTCTCTCTTTCCGTATCTATTCCAAGCCTGTCCTCTCATATTACAGTTCTTTCTAACCAAAACTATTGGAAAAGAAACCTGATAAAGAAGAGGAAATGAAAAGAAAAAATTTGAGTTTTTTCCAACTCATTTAAGCTTCGTTTCGGCACTTTGTTACTTGGGGGGAGGCGCATTTTACTTGGGGGGCAGGTTAGTTTTCACTGATTTTGTTTGCTTAGGCTTAGGTAAAATGTGTGCTAAAAAGGCCGTACGACTTGAGAAAGAGGCCGTATGTAACAATTAGCCAGGATATTTTAGTTTTATCCAGTCAAATTGAGTAATTTGGCTAAGCTGTTTTCAGCTATTATTCACTGTTTTTTTTCTCGTTTAGGCTTAGATAAAGGTTACGCTAACGAGGCCTTACAGCTTAAGCTAACGAGACCTCATGAGAAAATTTATCATATTATTATTATTTTTGTCAATTCAAAGACTACATTTGTCAAAAAATCAAAAAGCTCCCCAAGTAAATTGCGCCCCCCCCCTAAGTAACATTGTACCGTTTGTTTCCTTCAAGGAGATAGATTCCACTTCTGACGCTTAAATTTCTTTTTTAAAAAATTTTTCTCTTCTTGTTTTTATCACTGTGCTCTTGATGTTTTCGGATTTATAATTTTCTTACGATTTCAGGCTAGATTGAAGAAAAATTTAACTAGACAGGCAGTAAATATTTTTGTTGAGAAAAATAGAGAGTTTAGCTTTAAAATTCTTCCTTCTGTTTTAGTTTATCAATTCAATGGTCCGGGTTAGCCCTAGGCTCACATTGAAGCGTTTTAACATGATTAATAAGTGGCTCTTTGTTACTTGGGGCCGCACTTTACTTGGGGGGGCACGTCACTTTTCACTGATTTTTTCGCTTAGGTTTAGGTCAAAAGTATTCTAACGAGGCCGTATAGAACAATTAGCCACAATATTTCATTTTTATCCAGTCTGATTTTTTAATTAAAAAAATTTTTTTTTATCCAGTTCGAGGAAATTGACTTAGCTGTTTTCAGCCACTATTCACTGTTTTTTTCTCTCGCTCAGGCTTAGTCAAAGGTTACGCTCAGTGGGTTTTTCAGTTGGTCCGAAAATTCTACAGACGCCCGCCGAAGGCGAAAATTTTTGTTTACAGACCCTTGCCTTACATCTATAAATTTTTTTCAAGTTTCAATTTTATGAGATAAAAAGTTTTTGAACAATTTTCACCCTTATGAGATAAAAAAATTCCAAAAGTAAAGCGCACGCGCCCCCCCCCCCCAAGTAAAGTGCGGTTCGCCTAAGTATACTTGTGCCTGCCTTTTGATAAAGTTGAATACGTTTTTGACCTTAAATTAGAGTTTATTCCCACTCAATTTAGCTTTGTTCCGGTGCTTTGTTACTTGGGGGAGGCGCATTTTACTTGGGGGGCAGGTTATTTTTCACTGATTTTTCTCGCTTAGTCTTAGGTAAAATGTATGCTGAAGAGGCCGTACGGCTTAGGAAAGAGGCCGTATAAAACAATTTTTATTTTTATCCAGTCCAATTGAGTAATTTGGCTTAGCTGTTTTCAGCGGTTCTGTTTTACTTGGGGGGGGGCACGCTTCACTTGGGGGGGGGCTTTTTAAAAATAACTTTTAAAAGATTGTTTTTACATCAAAAACGCTTAGAAAAAAGTTTACGCTAACGAGGCCGTACAGCTTAGGCGAACGAGACTGCATAAGAAAATTTTTTTTTTTTATTTTTTAAAAACATTTTTTGAACGCAACGAAAAGAGCCCCACCAAATGAAGCGGAGCCCCCCAAAAAAACTTCGGCCGTTTTCAGCTATTATTCAATGTTTTTTTCCGCTTAGGCTTAGGTAAAGGATACGCAAACGAGGCCGTACGGCTTAGGCTAACGAGAACATCGGATAACGCGCCAGAGAGCCCTTGTGTCCTATGATCATCGGATAATGCGCCAGACAGCCCACTTAGCCTTTTCTTTAACTTCTTTTTTTTCTAATGCTACCCTTCTCTGCTCTAACGGCCGTCCGAGAAACGCCCGGCATAGTTACTTTTTCAAAACACAGGCGAATCTTCATTGAGCAATGTTTAATCACTGAAAATCTGTTTTCCATTACTGAACATGATCGTTAGCAATATTAGCCTTTTTCTCTGAAATCATTACGACCCAGCGGCTAAAACACTTCATTTTTTTAGAGCTTCAAAACTGAGAAACACAAATCAAATTGTTCCAGAAACGAGGAATTTATTTCATATGTTCCAAATTAGTTGGCAAAACTTTATATAGCTGAGTCTGCTTCTCCGTGTAGTCTGTTTCTCTTCAATATTTTTTTTTGTTTGTTGAAGTAAGAGGCCCTTCCTACTTCTGTTGGGCGCCTTTCCGGAAGTTGAGGTCGAAACTCCAGCTCAAGGCTTAGGTGACGGCCATCGCTTGATCTTTGAGAAAACTATGGAGCGCATTTGCTGATAGGAAGTGGTTCTCAGAATGCACCCCAATGTAGCGATGGCTTGGGTGTGGGCCTGTTCGAGTCGTCCGACGAAAGGCAGTGAAGCTGCCAGAGGGAGGAAGAAAAATAAGAGTGAGAGAACGAAGGCAGCGAAGCTGTCTGAGGCAGGGAGAAAAAATTAAGTTGGAGAACGAAGGCAGCGAAGCTGCATGAGGGAGGGAGAAAAATAGAAGTGAGAGAACGAAGGCAGCGAAGCTGCCTGAGACAGGAGGGAAAGGAGAAGAAGAAGAACGAAGGCAGCGAGGCGGGAGGAAAAGAAGAAGAAAAAAAACGAAGGCAGCTTCGCTGCCTTCGTTTTTTTCTTCTCCTGAGACATGTGGAAGATTAGAAGTGGGAAAACGAAGGCAGGTAGAAAAATAAAAGTAGGAAAACGAAGGCAGCGAAGCTGTCTGATACAGGTGGAAGATTAGAAGTGGAGAAACGAAGGCAGCGAAGCTGCCTGAGGCAGGAGGAAAAGGAGAAGAAGAGGAACGAAGGCAGCGAGGTAGGAGGAAAAGGATAAGAAGAACGAAGGCAGCGAAACTGCCTGAGACAGGTGGTAGATTAGAAGTGGGAAAACGAAGGCAGGTTGAAAAAAAGAAGTAGGAAAACGAAGGCAGCGAAGCTGTCTGATACAGGTGGAAGATTAGAAGTGGAGAAACGAAGGCAGCGAAGCTGCCTGAGGCAGGAGGAAAAGGAGAAGAAGAGGAAAGAAGGCAGCGAGGTAGGAGGAAAAGGATAAGAAGAACGAAGGCAGCGAAACTGCCTGAGACAGGTGGTAGATTAGAAGTGGGAAAACGAAGGCAGGTTGAAAAATAGAAGTAGGAAAACGAAGGCAGCGAAGCTGTCTGATACAGGTGGAAGATTAGAAGTGGAGAAACGAAGGCAGCGAAGCTGCCTGAGGCAGTAGGAAAAGGAGAAGAAGAGGAACGAAGGCAGCGAGGTTGTTGTTGTTGTTGTCTTGCCCAACGGGTAGATCTTCCTTCGCGAGACACTGGAGGAAGTCGTCGAAGCTCTCGACCCTCCAGCGTTATAAGCCCACACTCTCTTTCCTCTCTCTCTTTTTTTATTTATTATTTTTACTCTCCTTTATTATTTTTTTTATTTTTTTTTCTCTCACTTTTTTTTTTTTGGAGAGATTTAATTGAACAAGAAATCAACAACCGAGTGCGGCCTATTCCAAAGGTCGATAGGGCTAAGTGAAGTGGGGTTACAGCGACACGAAAAAATATGTCTCGAAGTATGCGGCTCTATCCTACACAGTGGGCAGAGGGGAGATTCATTGGCCCCTATTCGGTGGAGATAACTGTTAAGGAAACTAGAGTGGCCGCTTCGCAATTGAGACAGAGTTATCTGATTTTCTCTGGATAGTTGGGACGTGGACTTGTGTATTCTAGGAGGTTTAGTTCCCAGAACTGGGTTGGGTCGACTATTTCTAAGAAAGTCTCTGACTGTCTCCGTGTGTATTTTTCTGAGGGCCACTTTATAGTCCGTATCACCTAGTACTATGTCTATGTCTTTGGCGTGCTTTCTTATTGCCCTGGGAGGTTTTGCTTCAGTGCAGATGCGGTGAGATGGATGGTTGGGCTGAAGCCTGGCCTTGGCGGTGAATTGTTTGCTGAGCATGAGGTTGTGTTCTTTGACTGGAAGAAGTTTGCTCTCGTATGCCAGGTGCTGAGTGTCCGCAATTGCAAGGTTTCCAGTTGCGATCCGAATGGCTTTGTTTTGTGCTGCTTGCAAGGAAGTCCAATGTGATTCGGCAAGTTGGGGCGAGTAGATGGGTGCTGCGTAAGACAAGACTGCTCTAGTGGTTGCTTTGTAGGTGTTCAGCATTGTCTCGGTCCTCTGTCCCCACCTTCTTCCCGCGATTGCTCGGAGGACATTCAATCTTTTTGTTGCCCTTGTCTTTAGTCCTTCGGCGTGTTGACGGTAGGTTCCCATCTGGTCCAAGGTGACACCAAGGATCTTGGGGGCTCTACTTAGAGGGAGTGGCTCACCGTTGACCACAACTTCTGGTACTTCACGACATTCCTTTGTGTTGGTGGTGAAGAGCGTTACACTGGATTTAGCTGCCGAGATGTCCATCGGCAGCGAGGTAGGAGGAAAAGGATAAGAAGAACGAAGGCAGCGAAACTGCCTGAGACAGGTGGTAGATTAGAAGTAGGAAAACGAAGGCAGCGAAGCTGCCTTATGCAGGGAGATAAGGAGAAGCAGAAAAAAAAGCTCAGAAATGACTAGGCTTTCAGAATGACTTGGCTAACAAGAAAGTGACAAGCGTCCCCGTAGGGGACGCTAGTCGAGTTATATTGTATTCTCTTAGATTTCCATTCAAGGTAAGTGATGAAAAAAAAAATGCAGTTCGCAGTGGAGCGTTATTGGAAGCGATTTTTTTTGTATTGGTTTTTCGACTGTTTTTTTTTTTCTAACTTAAATGCAATGTTAAATGGACTTCTTAATTTTTAATAAAACGACAGAACTCATATCAAACTCAATAAAACGACAGGCAGGTTGTTTTTGACCACCCAAAAATGGGGTCTATTAAAAAAAATAATAATAATATTCCTCGCGCTTGTTTCCGGCTCGCGGCAGGATACGCGCTTATCAGAGATGCGGGACAGACCTATCCCGGTATAACCAGTGACTGCTTGCTAGATCACTGATAGCAGGGGTTAAATGCGCCCGGACAAATAGATATTTACTTGTATCCGCGAGAAAACAGAATTTAAAAAAACTTACTTGTTGGAACTGCATACTGCTTTCTGTGAGATTTTTTGCTCATTTTTCTGGGATTGGGTTCAATCTCGAGCTCAATTTTTTCGGGTTGAGTGGCGGATACGTACATACACCCATTTGGAACGACATATAATATCCCTGACCCTGTTGTTGTTGTTTGCCCTTGGCCCGACCTTCACTCTTTTGATATCTAGTTTGATCTCGTGAGTTTGACTTATTCTTGAGCGTGTTGTAGTTTACTCAAATTAAATCTCAATCACGCGTCAAAGTCTTCAGAACCGTGTGACAGAACATTTTTGGGCAACTTTCTATACAAGGAACGAGGAACTCAAATTCAAGATCGATAAATAAGCATTGACTACATGAGCGGAACAATCTTTAATTTCACATCAACTAGGCCGCTAGGAACCTTTTGAGGGGCAATAACGGATCAGTTTTACTCCACGCCGGACTTTTTTTTTACTGTCTTGTTAAAAGCCGTTTGGTCTTGTTCCGTCAGACAGTGCAGAGTTTTATTCACTCAGGCAATTAATTCACAAACTCAAGAAAAAGGCATAATTATACTTAGGGGGCGCACTTTAATAAAATGGTTTTGTTTTTAGTGTGTAGCCTAAACGCCTAAAAGCCTAAAAAAGCCTAAACTACTGTATTTATTACACCATTCTCTATTTTTTGAAAAATTTAGTCATTGAAACGACAAAAATTATTATTATGAGAACTTTTTCATGCGGTTCTTTCCTAAGCCGTATGGCCTCGTTAGCGTAGCCTTTACCTAAGCGAGATATAAAAAAGTGAATACTAGCTGAAAAGAGCTAAACCGACTTACTCATTTTGACTTTAGAAACTAAAATGTTGTGGCTAATTGTTCTACACGGCCTCGTTCCTAAGCCTTACATCAGCAGACATTTCAACTAAGCCTAAGCGAAAAAATCAGTGGAAAGTAACCTGCTCCCCCCCCTCTCCTAAGTAAAGGGCCCCAAGTAGCAAAGTGCCAGGAAGACAGTTTTTCATGTTTTTTCTGCTTCGGATTAGGCAAATTCTACGCTATCTAGGTCGTACGGCTTAGAAAGGGACTGTAAAAAAGTCAGAGACGCAGTTCGGCGAGGATTAAAACTGATCCGATTTCATTTTGTTCACAAATAGGTCTGGCAGAAAGACCACGAGTTGAAGATGAACATTCAGAAGAGACTTGTTTTGAAAAAAAACAACTTTAAAACAGACACATTAAGAAACTGACTTTATAGGCTTGCTCGACATGTACTTTGCGTTCACCGACTTGGTGAGAGAGTGCGAGGATGCGCTGAACAGTCTCTGCATTTGCGAATGACACGAATGCGAACCCACGACTGAAGCCTTCATCGTCCTTCATCAGTTTGCACTCTACCACACGACCGAAGCCTCCGAAGTAGGATTCCAAGAGTACTTGGCTCATGGAGTAGCCAAGTTCCGAGACGAAGAGTCGGGTATTTTCCGAGACGGCAACAGAAGACATGCTAACGAACACTGGATAACGATTGGAACAAAGAAAAATTTTTAAAAAAAGACAATCTACGAAGTGAACTACTAACTTCAAGGATTCCACTGATATTGTTTTTTTTTAAAAATTACTAGTAATAACTCTTCATAACAGTTGAGGTTCCTACAACGAAACTGAAGGAAGCGTAGAAATTTTTTATTGATTTGTACTCAACTGTTTGAGCTTTGGTAACACAATAACCAGATAATCAATTTTTTAAAATTCTTTTTATCGCAATTAATTGTCTCATACGCTACCGTAGATAGAATTCATATAAACTGTTGAGATACTCATTTTGGATCAATGAATGAGGCGACAAGAAAAAAGTTTTTTTAAACTTTTTTCATGATTTTCTAACTCAGCTTTTTACAGACTTGAATTTCGTTGTTTTTTCCATAACAACACAACGAAGTTTTTCTGTTCCAATCGACCCTCGATTCTGAGAATCGAACAAAACATCCAATAGCTTCATGAAATTCGTGTGTTCAAAACCTTCTTCGGTGCAAAAATGCGTAGTGCATTGTGCGAATCGCTCTACATCCAGGTTCCAAGCGGAGCATACCGTTGTATTGCAGCAGATTCTTTAGCTGCCAGATGCCTTCAGACCCTACCTGAGTGAGATCGAGAAATTTTCATTGATCGTGCTGTTGAGTTGATCTCCTACTAAGGTAACTTCCACATTAAATCATCGTCTTAAAGCAAAAAATCTGAAAAAGAAAACAATTCTTGATCCGTAACGATTGGTTGTTGCTTTGTTGAGAGCCGGACAGATGTCCAAGCGAAGCCCATCAAGCGAGGGTGGCTCGAATTCTGGCGATGAGGACTTCAGCCATTCTGCTGCGAAGAGAAAGCGATTGGTAGTCTTCGAGCCCGTACGCCTGGTGGCCGTTGCAGGGGTGGTGCGTGTTGGGTGCTTTGGGAATATCATATGTATATCAGATATTTAACTAGAATAAATTAGCTTCTGGCTGATTACTAAGTCCTATTCGTCGATGAGAAAGTGGTTCAAGAGATTATACAAAACCTTGTTAATAAGAAATTTTCTCAAACGAATTAGTACCTTAGCATAAGTTATCCCATAAAAAATGCTCAATTTTTGTTATGAGTTCAGATCGTTACAGAGTGACATCGATGAGCGAGTTGATCGCTTCAAAATCTACAAGTTGAGTGAACGCCTCCGGCACAAGGACAGACTTCTCAATGAGGAAAAGAAGAAGAATGAACGATTACACGCACGACAAGACAAGGATGACAACACTCTGTGCAGTATAAACAGGCACTGGAATAGGGTAACAATTGTTTGTTTTTTTTGTGAGACAGAAGGTTTGCTCTTATACATCACTTTAAAAAACTTTGAGGAAAAAATTATAACCGAATTTCAGGTTTCAAAAAAAATACGTGAACTACATAGTTGCAAAAAAAGCTTCTTATGTGACGGACCTGAACGCCCGCTTTCCAACAACTTCTTTAGAGATCTTTTTAGGTGAAAAAGGAAAAAAAAATTTTTTTTTTAAATGATTAGCCGTTACCTAACTAGCGGGTTTTTTCGAGTTTAAATAGGAAACTTTTCATACTCCTCGAGATATCAAAGTATTCTCCTTTTAATTAAATTTAAAGTGAAAAGGAAAAATGAAGTGTTGAATGTGTTTAGCATTCGAGCACAAACTAGCGGTTCTTAAAAACTTCAACAAAAAAAATTTTCACCCTACCAGATTGCAGGAGTTTCTGAAACAAAAACGCTCTATTGTAAAAGCTGTGCTGTCGGAATCGAGTTTTTTTGTTTGCAGCTTGATGAAGATATACGGTTGATATTATTACGGAACGGGCAAGACGAGACAAATCTCAATGATGAAGGTTACTAAGGGTTCATTCCTTATTGTCTCACTAGAAAATTATGAGACAAAATATTCATTCAATTGTATTTATTTCATTTCATGGCATAGATAACCAAAGGGTAAGAAAATCCCCCCCCACCCCAAAAGGAAAAAAACCAGTCAATTTATCATTACATTCAATTTAAAGAGAAAAACATTCAAAAACTTGCTAAAGAAATTCCTTCCAATAACTCTCCACTGCAAAATAAAATCTTTTCCAATCCTCTACTTGAAATTAAATCTTACAAAACACGAAAATCAGAAAAACCCACAAAAAAACCTTTTTACCGCTCGCCCCCCCCCTCCCCCGCCCACGAAAACTTTTTTGACAAATTTAGGTAACCTATGTTTCATGGTCTCCTTTTTCATAGGACATCAACGAACGTTCTTATAGAACTGAAGATTTAATATTACCACGCTAGTAACAAAAACACAGGTCTTATAATAAAAAAAAATACATTGATGAAACGAAAAGGCCCGCGTTTAAGCGTAAAGGCCCTAAATATGTTGGAACCAACAAAAGCAAAAATATGCTCGAGCAGAAACTCACCAACACAAAAAATTTAAACAACTGATCTCTTAGCGGGGACCTATAATAATGAGAAGCACGCAGAGAACAAAAAATAATCTTTTTAGGCCTTTCGTTTGAATGAAGGTTGCTTTTCACAAATTTAGACCCGCTGATAGCAATACACACAAGGTTTTTTCACATTAGAAACTGTCTTCAAAAAAAAAACTGAGACTCACAGAAGATCTAAAATAAGACATGATTTGATTATTCGAACCCTGAGATCCAACGCGGGCACAGGTGATAGTACTATTACCCGAGCCGCTAGTTCGAAAAAGAAGGTCCTATAAAAAAATTGAATGAGATAAAAAAGAAAAGGTACCATAAGACTCGCTCGTTAGTATTCTATCAAGCTCCTCTTTCTACTCAGATTGTGGTTTTTTTCTCGTTATTTTCGACAAGTTTCATTCAACAAAAAAATGATGGAAAATACCTATTTCTGAAATACCATTTTTAAAGCGAGGCAGAAGGGATACATTATGTTGTTTGAATTAGTAAAAGGCTGCAGTCGCGATCAGTTTTTTAGATTCATTTTGATGTGAAGGATGTGTGTAAAAAGAGTTCTTTCTCAAATTTGGTATAATACAAATGCCAGCCTTTTGTATTTGAATTTTCTTAGCATGGACAACCAGGGGTTTTTTAGTGTGCAAGAAAGAGGTACAGACGTTTTTTAGTGTGCAATAAAGAGGTACAGACGTTTTTTAGTGTGCAATAAAGAGGTACAGACGTTTTTTAGTGTGCAATAAAGAGGTACAGACGTTTTTTAGTGTGCATTAAAGAGGTACAGACGTTTTTTAGTGTGCAATAAAGAGGTACAGACGTTTTTTAGTGTGCAATAAAGAGGTACAGACGTTTTTTAGTGTGCAATAAAAAGGTACAGACGTTTTTTAGTGTGCAATAAAGAGGTACAGATGTTTTTTAGTGTGCAATAAAGAGGTACAGACGTTTTTTAGTGTGCAATAAAGAGGTACAGACGTTTTTTAGTGTGCAATAAAGAGGTACAGACGTTTTTTAGTGTGCAAGAAAGAGGTACAGACGTTTTTTAGTGTGCAAGAAAGAGGTACAGACGTTTTTTAGTGTGCAATAAAGAGGTACAGACGTTTTTTAGTGTGCAATAAAGAGGTACAGACGTTTTTTAGTGTGCAATAAAGAGGTACAGACGTTTTTTAGTGTGCAATAAAGAGGTACAGACGTTTTTTAGTGTGCAATAAAGAGGTACAGACGTTTTTTAGTGTGCAATAAAGAGGTACAGACGTTTTTTAGTGTGCAATAAAGAGGTACAGACGTTTTTTAGTGTGCAATAAAGAGGTACAGACGTTTTTTAGTGTGCAATAAAGAGGTACAGACGTTTTTTAGTGTGCAATAAAGAGGTACAGACGTTTTTTAGTGTGCAATAAAGAGGTACAGACGTTTTTTAGTGTGCAATAAAGAGGTACAGACGTTTTTTAGTGTGCAATAAAGAGGTACAGACGTTTTTTAGTGTGCAATAAAGAGGTACAGACGTTTTTTAGTGTGCAATAAAGAGGTACAGACGTTTTTTAGTGTGCAATAAAGAGGTACAGACGTTTTTTAGTGTGCAATAAAGAGGTACAGACGTTTTTTAGTGTGCAATAAAGAGGTACAGACGTTTTTTAGTGTGCAATAAAGAGGTACAGACGTTTTTTAGTGTGCAATAAAGAGGTACAGACGTTTTTTAGTGTGCAAGAAAGAGGTACAGACGTTTTTTAGTGTGCAACAAAGAGGTACAGACGTTTTTTAGTGTGCAATAAAGAGGTACAGACGTTTTTTAGTGTGCAATAAAGAGGTACAGACGTTTTTTAGTGTGCAATAAAGAGGTACAGACGTTTTTTAGTGTGCAATAAAGAGGTACAGACGTTTTTTAGTGTGCAATAAAGAGGTACAGACGTTTTATAGTGTGCAATAAAGAGGTACAGACGTTTTTTAGTGTGCAATAAAGAGGTACAGACGTTTTTTTAGTGTGCAATAAAGAGGTACAGACGTTTTTTAGTGTGCAAGAAAGAGGTACAGACGTTTTTTAGTGTGCAATAAAGAGGTACAGACGTTTTTTAGTGTGCAATAAAGAGGTACAGACGCCCGCCGAACGCGTAAAAAACTTTTTTCAACATAAGGGTCCCCTTTATGATTTGGAAAAAACAGAGGCCCACCGACAGAAGGTCTGACATGACTATTTAACCCCTGTGGACAATAAACAGTTTTATAAAAATACGAAACGTTCTATTTTACTGCATAATAAAGAACGTTTGTTAGTGTGAGTCCAGAGCCCCGGAAAATAGAAGACAGTTTGTTGGGATAGTTAAAGGTTTTTCTGAAGACAGAAAGGTTCATTTCCCCACTTCAGTCGGCAATCTTCGTAGCGATATTCATTCGGCGTTAACAGGAGAATGACAAGAAGCTATTTTGTACATTAAGCTAAGCAGACCCATTCTATAAAATAGTTTCCAAGTATTCAAAGTTGCAGGCGTTCCAACGGAGTCTTCCACGGCTGAATTTCTTGGTCAAATAGCTCAGATGGAAGACGAGGAGTGCGAGAAGAAATACGACAGTCGGGTGCAGCATACGTGCGTTCTTTCTATCTCTTTCTATCGGTTACTCTCTTTCCAACAACTTCTTCCTCTTTTCTCACATTGTTCTACTCTCTCTCTTCTCCCTTTTTTCTTTCTCTCGCTCTCTTTTCTCTCTATCTTTTATTCCATGCTCTCTCTTGTGTTTCAGAAGATTCATTCCGTAGAAGGCCAGTTGGCCATTTCTAGCAGTAGTATGATTGAAGGTATTCATAAGTACAGGCTTCTACTCGCCTCGAGGTTGACTGAGATAGAAGTCAAGCGGTCCGAGCAGTTCAGTTCAATCTGCAAGAAGATGAACAAGTTCATGGATTGTAAGAACTTTTTTGTTGATAATCCTACCGTGTCGAGGTTGTAATTTGAGGGAAGAACCAATTGTATTATGTCACAGGTAAAGTACCAACTGGCAAGTCCATTTCAAAATGTTTTAGCTCTGCAAACTCAATGAAATAATTAACATTCCAAATTGTTTCAATATTATCAAGTGTTTGTTTAGAACAAAAGATGGGAAAGCTAATATGGATGTATTCTCAATGGAAATTTCAAGCATTGTTCTTATGAGAAACTTATCAATGTACAAACTGCATAATTTTGTTCTTTTTCGTTCGAGATTTAATTTTACAAATTAAAATAAATGCAGTCGAAAGTGCGAACGAAACTTAGAAATTTCGAAATACTTTAATAAATATTTGCAGCAAGTGAGGAGAAAGACGAGGTGATGGCAGAGATGAGTCGAAGGCTCGAATCACTCGCTCAAGAGAACAAAGAGCTCAGTCGGAGTTGCCACAAGTTGCAGTCAGAACACAGAGATACCAGTTTAAAGGTTTATTTGTTGTTGTCAAGTCCCCATGTCACCTGCACTCTCTGAAAAAGATTCTTGAGAACAAAACGAGCCAACTTTGAGTCGCTGGCCGAAATAATAAGAAATAAACGAGTATTAGCAGTCTTAACCTCTGACATCATTTAATCCCTCTCCTTGCACTTCCGTCTATCTCTATCTTGATTCTTATTGAATAAAAAATAATAAAGAAGGTGATATTGGAGCAGCTTCTGGTTTTATTATGTTGAGTCTCTATCCCATATCAGGTGAGTGCATAGCCTGCCGCGAGGCGGGCAGAAGCCTTCTCAAGGTTACAGTAATCCCATATCAGGTGAGTGCATAGCCTGCCGCGAGGCGAGAAGAAGCCTTATCAAGGTTACAGTAATCCCATCTCATGTGAGTGCATAGCCTGCCACGAGGCGAGCAGAAGCCTTATCAAGGTTACAGTAATCCCATATCAGGTGAGTGCATAGCCTGCCGCGAGGCGCGCAGAAGCCTCATCAAGGTTACAGTAAGTCAAAAAAAGGTGATGGAAGTTGTTTGTTTGGTAGAAAACTGAGATATATATCGAAAAAAGATGAACATGTGGAAGAATAAGATTGCAGCTGGAAGAGAAGGAGGATGTAATCGCCCTGTTGAGTGTGAAGAAGGAAGAGTTGAGAAGGCAGTTAGAAGAGCGAGAGTTTGAGTTGCACAAGGTTGATTTGCTTCTTCTTTTGATTCATTCCACGTTTCCAACAAAGCCTGTTTCCCATCAATGCATAACCTTGAAAACCCTTGCCCAAACCTTAATTCTCGAGTTGTTGTACCCAATGGAAGATTCATTCGGGCCACATTTTTAACTCAGAACAAGTTTTTTTGGTTTAATGTAAAAATTTAAGTACGTCTAAAGTAAGTTCTTAGCGGAGGCATTCAATGAATGGCTCGCAGAATTTGGTTGTTCATCAAAAACTAGTTTGTGAGTGAAGAGACCAATCTCATAATTAGGCCTGGCTACGAGAAGACAAGTTGGACTCTCGACTGGCGAGCATCGCTAAAGAGAGATTGGGGAGAGCAGAGAATGGGGGCTGCTCAAGTTCCAAAGTCAACGGGATCCATGCTTCTGATGACACACCCGCGGATATCTCACAAATGAAGGTTTCTATCACAGCTCACCAAAGGTCTAAAATTTGAGAGGGATGACCGCTATGAGAAGGCTGACCGCTCACCCAGCGGGGGTGCTTCTCATAATGAGAAGCGAACTAAAGGTGAAGGTAGAGATAGTCTTTTTTCTAGATCCCATCGCTCGAAGAACGGTCGTTTCTTATAATTTTTAACAGGGCTGGCGACCTATGGTTTCTATCTCTCATTACTATCGTCCTTGAATCATGGATTAATTTTTGCTCCCAGAATTTCGACCTAAAAATGTGGGTGAGCGAAAGAATAGGGATATGATGAGCTGGGAAGCCGCCAGGACGAATGAATAGGGATGGGATGAGCTGGGAAGCCGCCAGGACGAAAGAATAGGCATGGATTGAGCTGGGAAGCCGCCAGGACGAAATAATAGGGATGGGATGAGCTAGGAAGCCGCCAGGACGAAAGTACAGGGATGGGATGAGCTGAGAAGCCGCCAGGACGAAATAATAGGGATGGGATGAGCTGGGAAGCCGCCAAAACGAAAGAATAGGGATGGGATGAGCTGGGAAGCCGCCAGGACGAAAGAATAGGGATAAGATGAGCTGGGAAGCCGCCAGGACCAAAGAGAAAGTTAAGCTGTCTAATGAGACTTTTTCAAAGGGGATGATTATTTCTCTCTACAGAAGCTTTTCAGTCTGTAAAAAAATAGAGAAATAACTGAACACCAATTAGGTGATTGTTTAAAATATGAAGTATTTTCATATATATCCCGGAGTTATTAAGGTCGCAAAATTATCCCATTTAGCTTTTGATATCATATTTAACAAATGTCATTTGCACTTGTGGAAATAAATTAAAACTGCATTTCTAGCGGGAGATTGGGATAATGAGAAGTGATCTAAAGGTGAATGGCGGAGAAGGGAGAGCTTCTCATTCTTATAGACTCCCTCGCTCAAAGAACGGTTGTTTCTCATCAGCATTCCAGATGAGTTAAACAGAAACAGCTCAAAAGTTAGCAGCGTAAAGTGGAAAATTTGCAGATGGAAGAGCTGCAACGAGAACTGGCGGAAATGAAGGAGACCATGGTGGCGAGGATGCAAGAGATGAATGAGTTGTCAGAGAGAAACGCCGATTTGTGCGCGAAGCTTGAGAAGGCAAAGATGGATGTCAGTTATATGACATCCTCAAGCGGGGGGAGTAAAACGATATTTTATCATTTGGTTTTCGAAATTCATGCTAGAGATGAAATATTAATGCAGATTCTCAAATGTTTTAGAGAATAAAATATTCCAATTCGGAACTGATGTTTTGAGAATAATGCAGGCGGAATTTTCTTGCACCTATTCACAACTGGGTAGAATTTCATTTCTAGGACAATTACCATTTCAAAATATATTGTTTCACTGTAGCATAGCTCACCAGCACTTGACAAAATTTTTTAAATGAGCGGTCTTCCGGGCGGAGGGCTTAGAATAATGACTCTCTTAGTTTATTGTCGTTAAGCTTTCGCTTGCTTCTCATTTTTCTAAGCCCCCGCTTTTTTGAATTTTTTGACAAGTTCTGGTCAGCTGTGCACTTTAGAGATTGTCTGAAATTAGTAAACATTTAAGCATAAATCTCCGAACGATGAAAAAAATGTACTCATGTGTCGCCAATACCTTTCATGCTTGAGTCGCATGCATTTTTCGCCGTCTTGATCTCCCCTGAATAGAATCGCTGACTCATATCCCCCCCCTGCTTTTCCACTTGCGCATTCATTATTAAATTTGAAAACAGGCAGAAATGCATACAAATGGTTTTCTGATACGGTAAGTAGCATGTGTGAATGTTTCTGGGAAGAATACAGGATTTTTGAATTCACCTAAAAAGAGACCAGCGAGATACCATGAATGGTCCTACAATTCAGATAAAATGGAGTCTCACATAATGTTCTGCCCTGAAATGGGGAACAGGAACCGTTGAAATTTTAAAGAGAAGCCGGCCAGCTTTGACCATATACCCATGGTTGCAGTTGAAAAGCCTCCCTTCGGAAGTGATCAAGGCTTCTGCAGAGTATGATCATCTACAGACATACTACTCGGTCATGGTGCAGGAAGCCAACAGGATAAAGTCGGACTTTGTTCATCTATGAAAATAATTTTTTAAAGACAAAACACGTAACTATAGCGGACGAGTTTTTTGAAGGGATGAACTCTAGTTTTCTGCTTGTCCTCGAGGAATACATAGTAGTTGTATGTTGCTTAGGTCATCCAAAAACTTATTTGCTGCAAGAAAGCTTATGTGAAGGCAACCAATGTCTTTCTTACCATCCGGTGAAGAATCGCGTAGATCAAAAAGATCGATTCTGATGGAACGGTCAACTTTGTAGAGAGACCGAGAGCCTAAGCTGCAAAAAAGAACGCTACATAAACAAGGGTTCGGTTCACTAGCTTTATTGAAAAGAGCATAGATTAGAGCTACAATGTAGGTGAGAGATATGCTCTGATTGTCAGCATTGGTTAGTCCATGTTTTAATATATTTTTGACATTGATTTAAACATTGCTAGGAGAAAAGCTAGTCCACCGGGAGGAATCGAACGCAGCCATCTCTTCTCTAACCTGTTGCAAGCGCGTTACCATTGAACCATGATGGTACATTGCTATTCCGGGCGATATTGCTATATTACAGGCTCAATTGCATTTTATGGGTGTATTGTTAATTGAATGGAGGCATAGGTTTAATAGTGCGTCCGATAAGGACACAGATGCCCGCCGAAAGTGGAAATTAAAGAGACCCGCGGCTGCCAATAAAATGTCGTTTGTCAAGAGTAAATGGTGATTGAACTCTTGTAATGTAAGCAGAGACCCGCGAATTAGGAAACAGAAGCCCGAAAGCACGCGGTAGGACTTGACTTTTTAACCTCCCGAATGTAGTAAGTGTGTTGAAGAGACGAGAACGACGTCCTGAATGAGCAACTGGCAGAGCAGACTCGAACTCACGAGGTGCAATTGGCACATCTGACAGAGGAGCAGCAGATGGCCGAGCGGAGACTCATACAGGCAACCTGTGATTCAGAAGCCAATCTCAATCAGGTACCCACTTCCCCCCAAGCTGACTTACCAAAAAAGCATGTAGATCATAGATCAGAACGACTAATCCTAAGGAAATGGCAGATCTTCAAGAGAACGTGTGATATGAAAGTAAGCATGCAGACAATCAGCAGCTTTATTGAACAGCGTAAAGACTTTACCCGCAGTGCGGACTCGAGAAACAAAAGGTACCCCACCAGGGTGTTTCCTACCACCCGCATAATTTTTCTCGAGCGCATAGATTTCCAGAATTTAAAATAGTTTGGAATTTTTTCTTCGAAGATTTACAATTTTCATAGGTAAAAATCGAAACTTTCTTCTTACGAGTGTATATATTTGAACATTTTTCGGACTTTTTGATGATCGCATAGATTTTTTCACCCGCAGTGCGGAGAAAAGAAACACCCTGTTCCTCACTGTGATTGTCGCAAGGTCTTGCAAAAGTGGAAGGTATCTTTTTTCCCTTTAATGTTAATATAAAGAGATGAAACAGCTGTTGAACTACACGATAAGGTTTTTGTTGTAGAAGTTCGTACGTAATCAGGGTGTTTCTCTCGAAAAAAATTTATGTGCTCTCCAAAAACACCGGAAAACCTTCAGATCTGCGCATTCGCCAAAAAAAATTTTGCTTCTTACCTCAGGGAATTTATTAACGCATTGCGAAAAACACTTCAAACTTTTAGAAATTTTGAAAACCTGTGCGCTCGAAAAAAGTTGTGCGGGTGGTAAGAAACGCCCGCCCTTTACGTAATTCTGCAGTCGGGCTGAATGATTTAGCGTAAGGTCTTGAATGGAAGCGAGGAAGCTAAGCTACGAGAGGATCTCAGAGCGGAAAAAAGATAATCAACATTTTTTCTTCTCAGTAAAAAAGGTTTGTGTTTGTATGAGAGAATTGGAGTAATGTGGCAGGTTCGGCGAGAGTATGAGCAGCTGAGGTTAGAGTTCGAACAGACGTTGGCCGCCAATGAACATGTGAGTTCTTATGCTTCTTTTCAGCCGTGAATGCCAAGGGCTTTCAGCCAATGGATTCAAACATTCACAAGAAAAGTTAGGTTGTATCACTCTGGTAATATGGTAATCTGGTAATGATAATGTAAATCTGGTACTATACATATCCATCTCGTTTTTGTGATATACATAACTAAATATGTTTTGACTTTTCTAATAAGATCGAGCAGGGGTTAAATAGTCATGTCAGGTTAAATTGTCATGTCAGACTTTCTGTCGACGGGCCTCTGTTTTTTCATCATAAGAAGGGACCCTTATGCAAAAAACTTTTTCTCCTTCGGCGGGCATCTGTACCTTTCTCTTGCACACTAAAAAACCCTGGGTTCGAGTAGGTGGACAAAACTTACTAGGATCGAGTAGATCAGGCCAGTTTGAATTGAATTAGCTTTATCATAAAAGGATAGCTTGTTATGGCTATCGCTGACATGGGTGATGGGGAACTTGAGAGGGAATTTTGGAACTGTAGTTCTGTTCAGTTGGAAACTTTAAAATTTGAACTTGACGAAACTCGTTCAGTTACGGCTAAAAAATATCTACATTTGTGAGAAGATTTTTAAAAAATTCATGCAAATATTATTGAGAAGCTCAGAAGAAAATTTGAGGTTAGTTTTTAGGAATCATTAGGTCGATTGTCCCCCCTTTGGTAGTTGGTATGAATCATTAGGTCGATTGGCCCCCTTTGGTAGTTGGTATACAGCTACATACAGCTATCGCTCTCATCATACAGCTATCGCTCTCATCATACAGCTATCGCTCTCATACAGCTATTGCTCTCATACAGCTATCGCTCTCATCCGGGCCGGCATCTCCATGGCTCCTTCGATAAAACCGATACCTTCTCTACTTGACCTGGACATTCAATACGTCCCTCTCTCTTTCGTACAGTCTCTTCTGAAAGATGTCATCAAGGAAGCTCTGTTTCCTCTACAACAAGCTCTCTCAGCTCAAACTGCCGAAATCAATAAGTTGCGACAAACCATCTACCAAGTTCAAAAGTCTGTTTCGCCAGCTTCTCTCCGGCCACACATTTACTCTGCTATGGTTGAGGCCTCTATCAGAGACAAGGAGATGCTAATCTCCAAGTCAAAGAGAGCGGTCTTACTCAAGCTTCCGGAAAAGAAATCCCCTGAAGAAACACTCGCCTCCGATAACAATACTCTCCTCGAAATTTTCTCTAAATTGGAATCTCCAGTGCTACTCGAAGCATTCCAAAAGGGAAATGTCTCTCATCATCGTCATCCTCTCGGGTCACCAAGGGCCTACTCCTCTAAAGGTCGACCTATCAAAATACAATTTGATCAACCTTCTACCAGAGATGCTTTTCTCAAATCGATAAGAAGTGCAACACAGGTCGTTCCTAGAGGATGCTACATACGTGCAGATCTCTCTCCAGCTGAGTTACTGGCTGAGAGAGACTGCAAGCTTATCGCCTCGGACTGTTCACTACCACCGCTCAAAGTTATCGACTCTCATTTGGAGCCCATGACCTTTCACCCTCCCAAAAGACGCAGTGTCCTTACTCCTCCAGTCCCTTCATCATTATTCCCTCAACCACCACATTTATGTTCTCATTCCATTCCCTCTGCTGCTATGAATGATTCTCTTCCTCCGTCAGCCATTGCACCTTTGTCTGCGTCTCCGCCAGTTCTCAGGAGAAGTGCCAGAACTCAGCAGAAGACCGCAAGTAACAAGAAAAAGTACTCAGGATCGAAATAACGGTTAAAGGGCGTGAGTTCCGTTAGGCTTAAATGTGTTTCATTTAACGCTCGTTCGATTAAAAATAAATTGTATGATCTTCATCATTTTCTTCGAATTTCTTCCCCTGATATCCTATTCATCTGTGAGACCTGGCTGAGTTCTAATGAACCTGATTCTCTTCTCACTGATTCTCTTCCTTACATTGTCTTCAGAGCAGATCGACCAGATTGTAACCGTGGTGGAGGATCTGCCATACTCATTAAGCCTCATCTCTCTCCAGTACTTGTTTCTTCTTTTTCCCATGAGTCTATTGAATGTATTGCGATTGATGTTTTCACAAGCGATATGTGCTCACTCCCATTTCCCACTATTCGACTCATCGCATGTTACCGATCTCCTAACTCAGTTCTTACTAGCATTGAAGAATTCATTAACTACCTCATCCCTCACTGCTCACTTCCTTTTCCCGCCGTTATTTGTGGTAATTTGAATTTTCCGAATGTAGACTGGATCAATTCATGCGCCCTCTCTCAGTGTCACTCATCAAATGCCTTTTTGCAATTTACTAATGATTATCATCTCACGCAATACGTCAAACCTTCTACTCGAAATGATAACTTACTTGATTACGTTTTTTGTAACCATAATGTGATTGCCGATTGTTTAACCTCGCACCCTTTCTCTACTAGTGATCACATGTCTGTAAACTTCTCTATCACCGAATGTTATATTCCTTCATCTCGTCCTTCTACACATTTACTTCCTCACTGGAGGAAAGCTAACTGGGAAGCCATTAATGAATCACTTATCTCAATTGACTGGACCCTTGCTTTCTCGACTTTGACCATTGATCAATGCGTTTCTTTTCTGACTAACACTTTATGCTCTCTCGTGACTATGCATGTACCCCATTCAACTCCTAAGAAACCACATCTCAAGTATCCTCGTAAGATCAGAAGAATGTATAGTTTCCTACATAGATCCAAGAAGCATGCTCTATCTCGTCCAATGATTATGAAAGTTTGTAAAAAACTGCATAGAGAAGTTTTGAAATTTGAATGTCAACGTGAAGAATGCTTTGAATTACCTACTAACTTCAAACTCTTCTACCGTACCATAAACAATCGTACGAAGTCCAGCAACGCTATTTCTTCCTTGATTGTTAACAATGTCCCCATCACATCAACTAGTGAAATTGTCAACTGCTTCTCTAACTTTTTCGCCTCCATCTCCTCTCCACCCCTATCTGGTCCACTTCCCTCCATTTCAGTCCCCCACCCGATACAATATGATACCATTGTGACCCCTTTTGATGTTTGTAACCTAATCAATCGTTTGAGGCCCAGAATTAATACCTCTCCTGACTCTTTACCGAACCTTCTCATCAAAAAATGCAGAGAAGCTCTCTCAGTTCCAATCTCAATCATATTCTCTAATTCATTAACCTTAGGATACTTTCCGAAGGCCTGGAAAACTGGTATCATCAAACCAATTCATAAGAAAGGCAGCAAATTCGATGTTAACAACTTTCGCCCCATCACCCTTGTCAATTCTCTTTCCAAACTTTTTGAGAAACACATTCACAACATTATATACAACCATTTAGAATTTAATCATGTTCTACATCACAATCAATCAGGATTTCGTCGTAAGCGCTCCACTGTATCTTCCCTTGTTGAGTCCTATTCACTTTATCTCTCGCTCCTTGCCAGAAAGCAATCGTTTGACATCTGCCTCATAGACTTTTCCAAAGCTTTCGACCTTGTCGTCCACAGATTTCTCGTTCACAAATTACAATGTTGTGGTATTCACTCTTCGTTGTTATCTCTCGTGACCTCTTTCTTGTCTCAACGCTCTGCTAGGGTCAGCATTAACAATCAATTTTCCGATGTAAAATCAACAGATATAGGTGTCCCCCAAGGTAGCTGTCTAGGACCGCTTCTTTTTTCCGTTTTTATTAACGACATCATCGCAGTGATACCACCACCTGATGTACATTGTTTTCTCTACGCTGACGATGTAAAAATTTTCTCCAAAGACCCCTATCTCCTCCAATTAGCCATAGATGCCGATTATGCTGTGAAATGGGCCTTAACCATCTCTGTTCCCAAATGTCTTGTTATACATTGTGGTTTAAACAATCCTAGAAAGATATTCCTCCTGAACAACAGTGTTCTTCCTAGCGAACATGAAGCTCGCGATCTGGGTATTCATTTTACATCCTCACTCACTTTTTCTAATCATATTAACATTACCGTTTCCAAAGCGTACAAATGTATGAACATCATCTTCCGCTCTCTCAGAACCTCCTCCATTCCTGTTCTACTCCGTGCATATAAAACGTATATTCTTCCACTTCTCGAATACGGTTCCGAAATCTGGTGCCCTACCTCGGTCGGACAAATCAATGACATAGAGCGGATACAAAGAAATTTCACTAGAAGATTACTTGTTAGAGCTGGTCTCTGCAAGCTTGAATATTCCGCTAGGTTGAAGCTTCTATCTCTAGATTCTCTTGAGTATAGACGTGCTATAATTGACCTATGTTTTCTCCACAAAGCGATTTATAGCCATTTCCATTTTGATCACTCATCTCTGTTCCAGTTTCTTCCCTTACCATATAGCAACCGAAAGTGTCATTCGTTAAGAATTATTCTCCCATTCAGACTTACCGCTTCCTATAGCACATGTGCTTCCCGCTGTATTGATTCTTTGAACTCTTTAGCTTCTCACATTGTTTCAATATCATCCACTAAACTATTCAAAGAAGCTCTCTTTAAACTTCCCCCTACTGAAATTATTGCCTGCTCGAAACTTCGCCTGTGATTATGATTAACTTTGTTTACCCTAATCTCTATATTTTAACTTTTCGTATGCCTCATTTTCATTGTGAATTTTTACTTACTTACACTGAACTCGCGCCCGCGACAGGTCTCCTATGTGTGTGATTTCATCTTAATTTTATACGCAAGGAATAAAGAATGAATGTATGAATCATTAGGTCGATTGGCCCCCCTTTGGTAGTTGGTATGAATCATTAGGTCGATTGGCCCCCTTTGGTAGTTGGTATGAATCATTAGGTCGATTGGCCCCCTTTGGTAGTTGGTATGAATCATTAGGTCGATTGGCCCCCCTTTGGTAGTTGGTGTGAATCATTAGGTCGATTGGCCCCCCTTTGGTAGTTGGTATGAATCATTAGGTCGATTGGCCCCCTTTGGTAGTTGGTATGAATCATTAGGTCGATTGGCCCCCCTTTGGTAGTTGGTATGAATCATTAGGTCGATTGGCCCCCCTTTGGTAGTTGGTATGAATCATTAGGTCGATTGGCCCCCCTTTGGTAGTTGGTATGAATCATTAGGTCGATTGGCCCCCCTTTGGTAGTTGGTATGAATCATTAGGTCGATTGGCCCCCCTTTGGTAGTTGGTATGAATCATTAGGTCGATTGGCCCCCCTTTGGTAGTTGGTATGAATCATTAGGTCGATTGGCCCCCTTTGGTAGTTGGTATGAATCATTAGGTCGATTGGCCCCCTTTGGTAGTTGCTATGAATCATTAGGTCGATTGGCCCCCTTTGGTAGTTGCTATGAATCATTAGGTCGATTGGCCCCCTTTGGTAGTTGATAGGAGAATGAACAAAGAGTGAAGGATAGTTTTTAGTGCTTTTGGATTGCACGACGAAGAAAAGTTAAACTTTAAAATATCAAGACTTTCAGGCAGCAAAAAGTATAAGCTTTAACGAGCGAAATAAAATTTTAACCTGAGCGTTCTTTTTTTTAATTGAAAAAGCAAGACAGGTTTAAAGGCAGCCAATCACAACAGGGCATGACACTTTAATCCCTAGAGCTTTCTAAAGCAAGTCAAAAGGGATTTAATACTCTTTATAGACACACCGCTCCACTGATTTATGTATATCTCAATTTCTTGAGAAATCCACCCCTTTGCGTTGTCCTGCTATAGAGCAATGATGCATTATCTCTTCCCATTCTCCTTGTGCGTGAAATTATTTAATGAACGGGAGACTGAGACATGTTTGATTGTTGTTGAGGGCTCGAGCACTTACGACTATCGATCGAGCAACGCTCTTCTACAGACAAAGAACGCGGAGTTGACACAAGAGAGCAACAAGTTTAAGGCGAAATGGAAGACGGCGGTTGTCGCAATCGCTAAGGTTAACCCCCTCTCACCCCCTCCGAGGTGTTGCTCTGTGTTTCGGGCAGGGGTTAAATAGTCATGTTAGACCTTCTGTCGGCGGGCTTCTGTTTTTCCAAATCATAAGGGGGGGACCCTTATGTAAAAAATAAAAAAATTCGCGGGCCTCTGTTTTTTTATCATAAGGGGAACCATTATGTGAGAAAAAAAACTTTCCGCTGTCTGAACCTTTTTTGCGGACGTCTGTACCTTTTTCTTGCACACTAAAAAACCCCTGATTTCGGGTGAAATTTCTGCACTCAAGGGGTTCTGAGGATTGACTGAGCCTATCATTTACGTTCTTTTTGATTTGGCAACTCTAATTGTCTCTTTTAAGCGTGTCGTTAGTCTCACCATAAGTGTGGATCCAGGGGTTAAATAGGGCCCGTCAAATCTCGTTTACATGTATCCGCCAAGAAAAAAAAAACCTGTTTTAGCTATACAGCAGTGATTGAAGACTTCATCAGAACCTGCAACTCAATAAAATTTGCCAATAATACTTTTTCTAAATGAGATTGGTTAAATAAATATAGTTTCGATGACAAATGTTAAAAAAAACGATAACAAGTCTTGTGCACTTGACAAAAAACAACATGTTGTGCACTTCACAAGTTCATCTGGGTGTAAAAATGACAACTTTCCAAAAAATTTCTAAACCCGTCAAGGCGCGGACGTGCATGTGGAGCGGAGAGTGTTTTTGAATTTTTAAAATCACTTGGAATGTGTAGATGAATAACTACGATTGACATAGCACGTTTGAGCGCATGAATCAAATGAGTTTTGAAGTTTTAAAACTTGAAAAATGCACAAAAAAAATTTTTGTTTTTGTCGTGACGGGTCACGGCGCGGACATGCATACGAAGCGAAGAAATTGTATGAATTTTTTGTTTTGTTATTTTTATCACTAGGGCGACTCTTTGGGAAAGCATAGCACGTTTGAGCTAATCTTTAAAAAATGTCTGGAAGCCAGGATTTCTCTTTTCCTAGGGACTACTTTTAGTGCGCTAACGGAACAAAAAAATCTAAGATTCTCTTGACATGTCATTTTTCATCCATACTCCTCTCTTTTTTCTTTTTCATTTTTCTTTTTTTCAGTCCTGGTTTACCTAATTACATTTTTGTCCCTTCTTACTCTTTTACGTTTTAGTCTTCTTATCTCTTTCATTTCGTAGAGGAAATGCAAATAACAAAGGGGTGCAAATAAAGAAAAGTAATCGAACATACTTATCGAACATTAAAGTTTGTGATTTCTCTTGTGCATTTTTTTTCTTTTTATGTTCGCCATTCGTTATGAAGTCCTTTCGCGAATTGGAATTTTTCGCAAATGTTTTTGAATACGTACCCATTAAATTGAGTTTTTGATTATTAGAACTTTGAAGAGAGAGAGAGTGAGAGAGAGAAAGGGATAGACAAAGAGGAGGAGAACGAGGATTGCGGTGGAGAACGGTGCTCAGGCAGCAGCAGCACGACTCTTTTTTTCTTCGCCTTCTTTCCCATCCAATTCGAAATATACTTGAGGAGTTTCGAAAAAAGGAAAATATACATAGTTCGATTACTACAGTCGAGACACAGACAGAGGAATAAAGAGAGTGAGAAAGTAAGAGAGAGGATTGCGGTGGAGAACGATGTGCAGGCAGCAGCAGCAGCAACACTCTTCTTTTTTTTCCTCGCCTTTTTCATCCAATTCGAAATATATGTACTTGAGGAGTTTTGGAGAAAGGGAGATATTCAGAGCTGATTTACTACAGACGAGACAGAGACGGAGTGATAAAGAGAATGAGAGAGCGGAGTCAATTTCATGCAGTTGCGAGTTCAGTACAGGCATATTTTTTAGGTGAAACTATACGAGAAGAAAGTGATTAGTCACATCTTTTTCATGCCTCTTCTCATTCCTTTCTGATGCTTTCTTGTCTCGTTTTAAGGATCACCTGACAAATGCCCAACATATCAATTTTTTCTTCGCAAAACAGATTGTCTAGTTGAAACTTGATTTGTACATTATGTTGTAAACTTTTTAAAGATTCTAAGGAATGTCTTGGAATAAGTTTCATTCAATGACTTCTTTGAGTTGTCTGGTGACTGTTTTGGAGCAAACAAGTTTTTATTCAAATCATTTTTATTCAATTCATTTAGACTCAAAGAGGGGGAGAGAGAGAGGGAGATTAAAATAGGCTCCTCGTTCAATTCCTTCCACCCTAACACCCCAATCTCGAACTGTTCCGTAGAAGCAGGAGATTGGAAAGCGCAGGGCAATAGGAAAACAAGTAGAGTCGGGCAATAAGAGACAGAGGGAGGGAGGGAGGAGAGAGAAAGAGAGGATTCCTTTAAAAAGAACGCCCTTCTCGGAACTGCCTCTCGAGTTCTCTTCCTGCTTAAACCTGCAATCATGACACTCTTTAATTTAAAGACGTATCCTAAACTCTTTTTTTTTCAGTCAGTGTGATTCTCTAAGAGAGGACTTGCCTTTTTTAAAGCACAGGTTTTATGACTTTATTTCACTTTTTTAACTTTGCGCATAAAAAACAATTTTTTTGATTTTCGCGCCAAATTTTTTTTAGAATTTAGTTATGCGTACATGTATCCGCCGACGGAATCGGGTCACTATTTAACCCCTGTGTGGATCTAGCCTTTTTTGAGGAAGAATTCAGACCTAACCATATCATCTGGGTAGGGTTTTACAAACAAAAATCATTTTTTTATAAATCTATGAATAGAGATCAATGCTCTACGTCCGTTTTGAAAAAATAAATGAATGAGTAATTTTGAGTTGAAAATGTGTGCGGCTTTATTTAAATTCTCTTCGATTTACAGGCTCAACATGAATTTGAGAAGGAGCGCCGTATGCAGGAGCGGTTCATTATGATCCCCTTCGAACCGGAAGACTTGAAGGAGTTGGGAGTAGACGGCAAGGAAGACAATAAGCAGTCAGGGCTTTTGTATTTTAGTAATTCAAACAGTCGAGGGTATAATAATAATGATAATAATAATGTATTAGGGTATGTTATGAGTAATTGAAAAGTCAACATTTATTCCTTCATTCATTATCACATTAACTGGATGTCATATGACAAACAGGGGTTTTTTTGGTAAAGACAAAAGGCAATTTTCGAACCTGCAGCGGTAGAGTGTCAAGATTACATTAAAAAAATTATTTTTGGTTGTTGAATACTACCTAGATTTTGATAATTCCCCAGACTTCAATCAAGAATTGAACCTTTATTGTTTTGTGAAAAGCTACGTTTTTCCCTAACGAAAAAGTCTTTTCGGCATGAAATAGAAAGAAACAGTTTGTCTACTTTGAGCTTATTGCAGAGATGGAGGTGCGGAAAGGGTTCTCGCTGTCGGAGACACGCCCGTAACCGAGGCGGACAAACTGCTTGCCGAGGTAGGCAATGTGTTCAGATCAAGGGTTTTGGAAACAGCAACGAAAAGTGTGCATAGCTTAAAGAAGGTCCTTGCAGCTGTTCAAAAGTCAGAAGAACGACCGCTTTTTGAGTGAGAACTCTGTAATAATGAGAAGAGAGTTAGAGGTAAGAAGGTAGAACATAGAAGAGGGTAAGATTGAGTGAAGTTAGTGGTCAAAATTGTGGAGAGTCGCTCGCTTTTCTTTATTGTAGCCTCCAACCCTCGCAGAGCGTCCTTTTCAACAGTCCAGGTGTCCTATGATTGGTGACTAACTCTCAATTTTTTGGACAAGTGCAAACCAGTGACCGTATTCACTAATTTCGGGGGTAGGCCTAGCTTGGGAAGCTCCAAATAGCTTCCCGCGGGAAGCTCCTTTTAGCGGGTAGCTAAAACGATATCCACGAAGCCGCGGGTAGGGTCGTGAAGCTTCCTGATTACGCATAATGGCTTAACAACTCACAATTGAAGCTTCACGACCCTTCTTGCGGTAAAGCTAAAATCTTACGCATTTTTGGTTTTTCGGTGAGAGTTCAAATTTTGAATTTCATATTGCTTGACCTTAAATTTTTCATCTTCAGTTTTTAAAAAAAGATTTTTCATGATTAAAACTTAATAACTAATCTTTTTTTCATTCACAACTTTGCGGGATGTTTTCGGCGTATGCCAATCCGTGGTTTCGATATAATTATCTTTTTTTCGTCTTTTATAGCATGAACATTTCATGAGTTACTTCGCGTTTTTGTGTTTTTCAAAAACAAGTTTCTCTTATAATTTATCTCCGCTACTTAAGCCGTAAGGGTCCAACTTAGCATGAACTTTAAACTGAGCCTGAGCTTCATTGAGAAGCTGACTCATCAAGTGCAATTTGACTCACTAATGATCAACCGACTTATCAATGATGAAAGCGCGTCTGTTTTGCAGGTAAAGCAAAACTATTGTTTCGAGAAAAGAAATTGTTTCAAAGGTGTTCGTTTTTTGGCGCTTTTTCAATTGTGAGTTGTTGAGCCATAATTGGCGCTTATACAGTTGAATAGTCGCTTTTCGGTTGTAAAATTTTTTTTAACACACTCAAACAAATGCCACCCCCCAAGTGAAGTGCGGCCGCGGCCCCCACCCAAGTAAAGTTGTGTCGTTCAAAGTCAGTCACGGAAAGCGTCACGCTTAGCTTCACGCGACATTGCTGAATAGGTAGGGACATGGGAAAAAAACTTTACCGTGCCACGCGAGCCTTCAGGGGCGAAGGCTCAAAAAGCTGTAGAGTTACCCGCGATATTTGTGGATACGGATTTTGATAAAATCTTCCCGAGGATTCCCGCGTGAAGACTGAGGAAGCTTTTTTAGCTACCCGTGACATTGGTGAATACGGCCACAGGCTGTTTCTTACTGCCAGCAGATATATCAAGATCTCTAATAATGAGGGAATGACAGGCCTCGAGAGAAGAAAAGAGAGCGTGCTATGTAGGAAGGATGCAGACGAACAGAGCATTTGTATCTTCAGCCTTTTTGAATAGTGCATAGATTTCATATGATGTGCGGGTAAGAGAAACAAACTGGTGCAGACTACTTTCATAAGTGTTGCACACGAATTGTATAAGATTTTGTAAATTCTTTCCGTCTCGTTTCTTCGAAAATAAGAAAGTAATTTTTTGGTATACTCGATAGTTGAGAATTTTCGTTAATATTTTTTATTACAGCTATTTGAATTTTCAATGTTATAAGGATCTTTTAGAATGTGAAACTTCGTGTTGAAGTGAGGCGATTGGCAGACAAGACGAGGCATTTACTCGACAAAAAGGTTATCTCTCGTTTTTTATGAGACCTCGGTGGATTTTTCACCGATAAAAACCGGTCCTTCTACATGGATTGAGTATGACGGGGATAAACAAATAGCGCTCAAGTAAGATAGTTCACTTTCATGAGTCCGGGCTGAGCTGTAAGTGAGTCACCCGATAGAGCATCAGGCGGTGCATTTTCTTTTGAATTAAACCAATCCCGCCTCCATCGATAGCTAGCGGGCACAAAGGCCCACCGTAATTAGACAAAAAATAGGTATTCAGCTGGTAGCTCTCAACTCTAGGCTGTTCCCAGCCTTGCTAGCAGAAGTAATAAACAAAAGAGAAATATCGTTTTGTTTATTAAATATGGAAGAGTGCAAATGATTCTCTACAGGAGCGTGCGAAGTATTGGTCAGAAGAAACCGCGAGAAGAATGCGCAACTTGGAGGAGATGTTGGAGAAGACGAAGCAGCAATTAGCGCACAAAGCTGCAGAGGAGGAGGGGCTCATGACAGAGATGGAACAGACGGGACAGGTTCGTGAGTTGAGAGAATGACTTGTCACTCGTCCAGAGGAAGTCATATTTTTCCAACTTCCAATGAATATGTCTTGTTCGTAGAAGAAATTAGGAGTATTTTTTTTGACACAGTTATTTCTTCAGTTTGTACCATTATTCCTCGAGGCTTAAACTTATTCAATTAAACCTGATGATGAAGTAAATTGGTTAAATATGATGAAGTTAGTTCCAAGCTGTTTCTGACCATCCGCTAAAGAAGCGCGTAGATCAGAAAAACTAATGAAGACGGGACGGCAGACTTAGTAAGGGATAGACTGAAAGAGTATACAAGAATGGAGAGCGCATACGAACACGGAATTCGTATTATTAGCTTTTTTTAGATAGTGCATAGATTTTTTTAGATTTTATTTGCAGTGTGTGTCAAAGAAATGCGCTGATTAGTTCTTTCGAACAAAAATGAGAATTTGGGCTTTATTATATTATACATCGACTTCGGATAAAATAGTGGCAAATTCATTTTTCGAATCACGCACATAGTTAACTTCCGTTTTCAAAAAAGGAGAGGAAAACGCCCGCTTCTTATTTCTCTAAACCTTCGAGAGGGGTTGAGAATGATGAATAGCGTGTGAGTCTTATTAGTTTCAACTTTTTATCTTTCCCTACCGCATACCATCGCTTGCTCGATTTTCATCATTCTAGGCCCCCCTCGCTCGAAAGCAATAGTTTAAAAAAAATTTTTTTTAGAAGAATTCTTATGCGATCTATAAGCCACCACTCAGAAAAGAAACAGCGTATCAAAGGTACAAGAATCATCGTATCAGGAGTATATATAGTGCGTCCGAAATAGACTCAAAAGTTGATAGAAAAAGGGAAATAGTCAACAGGGTGTTTCTTTCACCCGCAGTGCGGGCGAGAAAAATCTATGCGCTCTTCAAAAAGTCCGAAAAACATTCAAAAAATCTATGCACTCGTTAGAAGAAATTTTCGATTTTTACCTAGGAAAATTCAAAATCTTTGAAGAAAAAATTCCAAACTCTAAAATTCTGGAAATCTATACACTCGAAAAAAATTATGCGGGTGGTAAGAAACACCCTGATAGTCAAGAGAAACCTGCCAATTGCTGATGGAATTGATTTTTCTTAGTCTATAGTTTTTTTTCCTGTAAAGACTCGCCTTTGAAATGATGAGATAAAAACCGGAAAAAACTTGAAGCTGGGAACATAGGGTGTGAATAGATTATTCAACCACTTCAAACCATCTTATTAATGAATGTTGATTGTAGGCATACGAAGATCTGCGCGAGAAGCACACGAAGTTGGTGAGTGAGATGAAGGAGAGAGAGGACAACTCACTCAAACTCATGAGCGACCGCATATACATGAGTCAGATTCACAACAAGATCAAGGAAGAGAAGGTTTGTATACGGGTATCTCCAGATAACTCCCGCCTCACACCCTCGCGCATTCATTATTTGCCCGCTCACAGTCTTCGTCTTTCTCACCAGGATGTTGCTTTCTACCCGCAGATATATGTATATCATTCTATCTGGTTCGCTATGAGTGGAGTCGTCGACTTTCCATCCTTTTCTCTGCTCTATTTATTCATTTCGTCTAGTGGACAAGATGCAATCCGGCTTCAACGAGGAATTGGATACCTTGAAGCTGTATTGTCCTAGTCCCTCACCGCCCTCCCACCGACCAATAACTCGAAAGTTCTTTCCGAAATCAACGTGGACCACTTCGACCTTATACGTTATCAACTGCTTCGACCTCATGTTTCCCCTCACATGAAACCCTCCCTTATATGTACCTTACCACGCATTTTCCATGCGTACTAAACTCAAACTCAATATGTTATGGTTAGAATTGATCAGATAAATTCAGATTCGGAGAGCGCGTGGTTGAATTAGTCTTCAAACAAATATTCAGCCGAGCTCGTACCCAGGAAGCTCTTATCCTAGACCTCAAAGTCATGTGAGCGCTCGAAAAAATGATCTGATCACATCTGAAGAGAGCGTGTGGTTCGAAAGAGAGAATGCAGACGACCAGTGCGTTTGTATTACTAGACTTTTTTGGATAGCGCATAGATTGCAGTGTGGGTTAGAGAAACACCCTGTTCCTCAGACATCTTGTACTCATGGGCAGGGGTTAAATAGTGACTGGATCGTTCCCGTCGGCGGATACATGTACACACACTATTGACAAAAATCTCCCTCTCTTTTCTTATCCCTTTCTCCATTTAACCCCTGGTTATTGATATACAATTTAGAGGCGAGAAAATTCTCTATGTCCTACTGCTAATTTTTCAGTAGTTGTCATATTTCCCCTGATGTGAGTAAAAACAGAATTCCGCCAAAAGGGTGCAACAAAAATGCGCCGATTTACAATCAGAGGTTAAAAAGTCAAGTTGTTGTTGTTGTTATTGTTGCCGGCAAGCAGCCCGCATCGAAGACTTTTGGTTATGAACACTCTCTTTAATGAGAGAGGTTCTCGTGTTCTTCGGACGAGATGCGTCCGGAGAAAGGTTTTGATGTCCTTTGCAGTCCTGAGACTGTCATGCTGCACCTTGTGAAGGCGGACATCGTTGTAGCAACCTGTTCATGCTATAGGCCTTGTGAGTGGGTGTTCAACCCGTCCTAGCATCGTTTTGGGTGAGAGTTGAGACGTCTCGCCTGACGTTGACCGGAGATAGGCAAGAGGCTATTGGACTGGGGCCTCGACTCGCCATTGATAAGTATAGCGGAGTATCGGCTGATGTTTTGTCCGGTGGCTTGCCCAGGCCGGTCCGGCATCGCCCTCCTTTGAAGAGCTATACTACCCAGTTTTGGTCCGAGTCGGGATTTCTCCCGCTACCTCCCAGCACGAATTTTTCGTAGGGAGGCGTCCCTCTATCCGCCACCTGAGGTCGCGCTCGATTCAGGACTGGATAATCCGGCTCCATCCGTGACAGGCTCTTGAGGCTGTAGAGTCACGAATGGCCACTGTTGCCAGTGTGTTTCGAGTAAAAAGTCAAGTCCTACCGTCTGTTTGCGGGCCTCTAATCACATTACTAGAGCATAACTTTATGTGAAACCCCACGTTCTCAAGAGAAAACGACCTGTTATTGCAACCCGCGAGTGTCTGTTTGGGCCTTTTTTTCGGCGGGCCTCTGTCCTTTTCGACCGCACTATCATAAATAAAACATGTGATTTTTCAAAAGGTCGATCGCAAGTGTAGGTTAAAAGTTTCAGTTTATACTTTACGAAACCGGTCGAGGCTTAGTTTTGGCTGATGAAGCGTTCTATTTATTAAGAGGAATGAAGACTTTTTGATTCAATTTTAACTGAGAAAAATCTGATTCATTCATTTCGAGTGAGGGAGAGGGTCGGTAGGTCGGTCGCCCAAGAAACTTTTTTGTCACTTGGCAGTTTACCTATGTGCACTATAAAATTTATGATTACAATGAAGCATAAAACTTTTATCCCTGATTGCAGACTTTGCTAGAGGAGCAAGTAGCGTCTTTGACGGACGGCTATCAGGCGCAGCAGTTGGAGATTCAGTCCCTCACCACGACGCTGTCCAGCTACCACGAAAGAGTCAAGAGTCTTGACACCGAGAGAGTGTAAGTAGAAGAGAATTTGAGATCAAGTCGGGTTTATATCATGATTCGAAAACCGAATATGGAATTTTCAATTTGGCCTGGCTGTGGTGAGCTTGCAATGTGAGTGATTATCCTTTAAGGATTTCTCTTATCGAGTTGATTCTCTTGAGAATCAAAAAAAGAAGTTTTGGCAGAGCTCGCACGATTCTAACTCTCTTTACTTTTGAGTGCTAATAAGGAAGTTCTGAGTTAAAAAGTATAATTTAGTTGTTGTTGTTGTTGCCGGTAAGCATCCCGCATCGAAGACTTGGTTATGAACACTCTCTTTAATGAGAGAAGTTCTCGTGTTCTTCGGACAAGATGCGTCCGGAGAAGGGTTTTGCTGTCCTTTGCAGTCCTGAGACTGTCATGCTGCACCTTGTGAAGGCGGACATCGTTGTAGCAACCTGTTCATGCTATAGGCCTTGTGAGTGGGTGGTCAACCCGGCCTAGCATCGTTTTGGGTGGGAGTAGAGACGTCTCGCCTGTCGTTGACCGGAGATAGGCAAGAGGCTATTTGACTGGCGCCTCGACTCGCCATTGAAAAGTATAGCGGAGTATCGGCTGATGTTTTGTCCGGTTGCATGCCCAGGCCGGTCCGGCATCGCCCTCCTTTGACGAGCTTTACTACCCAGTTTTGGTCCGCGGCGGGATTTCTCCCGCTACCTCCCAGCACGAATTCTTCGTAGGGAGGCATCCCTCTATCCGCCACCTGAGGTCGCGCTCGATTCTGGACTGGATGATCCGGCCCCATCCGTGACAGGCTCTTGAGGCTGTAGAGTCACGAATGGCCACTGTTGCCAGTGTGTTTCGAGAGTATAATTTAGTAAGGTTTGACCTTTCTCAGAAAATGCCACTGATCATTAGTATGTAAATCTAATTTTGAAAATAAAACAATCGAGAATTAAAAACATTGTATTGCTTATTGCGTTTCGTGGAAACAACTGTATACCCTATTTTTTTTAAATCAAAGTCCAGAAGCTAAAAAAAATCAGCATGAAATTTTCTGCAAAAAAATTAAGAAGTCTCAAAATCGAAAATTCTGTTGACTTTAGCTCTCGTAAATTAAAAAAAAGTTCCATGGCGCGAGTTACTTGTAGTAATAAAGTGTCCCTGATTCAGGCGCCTCTTCGCGGCGATAGACATTCTAAGAAAGAACAACTTGAACGAGTCCAAGAAGAGCAACGAGATGAAGGGTCTATATGAGAAAGTCTTCACACAATTACAAGAGGCTCAGAATGTTTGTGAATATTCCAAATTTATGCATTTAATTTAATCTTGAGATTCCGGATAGCCTTTCTAGTGACTTCCGGCTCCGCAGTATACTGTATGTGCCGGTGGCCACTGCTCCGTTAGCTTTTCAACCACTGTAAACGAGACGATTGAGTAATGAAAAAGGAAATCGATTACATGAAGATTGGTAAAGAATGAAGCAGAATAAAATGATAAATTGTGATGGATGACAGGCGTTGCTCTCTAAGCTGTCGGCTCATGAGAAGGATGAGTACCGAATACGTCGGTTGGAAGAAGAGTTGAGTATACTGCGGAAAAACTACGAGAGAGCGAAGAAGAGTGAGAAGATTGGGAGTACCGAGCAGATTCTACTGGAAGAAATCAAGGGATACAAGGTATTTATTATACATTCTTATTACTATTACCCAAGTTTATTACTATTACCCAATTACATTGTTATTACTATTACCCTATTACATTCGTATTACTATTACCCTATTACATTGTTATTACTATTACCCAAGTTCAATCACTTGTCATCTCAAGCAGGCGTCACTGCCTTTAAACTATGTAGCTTAGCATATGAAGATTTATTACCCAATTGTTAATATCCACATTTTCACCAAACCGTCTAAACTTCTTGTTAGAGCTTTGAGAATCTTTGTTATGTCATTGTGTGGATAGGAGTAAGAAGAAATGCCACGCTTTATTCCAATCTTGGAACGCTCATCTTTATTTGAAGCTTGTGACAAAGACTTTTTGAAAATTCATTGATAATGTGTCATTGGTTCTCTCTGCTCATTGGTTCTCTCTGCTCTTGAAGAGAGTGGTACGCTTACTCATCGCTCCCATATTGATTTATCAGTACACCTTATCAACCGTCTCAACGACCAATGTCTCTAGCTAGCGAAGCTCTTCTCAATTCTCTCGACGAATGTATCATCAAAGAAGAGGAGGCGACGGATCCCAATATTCCGAATCACATACTTCTTTTGCTGAAGACATGTTCTTTAGTAATGAAGCAGATGATTTCGGAATCTACAAACAACTGCAATGTCATTGAAACTGTGAAGAATGAAATGGAGGAAGAAAAAAGGCTACGTTCAGTGGTAATAGAACGCGCACCAGAGATTGCCGACAAGAAAGCTTCAGCTTCAGCTCAAATAGCCCACGATTCAGGCATAATTCATACTCTACTCGACGCTTTTGATCTACCGGTCGCAGGAGTCGCTCACTACCGCATGGGAATTAGGAAGAATGATTCAAACGATGCACGTGTTCTCAAGCTCACCTTCCCGACTAAAACGCATCAGAGACAGTTTCTCGCTAAATCGAGCTCTCTCCGCCAGAACCCTCTCTTGAGGAATATATTCGTCCGCCCGAGCTTAACGAAGTTTCAACGCGAACAGGAATATCAACTTCGTCAGGAGAAAAGAAAGCTGGTAGCTGCGGGTCAAGATGTCGTTATATACAATGGCCGACTTATGCCCCGTCGCGAGGTCGACGCTCTTCGTCAATCATATACCAATCGACCCTCTTCCCATCAACGAACGTTCCAAGGAAGTCAGAACATCACTGTGAGATCAACGAAGTCGACTGGGTCATCAGAAAGAAACGTCCAAGTCCTCCGCTCCTCAGAAGTCACCGTTCCTCGACAATCTATTCATCCGACAGTCCACGCAGCCTTGCCGTCAAACTAGCGAAATGTCCAGGTCATGTTTCATCACACCGTTCTATATATTCGAATCCTAGTTCTGTCCGTACTCGTAATTTTCACTCCACTGATATTTTCTTGAAAGTATCGTATTATAATATTCGTTCTCTATGCAATAAACTTTCTGTTTTTCGAATGTATTTAGAGAATGAAAAACCTGATATAGTCTTGCTAACGGAAACTTGGTTGAAGAAAAGTATTCCCGATCATGAAATAATAGGCATATTACCATATGTAATAGTTCGTTGTGATCGTAATAGTAGAGGAGGTGGTGTTGCCTTAATTATACGTGATCACCTTTCGTTCATTGAATCTAGCATCTCCTTTCATCCGAACGAGATATTATTTATTGATCTCCTAGTCACCAAATCAATAGTTCGTCTAGTTCTTTTCTATCGCCCTCCCGATTACAGCACTGCTCAAACAGAATCTTTCTGTGACTCACTCTCGGATATATTTTCTTTCAATGATCATCCACTGCTTGTGATAGGTGATATGAACTGCGATGCCTTAGTGGTTGACAACTCATTTAATCACAAGAAGACTCATGAAATAATTTCCGCTTTTGATTTAGTATTTCTTTGTCGTGAGCCAACTCGTGCTGGTCGCTGTTTAGACTGGATTTTTAGTTCTTCACCAGAAATGTTCACAAATGTGAAAATAATTCCTGCATTTCCCTCTTGTGACCATAGTGGTATTTCTTTCCATATAGCTACATCCGCTTCGTCACCAATCTCTACACCGATTCGTGATTATTCAAGAGCAAACTACGACCTCATAAATCGATTTTTCAGTACCATCAACTGGGAGTACGAGTTCGATAGTTTTACCTCTTGTGATGATTTATACTCCCGTTTCACGACTATTGTTACCAGTGCTATATCTCGTTTCGTTCCTTTACGCACCCCACGAGATTTTCATTGTTCTTATCCTCTGCATATCATGAAATTGATTGCTTATAGAAATAGACTGTTCGGTAAGATAGATAAACCAGCATCGCTGGCTCTTTATAAAAAGGCAAGTGTGAAACTCCTTCATAAGATGCGTAGATGGAAACATTATTCCGAAAAAACCAAATTGAAGCGATCTCGTGATCTTTATAGACATATTTCATCTCTCACTAAACCGAAGCCAAGACCACCGAGATTTTTAACCGATATTACTGGTACTATGGTAACGGATACAATTGAAAAGTGTGATATGCTTGCAAGTGAATTTGCCTCTTCTTTCATAACGGCTGACACAGTTACTCCTTCTTTCCCTGATAGGCCTTTCCCTCCTCTTTCGAATTTAGAAGTTTTCTTACCGCATGTTGTTCTTAGGCAACTTATGAAACTTAAATCTACTGGTAGTACAGGTAGTGATGATATTCCTCAGATAATGTTTAAGAAATGTGCCTCATCACTGTGTCTCCCCCTGACGCACATTTATAACATGTGCATCATGCTCCAATCTACTCCCAAAATATGGAAGCATTCCTTCATTTCTGCAATTCCGAAACCTGGTAAAGATCCTAGTTTTTCTTCATCTTATCGTCCCATTTCCATTCTTTCTCCAGCCTCTAAAACTATGGAACGCCTAGTTCGAGACATTCTTGTTGATCATTGCACGAAAAACAACATAATCCCTAGTAACCAACATGGATTCAGAGTAGGTGCGGTGCATCTGTTGTCACTAATCTCTTAGTTTGTGACGATGATTGGACTAATGCTTTATCAATCGGCCAGTGTACGGATGTTATATATTTAGACTTTTCTAGGGCATTCGATTCCATAAGTATTCCGAAACTCCTCCACAAATGCAAATATTACGGCATCAACGATCCATTGCTTTCCTGGTTACAATCATTTCTGACGGAGCGTAGTTTTTCGGTTCGAATAGGTAAATCGTTTTCGAAGTCACTGCCAGTGACCTCCGGAGTTCCTCAAGGCTCTGTACTAGGTCCTTTTCTGTTTACTTTATATATCGCCGACATTAATGATGTTCTCGATTGTTTTCCGAATGTGAAGTACCAGGCTTATGCCGATGATATTAAATTATATGTCTCTTATAACAAGGGAGATATGAACGAGAAAAAAGAAGAACTACAAGAAGCTCTTGACTGTGTTCATGTTGTTGTTGTTGTTGCCGGATGTAGCCGGCTTCGAAGAACGTCTGTGTACTTCGTTTCTTGTTCTTCTTTTTTTTTTCCTTATATCTTCAAGAACGCTGCGACATCCAGCGGCTTGGTCCAGAGGTCGATTGGAGACAGCGCGGTCGGGTGGCATGGGCAGTTGAAGAGATGCGCAACGTCGTGAGGTCCGGAAGAGCAATCGGGACACACGTCGGGGATGGATTCGTCAATGCGGTGGAGGTAGTTGTTGATGAATCTGCTGAATCCCGAGCGGAGCTGGCTGAGCGTGCATCTAGTCTTGCGGGGTAACTCCTTCTCTTCTTCCTGGATAAGGGGCGGAGGTCTGCCTCCCAGGATGACGGCACCCTTCAACGATTGGAGTTCGTTCGAGACCATCATCGAGTGTACGGTGTTTGCGACTGATTTCCCATTGTTCGGATCCTTTGACATCTGTTTCGCGGCTTCGACAGTCTTCTTGCAGCTCAACACGAGGTTGTTCTTCATTGCGCGAGGGGGCGCCGGGCAGTCGAGGAGGCCGTGGTGGATGTGTTCTGGGTCCAACGATCTCGCGAGGTACTGCGCGGCGAGCATGTTCAGATGGGATTTGGTGCGCATGACCTTTGATTCGCGATGAATATGGTCAGTGTCGGCCATTTGATGATTCCCTGTCACGACGCGGAGTCCGGAGTTCTGAGAACGTTGGATTTTGGCGTGAGCGGAGTCCGAGAGGAAGGTGGACCAGGCGGGTGCGGCGTAGTTGCAGATCGCTTGCGAGATGGCTTTGAACGTGAGGCGGAGGGTTTCTTTTTGGTTGCCCCAGGTGCTTCCGGCTAAGGCTTTCAGTACGTTATTGCGCTGCGACATCCGTCTCGCGGTGTCTTTGGCATGATGGCTGAATGTGAACATCGAGTCGTACGTGACGCCGAGTAGCTTGGCCTGGTTGACGGTGGGGACGGGTGATCCGCAGATTGATATGTCCAGAGTAGACTTGAATTCACGACTGAACGGGGTGAAAAGCATGAGCTGGCTCTTGGTCGGGGAAATGATGAGTGACCGTTCTTTGAGGAAGGTTTCAATTTTCGTGATGGCCCTGCGTAGATTTTCGGAGGCGACGTTGATGTCGGGATCTGACGCCCAGATCGTGATGTCATCAGCATACGAGATGACGTTCGTGTGGGCATCGTCTGTGGGAAGATCGCGGAGGTAAAGGTTGAAAAGCGTGGGCGAGAGGGCGCTGCCTTGTGGGACTCCGTTTCTGAAGAGTCTGGAACTTGATACCGAGTCGCGGAAGCTTGTGCGTCCTGTTCTTCCTCTAAGGTAAGAGGCGAGCCATTTTTTAATGTAGTTCGGCGCGGTTGTTGTCTCAATGAGGTCGATGAGCTTGACGATGTCGATACTTTCGAATGCCTTGGACATATCTATTGCCATGAGGACCGTTCGACTAGCGGGACGTTTCTGGTTAAAACCGTCTGCGATGCTCTTCGAGAGAGTTACGAGGGCCGAGGTTGTAGAGCGTCTTGCCGTGAAGCCATGTTGGTGGTCTGCCGGGGGAATGTGCCTCTGTAGGGAGCCGAGTAATAGCCGTTCAATCACTTTGGCGACGGGCGAGAGTAGAGATATCGGACGGTAGCTGGAGCCTTCGGATGCTGGTTTGCCTGCTTTCAGGAGGGGTAGTATGATCGACGATTTCCATATCATGGGGATCCTGCCTGTGCGTAGGGAGCTGTTGATCAGGGAAGTCAGGGCGCTGATTCCTTTCGGACCTAAATGATGGAGAATTATAGGAGCGATGCCATCTGGACCAAGCGCGGTGGACTTCTTCGTGGATCTGATGGCGGCTGCTACGTCTGTGGTAGTGAAGTCCTCGAAGTCATCTGCGGACAGGCGGTGTATTTTCCTCATAGTCTTCCTGTTTTCCTTTGAGGTTGTATACTAGAATGGGCAAGTGTAGGCTTTGTTGAAGCGGTTCGCGATATCGGAGGCGGTCGTGATCGTCTCATTTCTGAAGGTTATCGCGCAGTTCGGCGGTGGTCTTTCTTTTTGTTGAGGATCTTGATGGTCTTCCAAAGCTTGTTGACATCTTTCTTTGGATCGAAGGACTCCGTCAGTGCGCGCCAGATGTCTCGTTTGTTTTTTTCGGTAGCTCTCCTTATGTTCGTGTTGAGATCGTTCAAAAGGTCGCTTGTCGGATTCGATTCTCTGAGTGTGTCGCGATGATGCATCCATTCTCGTATCTCTGTCGTTAGGGCGACTTCTCTCTTCTTGATCCGGCCGCGTGGGATTGTTTTTGCTGCAGCTGATACGAGTATTCTTCGGAAGAGAGGTTCTGCTTGAACGGCTGGTAGATTGGGAAGAGGATTTTTGGACAGGCTTTCTTCGACGTGTTGCTGGAACGCTTCCCAGTCCGCTTTCCGGTAATTTGTGAAGGTTGCGTCTCTGTGAGTGTGGTTGAAATTGCTGCCTTCTAGTTCGATGATTATCGGAAGATGATCGGAGCTGCCTTCAGTGATAGTTTTCCATGACGCTTTTTGAAGGAGATCCTGAGAGCAGATGGAAATGTCTGGCGAGGAAGGGCGACCGTTTGAGGGAACTCGTGTGGGCATGTCGCGGTTGAGAGTGGCGTGTTCCGAGTCGTCAATAGCACTGGAGATGACGTTTCCTCTGTTGTCTGTCGAGTGAGAGTACCAGCTGGAGTCGTGGGCGTTAAGGTCGCCTAGTATGATGGAATTCTCGCGGTTGCGTAGAAGGGGGGATAGATCCGGTTGGTAGCCTGTGTTGCAGGAGGTCATCGGAGGAATGTAGACATTAGTGATGTCCAGAGAGAGGCCGTTGTTGTCCGAGATGCGAACAGTCAGTGATTCCAGGTGAGGATCTGTGGTAGACGGGACGACGGAGTAGATTAAAGAATGGGTGATGCCTGTGAGTAGGCCGCCACCTGTGTCGGTTCCGCGGTCTTTTCTAGCAATGGAGTATCCGGGGAATGAAGGAGTTTTAGCGCGATCCGTCAGCTTCGTTTCTTGTATTAGGAATATGTCGATCTTCAGGCGAGTTAGGAGGTCGAGGATCTCTGTTGTCTTGCCATTTATCCCATTACAATTGTATTGTAGCAGTCTCAGGTTCTTGTTGCCTTTGCGTCTGTTTCGAGCGATTGGAGCGAGAGCTGCGTCTGCAGATGGCGAGGGTGTGTCTTGGCGGGTCTGACATGGAGGGCATCGGTAGGTTGCAGGGACGTAGTCCTTGAGCGATGGAATACCGCTGCACTTCGCTTTGATGTGTGTCCATTCGGAGCAGAGAGAGCACTGGATGCTGTTCGTGTTCGCTGTCTTTCGGCAAGTGGAGCAGAGCCAGGTGGTGGGAGGTCCTGGGTTGCGTTCGATGTCTCCGGCTTGTAGAAGTAGAGATTGAGACAGACTGGCCGGGTCAGTCTGCCTCACATTGCAAAAAACGGAAGAATTGTGTGCTCCGGAGGGAGCGTGTCTTCGTGTCTTCGGAGCTGGTCTGCTTCCGGAGAAGATTGGTGATGTCCTTTGCAGTCCTGAGACTGACGTGCTGCACCGCGAGTAGGCGGACATCGTTGTAGCACTGACTGTGTTCATAACTGGTGCCTTTCCAATCAGTTGACTCTTTCACCGTCTAAGTCCTTCCATTTACATATTGGTTCCAGTAATCCGTCTACTACATATGTCATCAATCAGATATCGATCGACAGAGTACCACAAGTGCGTGATTTGGGCATCCAATTGGCCGCATCCCTACGTCGTAATGACACTGTACTTGATAGGGTGGCCAAAGCTCGAAAGGCTATGTTCTCATTTCTTAGAGCCATCTCTGTCCATGATTCATCTATATTGGTCAAATGTTTTAAAATTTATGTAATGCCTCACCTAGACTTTGCTTCGACGCTTTGGAATCCTCACTACTCGAAAGATTCGACAACGGTAGAAAATGTTCAGAGAATTTTTACACGCATTGTATATTATCGTTGTTTTCCGAACAAAATGTACCCTCAGGCTCTTCCGTCTTATGAAACTAGGCTAAGATGTCTAGGCCTAACAAACTTGGCCGATAGGAGATATCAAAACGACGTTGTCATGGGTTGGAAGATTATGCAGAACCAGTCCATAATTGATAGAAACCGCATATTTAAAGAAGGACGTTGTACAAGAACTAATCCTAGTGGTATTCAAGTTGAAAAAAACTCGTAACACTGCTAGGTACTACAGCTTCTCTTTGCGAGTTTCTCGAATATTTAGCAAGTTACCTATTGATCTTTTTCGGGAAAAATCTCTCAAAGCTTTCCGTAAAAAATTGTCTGTAAATAGAATAGTGTTTCGCATTTAATGAAGTATCTAGCCTTCATATGCCATAGCTCTCAATTGTCTTCTTTTTTTTTCAAACAAATTTATTTCCTATGATGTTTGATTACCAATGCGCATTCTCGGATGCAGATAAAATATATAAATATATATATAATTCATACTAAGCCTTAAAGTTTCATCCCAAGCCTGAAGCATTTCGAAACTTAACAATGAAACCAAGAGAGATGAAATTTTAGTTGTTTTTTTTATTAGAAAGAATAGCTTTTTTTCAAAATGGGCCTAATATATTGAATTGCGCTTGAAAAATAATCTAAATGATTACAGGAGAGCCTAAATTGTCCATCCTGCAAAGTGCGAGTGAAGGATGGCGTCCTCACGAAATGCTTCCATGTCTTCTGCATGGAATGTCTCAAGACGCGCTACGAGACGAGGCGGCGCAAGTGTCCCAAGTGCAATGCCGCCTTCGGCGCCAATGACTTCCACCGACTCTGGCTGGCATGAAGTGTGTCAGCGGTAAAGCTATCGCACGGATAAAAGCCAGTCGCTGGCGCAGTATCGAACTCACCCCACCCGTGTTACCAACACATTATCGAGTACTCATGGATAACCCGTTTGATAGTTGTATGTGGAAGGATTTATGAAGTCTCATCATGTTTTGGCTGAATCTTGTAACTCGACTGAGGTTGATTGGAATCGATGTTTGAGTTGGATATAGAGGGAGAAGGGAATGTTACATCAAAAAAGAGTAAATCCGGAGCTTTCGTAGGTATTTACATATAGCTTGCTTGATAAGTACATATGTGTCTTGTTATTCGGGGGATGGGACTATATTTTTGTGGTTTTGTAGCAAGAATAAAATGTAGACGAATCGGATGTATTCCACGGAATTCCCTTTGTAACTCATCCCAGTCATGCATTCAGCATTGTTTTGTTCTTGCTGTTGGCTCATTCGGGTAACTCGTCAGAAGAGAAGACTTCTTTTTATAGATTTTTACGTTTGAAGTTGTTTATTCTCTTATAAGAAAACATTGCAGAGCTTTTTGAGTTGTTTTTTTTCCTGAATTGTTGCTGGAGGATTGGTTTGGAAACAATCCAATTGTTCGAATCTTGTTTATTATTGGGTGTATCTGTATTGAAAGAATGATTTGTGTGCAAGGATTGAGAGAGAGCTCGGAGTGGCCAACTGTAACATCTGAGCTCTCTGTTAAGTGTGGATGAGTCTTACGTACTTGTGAGTAGTGTGAGGGTCTCTCTTCTCCTGAATCTTTCTCTATATCTCAGTCCTATTTAAGTACCAGCGTGTGCACAAGCGAACAATGCGCATAAAAGATTTTATGTGGAGAATAGTCTTAATGGATATACTATTACTCGAAGAAACGGCAGAAGTAAGATGATAGTTAATTTTTTATTTTTCGAGTTATTCAGGTGTGTCTCGGTTTTTTTTGCTGTGAATAGCGAGCTATTTTTGATTACGAAAAACACTGAAATAGAGCCGATTGTAAGTATATGGATGATGATAAGGCCAGTGAGAAACGAATAGTTTTGTATATGAGAAGAAAGCACCTTGCTTGTATATCATAGTATTTGCTGTTGAAGCCTGCGTTGTCTAGCGTGTGCATGATTTGTTTGGAATACACAGGAGCGCACGAATCAAGTGATTTATTAAAACAGTTCTCCAGTTGATCGCCTGTTCATCTTTTTGATTTAAAAAAAACCTTCCTGTTGCGATGGTGTCGAAAGTTTCATAGAGCGTGAAAATCTTGCGAGAAAGCATAGCAACGCGCTTTGAATTTGGGCGCGCAAGTGTTTCTACTGAAGGGGATTGACTGTAGAGTAAAATCTCTCGATGTGGCTTTGGTGTGTGAGAACAATAAAAATCACCAATTCAATTAATTTATTGCCATTCTCTTGAAATGGAAGCACCTTTTTTGAAGGTCGATATTAATTTCTGAGATTTCCGCAGGTGCAATTAGTCGCACTTCTGGATAGTCTGAAGCAGTATAAGAATATTTGCAACTGTGCTGAGAGGAGAAGTGTATTCGCGAGAAAGGCGTTCTTTGTGTTCACGCTTTGCTCGTCTGTTCCTCTCTACTCAAGTTGCGTATTTCAATTGCTTCTCGTTTTTCTCCAACAGTTGTATTCCAATGTTCTGAACTTCCCTTATTCTTATTGGGTCTTCAAGTTGTAAGTGGTCCTTAGTAGGTCTCCGAGTCGAGGAGTCCTGCGAACCATTTGTTTTATTATAAAAGTAAATATTATTTTTTGTCATGAAGCTTTTTTCTCTTGTGTGAAAACGTTTGGAGTAAGATCCTCCTATGTGACAGCACATTTTGGGTATAGATTTGAATATTTAGGATTATTTGATAGTATGAATATTCTGCAAACTTCCAATTATGAAAATACAGTTGTATGAAGTTATATTTATGAATGACAATCGAGAAATCATACAGAAAATTTGGAGAAGAAAACTTTTTTTATTATGTTCACTAAATACAATATTTTACACATTTTATAGAAGAAAAGAACTTGTTTTATTTTGATTTTTTTAAATAGTAAATCTTCCACTAATTGCACCAGCGATCAATTCCTCAAAATCTAGTTGAGAGGAGACGGAAGTTATGCCATGCTCTTAACCAGTTCTGCCATACAATGATTAGAGAATTACGATGGAATCCCTCATCTCACAATTTGAAGAAAATGAACCCTTGAAAACATGTTGTTTTCAGTATTTTCTATTTCATTCAAGCGAAGATTCTCAAAGATCACGCCGCTTTGCCAGTTCATAAGAGAATTTTCTATGATACTAAGACAGACTCACTTTATGGATGAAACAAAAACGCATTTCATTATACTAGACGAGACTCGTTTTGTCTCGCTTCGTGATTGGGGAAGGAACCTGCTTTATGGTCCTAGAAAAAAAACTCGCCTAACGATACCGTGTAGGAGACTCGCTTCAATACAGGAGTAGAGAGTTTCGCTTTATCATAGGGAAAGATAGGCGACTCGCCCTATAACTCGGTGTGGCCAGCGGAGGGATTCTTCATGAACGGGCAGCCTCCATCCGAATGTCCGCGAAGAGAAGATAACAAGTCTGCCTGCGAATCAAAAAAAGTCTTCATTGAATGACTGATTGTTGATCAGAAACTCTTTGTGGATGAATTGATTCATTGATTTTGATGTTCATTGATGATGAAGTGGAGCGGAGGTAGAAAGAGAACTACTTATTGACCAGTCAGCATGGAAACGGTATCCCTGACTTGAAAGCTCTCAAACTGACACCGCGGTCACCCTACGATAACTCGTCACAATATTAAAAACCTTTCCGGGAACCACTGACTAATGAAACAATGCAGCGTTTTGCGAATCTTTGACTCATAAAACAATTATTCAGAAAGCTGTCGAGTTTATTGACTCCTAAATATACAGCAGGCCGTTAGCCATCTCTCAACAATCGTACATGAAGGTAATTCGATTCCGAAGAGCAGCGAAAAGTAACCACCGAACAAGCACGAAAAAAATCTGAGTCTAGAAAATATAACCTGATTAGGGAGTACGGTAAAGAGAGCGGGGTCTGCAGGGAGTTCCACAAGCTGTTGGCCGAACACACGAGCTGCATGCGCCAATTGAAGATGACGAAGTGGATGGAGACCGTAGGGCGAGAGGATCACTCAAAGAAATAAAGAATAATAATTGAATGCTATGACTTGAATAAATCATAGATTCTATGAATCACATGAGAATCATGAAGCAAGCCAATCATAGGAGCTCCGTCGCATTACTCTTCAGAAGTAAGATTGGTTAGTGTAGTCAATAATGCAGAGATAAAAGAATATTTCCGTGTATTTCATGTGAACTTTTATTTTTTAACTTCAAATTTTTAACCTGTTTTAACTCACAAACAACCCCCTAAATTGACGGAGCGATACAGAAGAAAAAATAGATGTAACTACCATTCTTCGTCTACGCAGTGTTGAAGCGGTCGTCTTTCTAACTCTAGTCATCTTGCTGATGTTCAAAGCTAACGGTCTGCTGGGATATTTTTGGCTTCCTTCACCCACTCCAGAATCTCGTCAGCGGTGTTCTTTTCGTCCAACTCAAGGTTCCACACATTCTCCTGCAAAATTAGTTATTCCGCCTATTTGTTCACTCAATCAAGATTGAATAAAAACAATTACTATCGTTCAATTTGCTCATTAATTGAATAGAATAGGAAATGAAACTTTGCAATAACGTGAGTGTTTAGAATTAATTAGGATGGAAAACACAGTCTTAAAGTAAGGTGAGTTTCTAGCTTCATTGGAGTAGGGTGAAGGACCTACGATGTATAGTTGTCGAAAGTGCGAAATTAATCCATTGGATAGGGAACAGACCTATTTTATAAGAACCAAAGTTGAAGTTGAAGTTTGATCCCGCAAAGTATTTTGAAACTTCACGTGTAAAAGCATAAGTCAGAGGGAAGATAGAGGGTTTCTGGGCATAGGGGCCGCTCAGAATGACGCAAAAGGAAAAATTACGAGAAGTGGAGAGAGTTGTTAGATGACGGCTGCTCAGGAGAATGAGAAAAGGGATGAATGAGTTCAAGTTCACCAACCTTATCGAAAAGCACAAGGTGAGGAACATTCTCAGGAATTTGCAAATCTCGGTGCACAATCTCCGCCTCAATTGATTGGTCTCTGCAACTTGAACACTTAACCGCTGATGATTCTACTCTAAAAAAGCGTTGTGTGTCTAACTTTTTAGTCATTACCTTATTGTTGTTCGGGCTACTCAAAAAACTCTCTTTATTTTTGAACTTTAACTTGAACACTGAGTAAAAAGTTTAATGGAACAATTGAAATCTTTTTTGTCAATGAATGTATTCATTTAAAGTGGTCATGGCGTGCAGAAAATCTGAATTGAACGTCGATTCTTCCCACAAAAAACAGATCGATGAATCTTAGACTTTGACATTTCAAAAGCGTTCATAAAGGGAAAGACTTAAAGCTTATTGTTGGGAAGACCGGATGAATCTCGAAGGAAAAAAACAACAAATTATTATCAAAATTTTTCACTGTTTGCTTTTTACTTTCAACTATAACGTTGAACAACCATAAACGTGAGCTGGGTCTTCAGCATGTTCGAACGTGTTTAATCGGGCTGAGATTACTGTAGAAGGGTTCGAGGTTGCGAAGGTGTCGAAAGAAGAACAGTCAAATCTTGACCCTGCGCTTAGCACCAGCAGAGGTTTGCGTGAACGGAGGAACCAATTTGAAGCGAACCCGCCTGTTATGTTAACCTCAAACAATCAATAAGTCACACAGTGTACGACCAGGTATGCCTGCAAGAGAAAGAGAAGTGTTCTGAACGATGAAAAGCTTATTCACGGATCACCAGAGAGGTCAATTCGAAGCAAGGTCACAAGTTTCAAGCCGTCTGGGTTCGATCCCGCCCCCTCAACTAGCTTTTGTTCATCAACACCGACCATACTCATCTACCATAACAGAAGCACGGCATTCAATATCACTCTCCATGAACGTTAATTGTTGTATTACAGATAAGTTGAGTAATTCTCAGCAAGTGCCTGAAAGCGCACAAAAGAAACTTTTTTCTACAGGGTGGCTACAAAGTACGCAGTCCGAAAGTCAAACGCTTTTGTATCGTAATCAATAATCCAATTCCTCTCAATTCAACACATTTTATTCTCAACATATATATGTACAACTGGGTGAAGTCAGTTTTCAATGCGGCCGCCCTTGGCTCGGATGACGCGACGGAGTCGCTTGGGGAAAGCATCAGTCGTGGCACGCAGGTAATCAACGTCGAGTTCCTCCCAAGCTTTGAGCAGGGCCTTCTCCAGAGACGCCAAATTGGGGTGGGGACGAGCCGAGGCTTTCGCCTCGAGGACCGACCATACGGAATAGTCGAGCGGATTGAGATCCGGCGAGTAGGCGGGCCACTGCTTACTCGTTATGGAGGCGGGGAAGTTGTTCGCACACCACTCTTGCGTCACAACGGCCTTGTGAGCGGGCGCAGAGTCCTGTTGGAAGCAGAAAGGGCGGCCAGCGAAGTGCGTACGGGTCCAGGGAAGCAAGGCACCTTCGAGAATGTCTTTGATATAGTTCTGCTTGTTGATCTTCACGCCCTGATCAACGAAGACTAGCGGAGACTTACCCGAAGCGCACACAGCCGCCCAGACCATCAACTGAGCTGGATGAGAGGTGCGGTTGACGACTCTTCCGTTGCGATCGGCTTCCTCAGGATCTCTGGCGATAACCCGCACGTTTTGGGAGTTGAAGGCCTGCTCGATCGTGAACAACTTCTCGTCTGAGAAGACTATCTCGTCGGCACCAGGTGCGGCCGTGTCGCGAAGCAAGGCCCGACTTCTCTTCACGCGCTCTGCCTTGTTCTTGGCAGACAACAAGGCACCCTTGCGAGTACGATAAGGGCGCATGCCGAGGTCCTCCCTGACGATGGTCTGAGCCGACCGGTGGGATATTCCGATCTCCTGGGACATCTTGTTAATGCTCCGCTTAGAGTTTCGGCGTATTCGCTCCCTCACTGCTTTTATCTTCGCCGGCGTCCGAGCAGATCGAGGTCGGCCAGTTTTTGGACGGTCCTCGAGATTTCCGAGCTCGCGGTAACGTTTGATGGTATTCCAGACAAGATCTCGACGGACGACGAGGCGTTTCGCGATGTCGGAGTTGGAGTACCCGCGCTGGTGCAAATCGACGATAGCGGCACGCTGGAGATGGAGACCCATCATTACCTTCAAATTTAAACAATCGTTGTCAAACTTCAACACAATGTTTAAAACACAATAAACTTCGAAAATCAAAAAAAGGAATCGGTGCGTGCACGAAATAGTGCGTAGCACACTCCTAAACTACGGACTGCGTACTTTGTAGCCACCCTGTAAGTTCAATCGGAAAATGCTGTTGAAATTTCAGTCATGTAATAACACAATGTTTTCGCGTTGCGAAACGAATTAATAAATCCGTGAAAAAGAAGGTGGAAAAACATGAACTACTTTATGAATCTCCAAGAAAAGTCTGGAATGCAGTAGTATCCTCGTTATTTACATAAGTCATATTCGCAATGACTTGTATGATCGCTTTCGGGAAAGGCTAAATCTTCACTTACGACAGCTGAAAGTGACGAGGTCACAATGAAGGCGGCAATCGCATGAGGCTCAAAGTCGTCCGTGAAGACGACTCGTTTCTTGCGCTCGCCCGGCCGATAAGTTGAGATGGTGGCGAAAGAACTGCAGAGGAAATTTTTCAAGACCCATTGTCAGAACATAGAGGGTCACCAAACAGTACCTGGGCAAATGTTCAACGCGCTCTATTGCGCGACACAGTGGACCTATTTTTGTTTTCATTTTCCCATGACAATGCTCTGAGACTGATTATTTCTTGGTTCAAGCTTAATGACTATAGCTTTGTTTTTACAGATATGGCGAAATCAAGTCCTCTCCGTTTATTACACTGTACAACTCTGGTCATACAAGAGGTGACATCGCGCGACGACTCAAAGCTCCACGGTAAAGTGTTTTTGCCACCATCGATCGTTTTCTGAAGACTGGCGATTGCAAGGACTGTGCAAGAAGAGGTCGTTCTAAAAATGCCAATAAACCCCAGATGAGGAGCATTCTCCGGAAACGCATAGCACGCAATCCTCGACAATCCACGAGGAAGTTCGCTTCGTCAAGCACCTCATGGTTTGGGGAGGTGTTCGCGCAACAGGAAAAACACGATTGTTTTTCGTCGCTCCCGGTGTGAAGATAGATGCCAACTTTTACGTAAAGAAGAATCTCAAGATTCTTCCTTACGTAAAAGAAGAACCCTGGAGTAGACCGCGCTCTCATGGTAACAATTATACATTCAAACAGAACTCAGCCCACAAGTCCAAGATCGCACGAGAGAGGTTGCGCCCACACACTCCGAGTTTCATAACCACTGCTGAAATGACCATCAAAGTCCCGCAACGTGAACCCCCTCGACTTGAGCATCTGAAGCGTCATTCAGGCGAAGGTTGGAGCTAACCAGCACCTCACTTTCGATTCTCTGTGTGCTGTTCTTCTGAGGGCATGGGTTGAACTCTACAACGAATACCTGCGGTCATTGTTATATAAATACGAGCGTCGTCTCAAGGCATTCGTTCGCGATAGAGGCGGTCATATTGAACACATGATTGTGCATAACTTTTCGTTACATATTGTGCTTAAATATGTAATGATACCTATAGATTAAATGTATTTTAAACAAATTACAGACATTTACATTTTTCCAAGTACTTTTTGGTCACCCTGTACTTCCTAGAGTATACAGGGTGCGTAAAAAGTATTGCAACACGGATATTGATCTATATCTTGGTTTTCATGAAAGCTATGGAATGGAAATTAACAGGTTTTATTCATAGCACCGGTATGTACGATGTGTATGAAATTCATTTGAATCGGCCTCCATGTTCACGAATGACAGCACGAAGTCTGCCTTCGTACTGGTCGACGCATGCGCGCAAGTACTGCAGAGAGAGAGAGATTCCCAGTACTTCTTGAGATCGGCTTTGAGGGAATCCAAACTTCGGTGGGCGGTAGCACACACTTTGGCCTGCATTTAGCCCCAGATCGCGTAATCTAGCGGATTCAGATCGGGTGACGACGCGGGCCATTCTTCCTTTGCGATGAAGGTGGGTAGCGAGAGTTTGCACCACTCTTGAACGGTTTTGGCAGTGTGTGAAGGGGCTCCGTCCTGCTGGAAGACGTAGTGGCTTCCGTTGAAGTGGGCATCTGCCCAGGGTTTCAGAGTAACTTGGAGGATGGTTTTCAGGTAGACGTGACGGTCGACTTTGACGTGAGGCTCTATGAAGACGAGTGGACTTTTGCCGCTCGAGCAGATCGCTCCCCAGACCATCACCTGCGCTGGATGTTGTGTCCGGTTCTCGATTCTTCCTCCAAGGTCTGCCAGCGTAGGTGTCTTAGCCAATACGCGCACATTCTGGCTGTTGAATGCAGCTTCAATGGTGAAAGGTTCTCGTCGCTGAAGATGGTGCATCTCACCCTCGCGCGCTCGAGCCAACAATGCGCGCGCTTTCTTCGTTCTCGCAGCTTTATTTTGGTCGCTGACCAGCGCACGCTTCCTGCACCGATACGACTTCATACCGAGCACATTGTGAACGATCTTCCTCACTGATCCTTCCAAAATCTGAAATTCGCGGCCCATTTTTCGCATGCTTCTCTTCGGATCCCGGAAGATGCGGTCTCTGATCTTCTTCACGTTTTTTTCGGCCAGTTACCATCGCAGGGCGTCCTTTCCGATGACGGTCCTCAGTGCCTCCGACCTCCTCGAAACGTGAAATGGCCCGATGAACAGTTGTTCGGTGCAGTTTCAGAAGACGAGCGATGTCTGCGGGAGCCCGGTTTTGTGTGTGCATGGCGATGATCGCGATGCGCATTTTGTTCGCGGCCGCCATACCCTTCAAAGTGAACGGATTGTAACGAATTTTGGTCACAATACGCAGAAAACATTGGGAAAAATAAAAACACCTCAACATGAAGTACAGTACAGTTGAATTTGAGTGTCCGCTTGGTCAAACTTTGTTGCAATACTTTTTACGCACCCTGTAGTATTCATAAATACATATTCACTCATAGGTACCTTTTTACTAGAATACATACATATACTCATATACTTTGTCTGGGCGTGGCATAGTGGTAGTGTGATAGACCATTGTGCGAAGAGTCCCGAGTTCGACTCCCACCCCGGACAGATCCACCCAAACCAAGGGGGTTAAGAAATGTTGGTAGTGCTCATGCACGAATCTGACTCTCCCCACTGCTGCTAATCACACTAGCAGTGATCTAGCAGGCAGCCACTGGTTCTACCAGGATAGGTCTGTCCTGCATCTCAGGGGAGCGCGTACCCTGCCGCGAGGCGGGAACAAGCGCGAGGAAGAAGAAGAAGAAGAAGACATACATATACTCATAGGTACCCAGTTCTAGGATACATGTATACTCATAGGTACATTTTTACTAGAATACATATATAATCATAAATACCCGTTTCTAGAATACATATACTCATAGGTACCAACTTATAGGATGAATATATACTCAAAGATACCTTTCAAATAGATTACATATATACTCATAAGTGCCCATTTCTTGGCTACATATTTTTGGCTACTTGGCTTTCTTGGCTACATACTCACAGATACCTTTTTTCTAGAATACATAAATATTGATAGTTACCATTCTCTAGAAAACAGATATCCGCTGAGACATTTTCCTAGTGTACCAGACTCATTAGTAACCATTGTTTACATTCATTTATCAGGACCCGTCTGAGTTACACATTTATTCGCTCATTTCTGGTAAAAGTTTCCGAATGTTCCGTTTTTTATCGTGTTTTCTGAAGAAATTAATTAATTTTGTCTATTCAAACATGATTTCTAGATCGAAACATCGAGTTCCGCTCCTCAACTTGAACAAAATTGTGGGCTCCTATGTTAAATCTAGCAGCCTCATTAGATTAATTAAGTAGAAAGACAGAGTGAACTACCAGAACTATTCAGAGCAACGTCACAGTTCCTCAATTCTATATCCGAGTTTGCTCATTCCGAAAACAATAGCATTGAGCAGTATTGGCGATGATTGTGAACAAATTATTTTTCAACGATCAAGTTTTCAATCGATAAAGCTAGCAGTCCATGATTATATTGATTGATAAAGGTATCAGTCAATTTAGCTATGAGTCTATTATATGATATCGATATAAAAAGCTAACAAACGAAATATCTGTCACTCTATGAAACTATTAATTTTCATAACAATCGTTCAATAAAGCATCGATTGAAAAAGCTATCGATCCGAAATTGTCTTCTGCTGGATAAAGCTATCAGTCGATATATGTAGCTGATGGGGTCATGATAAAGGAGCTGTATACCCTTGCTGAATAGAATAGAAGATGAAGTATTGCCCGAGCAGTGCATCTCCTGCAGCTCTCAGCTCATTCAATGCCAAGTCTTCTTCAGAAGGAAAGATTCCAATGGTCACCGCGGGCACTTGACGGCCGTCGACTAAACCTGTAAACAATGAAATTTGTAAATAAGAGTATTCCCTACTCCTCCTTCATCTCAAGCAACGGATTTTTATACCGATCATACAGAGGAGCGGATTGTTCGTAGAAACTTGTGCGAAATCGTGTGGTGTGACGGGAACCGAACCAGTGACCTTTCGCATTCTGGGCGAATGCTCTTCCCACTGAGCTACACACGCACACATGATAATGCACATTTTAAGGATACAAAAAAATTAGAGAGAAGAGAAAAAATAGAGAGAAAAAAACAGAGACGGGATCACATACTTTCTGGCGCAAACACGACGTAACAAACCGCAAGGTCTCACACCCTTCCCTCATTTATAATTCCGGCGCGATCTGACGCCAGAGCAAATCATCCAAGAGACGAAAACACGAAAATAAGCAGGGCGACTGAAAGAGGAAGCAGGTAACTGAAATATGTTGTTAGAGATGAACGGGTCGTGTTGCTCAAGAAACCTCGTCCACTCCCTCAACGCTCAAATGACAATATCAAAAAGTTTCAAAAGCATACTAAGGAGCAGACTGAGAACAGACTAGGAGAGCGAGAACAGACTAAGAGAGTGGGAACAGACTAGTAGAATGAGAACAGACTACGAGAGTATGAACATACTAGGAGAGTGAGTGGGGACCCAATTTTTTGCTCTTTTGATATCGTCCACTCTACCCATCAATAAAGGGAAAAATAAGAAAGCAACATCGCCGAAGTCCCCGATCTTTTCTCCATCAACGAATAATTCCAATTCTCTTGACGTTACTGATGTGGTCGCTGAAGCGATCGCCAGATACTCCAGGAGGAATCTCCGCTCCACTTTTGAAGTCAATTTCTGGCATTATAACATTGATGTCTTCCACTCTTGAAGCTCTCGCATCCAAATCTTGCGAGTGCAAAGTAAACGCTCCTCCTACTTGAGAAGGGCGATAAATGTGTTGATCTGAGTTACTCGCATCTTGAAGTTCTTGAATAATGTGTTTTCTGTGTTAAGTCGTTGAAAAGATGTAGTTTGGTTAGTCGTTTATTGGACGTTTCGGCTATAAAGCCATCATCAGCAATTACCTCAAAAATACGGAATAAAAACATGAAATAAAATAAATAAGGGCTATGGCAAGAAAAAAAATCGATTGTGATGTAGGAAAATGAAAGAGGATGATACAGGTGAGAGAGAGAGCTCCTCCTACTCCTTCTACTCCGCAAAGAAACTCGTTTGGAGCGCCAACTATCTTTCTACCCAAGTCCGATGAAGATGCTCATAGGAGAGCACGGTGTTTAGTTGTCACATGTCTAACGGAAAGTGCTTCTCATGCAGCAAGTGAGAGAGTTGTGCACGATGAGGGAATTGTACAAACTCTTTTGGATGATCTTAACAACCAAGTCAGGCCAGAAGCTGTCTTTAAAATTGACCAAGTAAATCGCCGACTCGTGAAGATATTGTTTCCTGCTAGACCATTCCTGTTGGCGGGACTCCGGGAAGCCTTCGCTCAAATCCTCGTTGGAAAGGAGTTTTCATCAGAAAGTCCATGACGCCAGAAGAACTGGTTACGTGGAACGCAAAACGAGACCAGCTGAGAAAGCTCCGCCAGTCAAATCGTGCTTCGACCTGGATTCTTTACAAAGACGATCTCTGGTTGACGGAGGAAACCGGTGGAATACGCAACACCCTTCCGCCTCCTCTGCGACAACAAGCTCATATTCTGTCAGTCTCCGTTCACAACTGTTGTTGATCGGGGAAACTGATTCGGAATGAGCCTCTGTGCAGCTCCTATTCTGTCAGTTATTTCGTTGCTCACTCTCTCAACAATAAGCTTGTCCTCTTGTATAAGTTTCAATCGTCTATTCAGCGTGACATTCTCTTGTGCTGTGAAACTTGGTTGAATAAAAACATAGCGGATCCATCTCTTGTAACAAACTTACCTTATAATGTACTTCGTTGTGATAGAACATCTAAAAGAGATGGAGGTGTATCTGTTTTTGTGCGAAACCATATGGTTTATTCTCGTGTATTTCTGAAGACTAAATGTTCAGCTGATGTAATTGCTTTTGATCTTTTATGCAACGTGTCTTTGTCGAGAACCCGAATCATGCTCCATCGCGCTGGCAGAACAACTCAGCTACATCTTCAACTTCTCAATACAACTCGGTTCCTCTCCGTCCTCATAGAAAATATTTTACATCACCCCGATCCCCAAGAAATATTCACCGTCAACCGTAGAAGATTTCCGACCAACTGCTATCACATCCACTCCTTCTAAACTTTTTTAACGAATATTAAGAGATAGAATAACAAAGTGGATTCTATTTATTCATTCTATTTTTCCTGAAGAGCAATACGGTTTTGTCCCCAAAAATCTGTTCAATCTCAGCTACTTGTGGTGACGAAAAGTTGGAAAAAACCTCTCGACCAAGGAAACTCTGTTGATTGTCTTTCTTATGATCTCACCGAAGCTTTCAATGTTGTGTTTCATAGTAGTGCCAAAAGTCCAGGTGGACAACTTTGTCACTTTGTATCTTTTTTGTTTGGTGTAGCGGTCGTGTGGTTTTTCGACTGTATCTTATTCATAATGTTGCTGACATACACTGGAAAAATTGAGAATCATAACTCTTTTCGTTTTCCGGTAATGCTCTCTGATATGGATATGGACGTTTTCCGGTACATTCTGCGCTTGAACCAGTCCGGGCACACTCAAAAGCACATAGCCAAAACCACTGCATCCACCCGCAGGACCATTGAAAACACAATACGTTGCTTTCGTGAGACTGGTACGACGAATGACCGTCCCAGGAGCGGCATACCAGTGACTGCGACCACTTCCTTCAACGTTAGAAGCATCCGAGACAAGATTCGATATAACCCCAAGCGGAGTCTCAGAAAAGTCGCAAAGGAGATGAATATCTCGAATAGTTCTCTTCGTAGGATCTTCAAATCTCGTATGGGACTTCGCCACATCAAGCTGCAGAAGAGCCACGCATTGACGGACCAAATGAAGGTGACCCGTTTTCGGAGATGTCTAGAACTGTCGGGATTTGCGTGACTGACAATACTTCAATCGTTTTCGTCGAGCAGGGAGTCAAAGTGAATGTCAATAACTACCTGAACGACATTCTCATGAAGGAAGTACTTCCCTGGAGCCAGGCTCACTTCGCGGGACGCAAATCGACGTTCCAGCAGGACTCTGCACCCGCCCACAAGGCTAAAGGAGTGCAAGACTGGTGCAAGACCAATTTCACATCCATGATCACCTGCGCCGAATGGCCTCCATACTCACCTGATTAAAATCCCCTGGAATTTTCTGTGTGGTCGGTCCTTGAGAGCAAGGTCTGTGCTTCCTCACAAAAGAATTTAGAAAGTCTAAAGCGCGGGCTGCCTTCAACAAGCGACTCCGCGCCCGCGTCAAGGAGAAAGGAGGACGTTTTGAAACTTGAAAACGCAGTTTTATCCTAAACTATCTGAATAAACTTTGATGACAATTTCGTTAGGTTTTTAGCGGAAAATTACATCCACCTGGACTTTTGGTACACTCTGTAAGTTACTGCATGAACTAGAAAATATGGGTATCCGGGGAAACCTTTGGAAATGGATGAAAAGTTTCTTGAAAAGACGTTTTTTCAGAGTGAAAGTGAACCGAACGTCTATTGAATTGAGGAAAGTGATCTATTCGCAGACGAGAAAGCTTTTGCACAAAGAACTAAATCTTCTCAAGCTTTCTCGTCTCTGATTGTCGATAATTTTCCTGTGACTTCTGCACCTCGAATTGCGGACACATTCTCAGAATTTTTTGCTTCATTCAATGTTTCTTCTGTTTCATGTGCCCTACCCACAGATTCTTGCTCTTTTTCGATGTTTTATGATCATATCGTATCATCATTTGATGTATACAAGGTTGTTTCTCGCATGTCACCTCGAGTTAACACTTCCCCTGACTCTATACCTAACATATTCATTCGGAATTGTCAAGAATCTCTTTCCGTCCCCCCTATCCATCATCTTTTCCAAGTGCATAACTCTCGGCCATTATCCTTCTCCCTGGAAGGTAGGAATTGTGAAGCCAATACATAAAAAAGGAAGTAGGTCAGATGTGAATAACTTCCGGCCAATCACTCTAGGCTGCTCGATGTCGAAAGTGTTTTAGAAACATCTATTCAATATCATCTATAACTATCTTGAAAGGAATGATATTCTACACCCCTGTCAGAACGGTTTTCGCTGCAAGCGCTCAACTATATCCTCCCTCGTTCACGCGCATTCCATCTATCTATCATTTCTATCTAAGAAAATCCCTTTTGACATCTGTCTTATTGACTATTCAAGAGCTTTCGACAATGTTGATCACAGATTTCTGCTCCACAAACTTCATCGCCTTGGTGTTCAGTCATCGCCTTTATTCTCCCTTATCAGATCATTTTTATCTGAGAGAACTTCTCGCGTTCAAATTGATGATTGCTTATCTAGCGCCAAGTCATGTCCAAACGGAGTACCACAAGGAAGCTGCCTTGGCCCACTTTTTTTCTCTGTATTTATAAATGATAATTGTGATCTTCTTCCGGATGATATGTATTGCTTCATGTACGCCGACGATATTAAACTGTTCTCCACTTCACCTTCTCTGCTCCAGACAGCTCTGGACGTAGTGCATAGCTATTCTATGAACTGGTCCCTCACCATCTCTGTTTCAAAATGTTTTATCCTGTCCTGCGGACCAAATAACTTACTCACCACATACCACATAGAAAGCGATGTTTTACCTTCGAGCACAATTATAAAAGATCTTGGCGTTTTTTTCAACAGCTCACTTTCATTTTCTCATCATGTCAACCAGACCGTCCTCAAAGCTACAAGAATGTCTAACATTATCTTTCGCTGTTTTAAGACTTCTTCTGTTGAAGTGTTGCTCAAAGCTTACAAGACATACGTACTCCCATTGCTCGAATATGGTAGCGAACTTTGCTCACCAACATCTATTGAGCTTGTTAATGAAATCGAGAAGATTCAAAGAAGTTATACCAGGCGTATTTTTGCAAGAGCAGGCTTTCCATCTACTATCAGTCTCGCCTGAATAAATTATCTCTCTCTTCGCTGGAGTATAGACGTAACATTCAGGATATTTGTTTCATTCACAAAGTCATTCACCGTAACATTATTTTGACCACTCACATCTTTTCCTAATCCAACCATCCCCTTATTCTCACAGGAACTCACACTCTTTTAGATTGACGCTACCATTTAACATACCGAAGGCTCATAACACGTGTGTTTCTCGTTGTATTAACATGTGGAACTCTCTTCCAGCAGACATAGTCTCAATTATTTCTTCATCGCAGTTTAAGAGCCGATTGCTTACTTTAGACCCTGAGTCAATTGTGCCAGCACAAAACTTCGCCTTACATGATTCTTTAAGATTTGATTTTTTCCTCGTTAATTGAAATTTTCTCTGTGAATATCTGAATTTAAATTTTCTCTGTGAATACCTGAATCATTATTTTAAATACTGAAACACACTGTGTCAGTCATCCTTTGTCATGCACGTTCATACGTTACTTGAACAATTGGAATAAAGAATTGAATATTAAGTTTTTCACCTTCTTTAATGAATGTAATGCTCATAATGCCAACTCTCAGCTGCATTTAACAACGGTCAGGTTTAGAGAATATTGTGACAAATGGCAATTGAAAATTGATGAGCAAAAGTGTAACGTTCTCTATCTAGGTAAACACAACCCTTGCTTGTCGTATACAGTAAATTGGAACACTTTGTTCACAAAATCAAATTATGTTCGCGATCTTGGTGTTCTAATATATTCGCCTTTATCATTTAGATATCATTATGAGAACGTATTTCGTAAGGCTTTATATACATTATATGCCCTTTTTATAATTACAACATGTACAGTTCCATCAGTCTACTTAAGATGTTATAAATCCTATGTTCTTGCATTATGCCAATTGGGTGTGGTCTCCTCTTTTATAAAGATATAAAAAGCATTGAGATTATTCAGAAAGTTTTCACTAAGCTACTCTTTTATAGATGTAGTCAAGACTCTTCTTCTATTTTTACTTAAACAGGTCCGTTTGATTAGTATGAATTTTTCTTCTCTCTATCACAGAGAATTGTAAAAAATCTAACATTTGCGTTTAAAATCATCCGAAATTAAATATATATAAAAGTTAGGGATTTTTATATTTTTAAACCTTGTAACGGTAGAATTTCAACTTTCAATTTCCATATCCCGGAAAGAAATGGACTTTCAACTCTTTCGCGGTGAAAAATGCTAGATGGATGACTAGACTACCTTTGAAATCATGACTTCACCATGTTCTCGAGTGTTCAAGAGGTTAAAACGCATAGATATTCTGAGCCTTCTTGATTTGGATATAGATACTTTTTAAGATGCATAAAAGTAAAATTTGTTCCTGTATTTTGTTCCGGTGACTCGTGTTGGTTGTTATACGGTTTTGTTGTATTACTATTCAATTTCAAAAAATAGGCACTTGCTATCATTGTTATTACCAATGTATTGTCACATCAGACTTGATGTATGAATAGAATGAAAATAAATACTCCCAGCCGAGATGCAAACAAGAAGCCCTGAATTTTCGTTAATTCTGGTCATCGGATAACGGCTACGGTAGTCCTCCGGAAGCTTAACCAGCACATAGTACAAGCCCACAAAGTCCTTCACAGGCCTTTACAGCCTACATCTCCTGGCACAACAACAGCTAAAAATGAGAATGTTTTCATAAACAAGAAGGTATCTGCAGGTAAAAAGCCACCAGTAGTTCTTAGAAGAGCTGAAAAAAGTAGGAGCGACCATCCACAGAAGACGAAGATCGTCCCAACTCGCCGTTGTTTCTGAAGAAGAAAGCCAAGAAAGCGACGAAGAATCGGAACATGAGTCAGTTACTGCATTTATCACTGTTCAGTGTTCAGAGGGCCACCGGTAGCCATGACTCTCAAGAATTGCAAAAATAGGATACTCCCGTTCAGGCAACACTTCATTTCTCACCAATCAATTGCTCTGAAAACCTCTCGAGCATTTCATGCATGCTAGTAAACTTTCGCTCTTCTTCTTCTTCCTAGCGTTTATCCCGCTGCTGGGCAGGGTCCGCTTTGTAGACTGCACCACGCCATTTCACCCGATCAGCTGCGTCTTCAGTCTTCAGCCCGGTCGTCTTCATGTCTACTTCGATGCAGTCTCGCCACCTAGTTTTGGGTCTGCCTCTGGGTCTTTTGCCCTCTACTTCGAGATTCCAGGACGCTTGAGAAAGAGAATGGAGATTTGATCTCATCACGTGCCCGTACCATCTCAGCCTTGACTCTCGGAGCTTTTCAGATATAGGGGCGATGCCCAGACGATCTCGGATGGTTTCATTTCGCACCATGTCTAGACGAGTGAGTCCGAGGCTCCATCTCAGCATTTTCATCTCCATAACATGCAGCACCTGCAGAGTCTTTGCTGTGCATGGAGCACATTCGAGGCCGTACAACGCGACTGGTCTGACAACTGATCGGTAAATTTTACTTTTCAGTCGGTCAGGCATTCGCTTGTCGCATAGTACACCGGTTGATTCTCTCCATTTGAGCCAGGCAGCATTGACTCTCGCATCAACTGTATCCTTGATGTCTAGGTCTGAGGTGATGTAGGATCCGAGGTACTTGAAGCCATCCACTTTCCGGAGTTCGGTGTTCTTGACTTTGATGGTATTCGAGGTATTCGAAGTACTCTTTCCCAATTCCAAGTACTCGGTCTTTTGGAGGTTTAGTCGTAGACCAGAGTCATTGAAGCGTTCGTTCCACTCTCCTAGCTGTCTCTCCAAGTCCTCTGATGTGTTGGAACATAACACAACGTCGTCAGCATACAGTAGAGTTTTCGGAGGACTTGTTTGTAGATCTCCGGTGATCGTGTCCATTATCAGTATAAAGAGCAGAGGGGAAAGCGCGGAACTTTGATGAACTCCTAAAGCAACCTTGAATGACTCCGAAGTACCCGCTGGACTTCTTACGGTACTTCTAGGGTCAGTGTACATCATTTGAATCCATCTTATGTACTCTTCTGGGACTTGGTGGTCTCGAAGAGAAAACCATATCAGCTCATGTGGCACACGTTCGAAAGCTTTCTCCAAGTCAAGGAAAGCGCAATGGTTTGATTTCGCCTTTTCCCTGTGTTTCTCTAGATAAAGAAGAATGGCGAAAATAGCATCCGTTGTTCCACTTCCTTTGACGAAGCCACACTGATTGACGGTTGTGCTTACAATTTTGCGGAGCCGTGCTTCGATGATCTTTTCAAGATCTTTTGAAAGAGGGTCGTAAGATGGAAAAGTCCACAATCACCTGCGAGTCTCCATGCAGCGGCGGCGAGATCATCTGGCCCGTTGCATTGCTTCTGGGAAAATCGTTGCATTGCTTCTGGGAAAATCGGAGATTGATTATAACTGGATGGTGCTGCGAAGAGACATTATCGCTCGGAATCACCTTGCAATCAGTGATTAGTCTCAGATTGATTCTTTGCGTCATCCAGAAGTAGATTTGGGTTTTCTTTCCACCACTGCAATACGTGGTGCGGTGAGACTCTCGTTTGCAGAAGAAGGTATTGCAGATGGAAAGATCGTGCTCTTCGGCAAAACTCAAGATTCGCTCTCCTTCTGCATTCGGCAAACCATAACCATTGCCTCTATGAGCTTTCTTATGGGCTTCGCATCTTCTTTCTACGAGCCCGTTCAAGTCTCCTCCGATCATGAGAGTTTCTTCCGGAGGGCATTTTCTGATGACGTCATCGAAGTCTTCCCAAAACTCGTCTTTCTCAAAGTCGCTGCATCCTGCCTGCGGTGCGTATGCACTGACTATTTGGAAGAGTTTGCCATTGCATTCCAAGGAGATGGACATCAAACGATCTGAGAAGCGACAAACTTCCGTGACGGATGTGGTAAGGTAGGAGGCAGCGATAATTCCGACGCCATTGCGGGCCGCTGATGAAGTATTGCCCGAGTACCACAGCTTATACCTCCCGTCGAGCTGCTTTGCTTTCCCTCCTTTCCACCTAGTTTCCTGGAGGCATGCTAGATGTACTCCTCTTTTTGCCACCATGTCACAGACTTCCATGGACTTCCCAGAGAGACTTCCGACGTTCAAGGTAGCTAGTCGGAGACGTGCAGGCACTGCTATTTGATTAAATCGAGGACGCGGCCTATTATTCCTGGAAGACCCTCGCATATTTCTCACGTCGTTCGAGATTCGACGCGCGTCGCTTGAAGGGGATGCCCTAGCATTCGGGTTACTCTGATGGTGCATGGTGGTTTCTTCATAGACCGGCTTGTCGCACGAAAATCCAAGTCGATAGTCCAGCCTGACGTCCGTTTACGACCCTTTGGGTCACATAACCCGAGATTTTGGGCTATGTGGGCTACAGGTTATTTTTTGGACACGCCTCTTGACCGTGTCCCTTAGGCCAGTGAGATAACAGTGAGCGAGCATTTTATAGGATGTGGGCTGCCCAGTTCCCACACTCAGCCGCGACGCTCACTAGCCTAAGCCCCTCTTTGGTCAGCCATGGCAAAGCCACCAAGTCTCCCATCCGCCTGCGGGAGAGGCCCCACATACGCCATCGGGGTAATCAGCGCGTGGAGTAAACTTTCGCTCTATTCAAAATAAAAGTGATTTGGTAGAATTTTTAGTGTCGGAGCATAGTTTAGATATTCTATGCTGTACTGAAACATGGGCTAATGTTAACATAACCCCAAACAGTATTTTTTTAAATCCGTAAACAGACATTTCAATGTGTTTCGCGAAAGAATCTCAGGTAGTTCAGGCGGCGGTGTCGCCCTAATGGTCTCTAGAACTTCGATCCACTCTTGTTTCGTCAGCATCTTTCTCTGAATTCTGTCAACTAGTAACTTGAAAACTTATTAGTAAACATAGTTTTCTAATAACCATTGTCTACTGTAGCCTAATATGTTACTGTGCGGAATTTCAGAATTTTCTAAATTTCCTGGAATTTAAAATCATTGAAAATAATTCACCTTTTGTTCCCGTAGCTGATTGAAATTGTAATCAAACAGACTGGGATCTTATGACGACAAAAGTCTCTAATTCTCATTCAGCATCTCTTTTCCTGTCCTTCTGCTTATCTGCTAGACTTACGCAGCACATTCGCAACCCTACTAGTTCAGACAAATGTTTGAATGTTGTACTTTCTAGCCATATCTCCACTATAATCGACTGCCACACTATTCCTCCAATACCTTCTTTAGACAACTGCCTGGTTTATTACAAAATATTAGCCTCAAAGCCCAAACCAACCACGAAACATTCTTAGACTCAAGAATGCAAATTTGACTCTAGCTTAGAAGTTGATAAGCGGGTTTGATTGGGTTGGTGTATTGGGTTTGATTGGGTTGGTGTATTGGGTTTGATTGGGTTGGTGTATTGGGTTTGATTGGGTTGGTGTATTGGGTTTGATTAGGTTGGTGTATTGGGTTTTAGCAATAACCCTGACTTTATATGAAGTTTTCTATGGATAAGTTATTGAAACAAGTGATAGAAAAAACAGTGCCTTTGAAACCCCATGAAAATTGTTTTAAACTAAAACACAATTCAAAAATTCCCGGACTTCTTAGAAAGAGTAGAAGACTATACAAGAAAACCCATTTAACAGATCTGAATCCTTATAAACGGGTCTCTAGACTACTTGGAAATAAATTCGGCTCAATAACTCTAAAGAAGAAGCTTCTATTGCTAAAGCTGGTCCCGCCACTTCTATTCGTTTGTCAATAAAGAACTGAAAACAGATTATTTCATCTGTTCTATTAAAGAGCCTGATTCAGGAGAAACTGTAACTGGTGACTTTGAGAAAGCATCAGTCTTCAATAAAGTTTTCTCTTCTTTTCAATCAATCTCATTTAGATGAACCATTAATCTCAACAATAAGGACTACTTCTTCCATTGATTTCGTTGACATCGATCCCTCAATTGTATACAGCTATTTAAAGAAACTTCCATCGCGAAACTCTACTCCATCCCATAGTATTCTACTAGGATAGAATCAATCAATTCTACTCCATCACTGAAGAGATTTATGACATTTCACTCACACTTAAACAAACAAATAATGAGCCAACTTCCGCTGAATTTCTAGATCTTCTAATCAAAATTGAACATAACGGAAATAATAAATTTGATCAATATAATAAAACTGATTTTTTATAGTTTTAAAGTACTCAAATATCCACACTACTCGTCAAACATACCCATCAACATAGGACTCAATACCATATTCAGCGAAACATTGAGGTTCGCTGGGAACTGCTCCGAATTACACGACTTCATAAGGAGAGTTCACATTCTAATAACTAGATATAAAGAGAACAAATATCCAAAACATACTATACTCTCACGTTTAACCAAAACTCTCTCACTTAATCCTAAAATATCTCTAAAATACAATAATAATAACATTTTAATCCACAACATTTTACAATTACTCAAATCCTAGTTATTATTTTTCCCCACAACTAGAATAACACATGTTAACATCTTTTCAGATATGTTTTTTTATGTATTATTCTCACACATTTAAATGCTTTTTCTTTTTTATGTAATATTCTCACACATATTCAAATGTTTTCTTTTTCATCAAACATTTCAATACCACTCCTTAAATCATTTAAAAAATTTTAAATCTCATGTCCACTTATTTCAATAATTACACATGTTCTCCCACATGTCAATATTTCTTCTTTTCTCACACAGGTCACTACATAGTCTATAATCTCATGTTTTCTTATGTCAACATTTCTCTCACTCCTCAATAACAAATAATGATCTACTTCCAAATCTCTATCTATTTCGCGCCTCACTAACATGTTTTGCTTTCATTAATACCCTTTACTCCTTATTTTACATGTTTTGATTCAGTGTTCGGTAGTTAGTTAGTTTTTTAAACGTTTTTTGTAATTTTCTATTTACATTACATTCATTAAATACAATTATCCACTCTCTGGGCACTCACTGATGAGCCCTACCCAGAGAGCACCAAAGTCTGTCTGAGCAAGGTCGAAACAGACTTTGGTACACTTCTTAGCAGGTTTCTTTTATAAACACAGTGAAACCATTCCAAACAATTTTTATATACATTTCTAAAGAGCACTGCTTGCACAATTTATTTGCCTCTCTCTCTTTTTTATTCAACAGCTTTCTTCTACATGGCGTTACACCATCACTCTGGAAACGTGCCATTGTGAAAACAGTATATAAACGCAAGGTTAGCTTGGATGACCCTAACAATTATCGACCAATTTCTCTTACTTGTAGCACTGCAACGCATTTGAGAGAATAATACGTCATTCACTGATTGATTATCTTGAAAATCACGAGCTATTTACACCAATTCAGCATGGATTTTGAAGTAAACACTCTTCATCATCAGCTCTTCTTTCTAATCTCACGGAATTTCACGTAGCCTAAAATCAAAACAGTTACATAACAGGTGCTTTTTTTGACCACAAAAAAAGCTTTTGATTCCATTCCAATAGAACTATGTACTTTGTAAAAAAAAGTTATAGTATTACGGTGTTTTCGGGTGCCTTCTTAGATGGAATTCATCATTTTGAATGAACGTTCACAAAGCGTTGTAATCAACAACAGTCGTTCAGAACCTTCGGTAGTTATTTCTGGAGTCCCCCAAGGGATTGTATTAAGTCCACTCTTTTTTTCTTATTTACATAAATGACCTACCGGAGTGCCTCCCCCCTTTCCGGTATTCATTGCTCTCTATATGCTGATGACGCTAAGCTCTAATCAATTGGTGATCATCATCTTCTTCAGCAAGGCTCAGATGCCCTTAGCGACTACCTGAGGTTACTTGTTTACGTGACTTGGGCGTAGTATACGATTCTAAATTATGCTTTAAATACCATATCTCTAACATTTGTAACAAAGCCAGATCTATAAGTTTTCTGATCTTACGATCTTTCCAAACACAAAAAAAGCATCGTCTGTTTAGTCTGTTCAATACATACGCCGGACCCATCTTAGAATTCGCCTCTGAGGTTTAGAGTCCTGGCGACATATCTTCTATTGAAAAACTACAAAAAGTTCGAAAGCAATTAACTTGCTTAATTTTTAAGCGTTTGCAACATAAACCATCTTATAAACGAAGGTTTAATTACCCAAGTTTGAGTGTTCTTAACGAGCGGTGACTCTTCATATCGCTCTGGCAAATTGCTCTTCCTATTGGACTAATATCGATTACCCTGCCACGTTCAAAGCCTGGTGCCAAGGCTCGCTTTCAATTATATGGCACCATAATCGGTGAGTGAGTTCGCTTTATCACTTCTTATCCATCATCGTATAAATGGAGTCTTCAATTTCTCCTCAAATTTCCTCCCCGCTCGTTTCTCTTTTTAACAGGATGAGAAACATCACAACAACGAGAGGAAGACGAGTGACCGAAGAAGCGGACCCTCTAACTGAGCTCTATAACTATTTGAAGAAAAGTGATGAGAAGAACCTTCTACTGGAGCAGAAGAACACCAAGTTGGCCTCCCTTGTTGACGCCCAAGGTCAACTCATTAAGAATCTTACTATGAAAGTAGAGGAACTCGCCGAACAATTGTTGAAAGTGAATGCTAGCCCCCAGTGTGTTCATGACAATACTTCTCCCTCTTCGATTATTACCACTTCTACTAAGCCTCTCTCATCTACTTCTGTACCTCCCCCGATCATCAATTTTACCCCTACGCCGCAGCCACCACCGCTTACTTCTCCATCATTCAAGTATTACGAGTCCCCATCCGAAATAGCTGATCGGATGGAGAGACATCGCAGTGTAGTACTTTTCCGCCTTCCTGAGTCCCGTTCCCCCAACGCTTCGCAACGTGTCGATGACGACTGGGAAAGAGTTCGTTGCATTCTAGACGCGATGCAAATTGAAGCATGTCCTGTTAAAGTCTATCGCATGCCTTCTCATCGTCCGAAATCACCAAATGCTCCTCCCCGCCCACTCAAAATAGTACTCCCAACAATAGGACATCAACAAGAAACTCTTCTATGTCGCGATGTACTTTCCCGTTTTTCCTCCGATTTGTATTTGAGACATTCACAGACTAGAGCTGAGAGAACTTATGACCGGGCAGTCCGTGCTTGGCTGGCTGATAGGAGTAAGCCAAAACCTCATATTCCTCTTTTCGGTCCCCCTCTGAGTTATAGCAAACCTCGCCCACTGATGGCCGAGCGTATTGAACCTCCTCGAAGATTCATGTCACCTCGTCCTAATCGTTCTTTAAACTAGACCAAAATCGCCGGTCTTCCACAAGTCACGTGAATTGTTATTTCGCAAATGTTAGATCTCTAGTGAATAAGATTAATGATCTACAACTTTTGCTGTCAAAGAGATACTCTATAATTTCTTTTTGTGAGACATGGCTATCGGATAGTTACCCGGACTCTTTTGTTCTCTCCTCCTTCATCTCTCAATATAACATTGTTCGATGTGATAGGAGCGAAATAACTAATGGCGGGGGAGTGCTATTTCTCATACACTCCTTATTATCATTCAAAATTATCTATTCTCAATCAATCAAGAATTCTCATGAATTCCTAGCGATTGATATTGAAATAGAATCTCACGTGATACGTTTCATTAGTCTATATCGAGTCCCTCATATAAACACACCGAAGAGCGAGAGGTTATTAAACCTCTTGATTGATCTAGTCACCTGCAACCACCCATGTATTATAATGGGAGATTTTAACTTACCCGACATAGACTGGAATAAATCCCCTCTAGCGTCATCGAATCCCGCTTCCAAATCATTTCTTGAATTTTGCTCAGCCACTCAGATGAATCAATATATTAGATGCCCTACGAGAGGATCACACATTCTAGACCTCCTCCTCTCCAATAGCAAAGATTTATTGAAGAACCCATGTGTCACTCCCTCATTCAGTAATTCAGACCACGAATCAATCAGTTTCGAACTTTCCCTATTCCACGAAATTCCTCTTTACTCGTATCGACGCATATACAGTAAAATAAACTATTCCTTATTACTCCCTTCATTATGTAATTTAGATTGGCATTGCTTATTCAACCCCATCAAAGATACAGACTCAATGTACGAATTGTTACTATCCATACTAGAGGACTTTTCCGAGCAATTCGCTCCTATCCAGAAGGTCTCTCTAGCGACCCATGCATCTCTTCCAACGCATATTCAGAGAGCTCAAGAAAAGCGTTTTCTCTTCTGGAACAACTATATTTCTAGTGGACTAAGTGAGGACTATGACATTTATGTTAAAGCCAGTAAGAAATGCAAAAAGTTTGTAGATAAATTCAACCTAAATGTAGAAAAGAACATTGTTAATAGTAAGAACAAAAACTTGTTCTTCAAGTATATAAGGTCTAATACATCCCAGAAACAAAGCGGTGTCGACACTTTGGTGAATGAACTCGGCATCTCAGTATCTAAAGACTTAGAAAAAGCAAATCTTCTTGGAGAATTCTTCCAGAAGTCATACACCATAGACAATGGTAAGCTTCCTCCACTCTCTCATAATTCAGTCTTGAGAGCATCCTCTCTAGAAGAACCCTTGTTTACGCGTCATGATATTTGTAGACTAATAGAGAAATACCCAATGTCTTCTTGTACTACCCCAGATCATCTGAATATGCTTTTTATCAAGAAAATCGCTGTCCCTCTGTCTATTCCGCTTGAAATAATTTATAACCAATCTTTCCTTACATCTGAAATCCCGAACAGATGGAAACATTCCATAGTCACACCAGTTAAGAAGAAGCCTCCTTACAGTAGTCCTTCCAATTACCGTCCCATCAGTATAACATCACTATTTTCCCGTATATTCGAGAAAGTGTTGAGTAAAGAAATAGAGAAACATTGTGAGATAAACCAGATTTTGCCAGATGATCAATTCGGGTTTCGCCATAAGAGATCAATAGAACAGTTGATGTTACTGTTCCTTGAAGACTGTTCTATAGCCGTAGACCAGAAAAAGTTCACAGATATCATTTATTTCGATTTTGAGAAAGCCTTCGATAAAGTTTCTCACTCTAAACTTATTTATAAACTAAAGTCCATTCAACTCCCTCCCAGAATTATTTCGTGGATCGAAGCTTATTTAGGTAATAGAACCTACCAAGTTCGAGTTAATCAATCACTTTCTAATAGTTTCATGGTTACCAGTGGTGTTCCCCAAGGCAGTGTCTTAGGCCCATTATTATTCATCATTTATACATCTGATATAGTGAGTATGATAACTTCTTCTAATTGTAAAATTAAAGTTTTTGCAGACGACATGAAAGTTTATAAGTCTTTTTCTAAAACAGACTCTCATACAACACTGCAACACTCGATTGATACCATAGTGGAGTGGTGCGACGCTTGGCAATTGCCTTTATCTCTACCAAAATGTGCTGTGTTAAGAATTGGTACCCAGAGTTCCCCTCATTTTCCATATTCTATAAATAGTCACTCCCTACCCTACCTCAACGAGATTCGTGATTTAGGATTTATTGTAGACAACAAGTTGACTTTTTCTGCTCATTGCTCAACAATAGCTCAGAAAGCAAAGCGTAAATGTCATCTTATTCTTAAAGTTCTCAAGAGTCGTAAACCGGATGTACTTGTTAACGCTTACAAGATATACATTAAATCTATTGTAGAACACTGTACAACTGTTTACTCCCCACATTTCGCTAAGGACATAGCTGTACTAGAGAAGGTTCAAAATTATTTTACGCGTTGCGTTTTTCGCCGGTGCTTTGGTTGTTCGTTTAATAATATGCCAAGTAGTCAGACGAGAAACAATCAACTAGGCCTAGTATCTCTTCTCTCTGTTAGAGAATCTAACGACCTCAAACTACTCTTGAAACTGATATTTGGGAAAAAAGTACTCTCTGACAGGACGCACCACAACTTTGAAATAAGAGCGTCCAACACTAGAGGCGCATTTTTCAAAATAATCCACCCTGCTCCGAGAACTATTTGCAGAAGAAATGCCTTCTCTATACGATCAGCTCGTATATTCACCGAAATTAATAGTGTTGATGAATGATATATGTTTGCCTGGATGTAATCTGCATTGTTTCACCTATTTATGTAATTCAAACAATTCAATTGTCTAATCTCTCGTACCACGTGATTAATTTATGCGTTGCTGCATGTAATGTTTTCACGTAATAAAATTGAAATTGAAGACTTGAATTTCTAAACGTATGGACTTTGTATTCTCGTAGAAAAGCAATAGATTTGCAAATTGTTTACAAAGCTGTTTTTGGTAACCTAAATACATCAAAGAGCTTTCTAAAATGCACACCCAGGAATCGTTTTACTAGAGGTCATAGATTCGAATTGCTTTTACCTTTTCGAATTTGCTTTTTTTTTAAAAGCTCAAGAAATTTTAACCATATCAAGTCGAAACAATGTGGAATGAGCTACCCGAGTCATTTTTTTAAAATTGTTTATATAATAAGTTTAGTATTTGCTAGAAACCTCGATAATCAATTAACTCAGATTATTGGGCCACTTTTAATCGGAGGGGACCACCTTTCTCCCTACCTCCGACATTGGCTTTCCTATGTGACCGCCTTAAACCGTGTGCGATGGACAATACAACGCCAAATGAAACAGTCCAATACCTCCCTTTGTCCTAACCCCACCTCTGCGACGATGAAGAAAAAAAGAAGCAAACAATTTGAACGAAATCAATTATTCGAAAAATAGAATCAGGATTTGAAATTGAACAGGAAAAACAACGATGGTTTGAAAGGGAATTATGACAGGTAAAAGCAACTTTGATTATTTTTTTTATACTTCAAACATCAGCCGCGACATTAATCTCTCGAAAAAAGTTGAGTGATCGACGATGTATCTGGGTTTGAAAGGGAATTATGGTTTGATGACATCATTGCTTTAAAGATGACATCATTGCTCGATGAATGAGATCATTGAGTCAGTGTTAATACAACTGAAAATTTTCACGATGAGATCATGGCTCTCGCACTTTTTAGGCAAAAAAATGTTGGATCAGTGAGGTATGAGATGATCTTGCGAGAGCACGCGAAATAACATCTTGAAGTACGAGAAAATGAGATTTCACATGTCGTCTTGCTCTCCAAATGAATCTTAAAATACTAACTAATCGCAATCTAATTTGTTTCCGTACTTAAAAATCATTTCACTTTTTTTGTTGAACATTTCATTAAAATTTTTGTTTTTTTTTTTGTTGTATTCTCGACACTTCGTACCGCGACATTTCGTACCCCGAAACTTTGTACCCAACATTTTTTCTTCTTGTTACCACTTTTTTCTTCCAACATTTTTCAAAATTTTCGCCTAATTTGAATGACATGAGGTCATCGCACCGATGATCTCATCGTTCAGAGATTAATGTCGCGGCAGAACTTTTATTACAAATAGTCCTCTGCCCTATCACTCGAAAAGACCAACCTTTCTTCACTGCCTTCGTCTCTTGCGAGGATAGGAGCTGCCTGGCGGGACCTCTCAGGACCCTGGAGTTGAGCTGTATCAAGTTGAGCTGTATCAAGACGGGTATGGTCATGTACATGCCAAAGGTCGTGAATGGTTTATAAGACATTCCGTTTGGATTTAACTTGATTATGATTTCCATTAGAATTTAACTGATTGGCTAATTTACCTTTCAATAGTTTCTGCAACCCATTGAAATTAAACCTTCCAAGTTTTCAAATTCCTAATTTTCGGAAAGACTTGAGTGATTCGAGAAAAACAAGGGTATTTTATGTGGAAAAAAGTAATAAAATAAAAAAATTATGTTTCAAAAAAACATTAGGAGTAAAAAAGAACATTTGAATCCATTGTGAATAATAATCGACGTCAGAGAGTGTATCCAGAGTGGCCACCTTGATGCCTTCTCTGAAAAGAGCATTTTTGACTTGAAGTATGCTCTTTTTTGCCGGTTGAGAATCATATCGATCAGTTTCTATATTCACTTCGAGACAATTGTAGCGAATCAGAAAAGCACTCGACGCTCACTTTTGAAATCTCCTTTGTTTTTACATGCCCAAATTCGTTTCAAGTTTTCATTTGAAAAAGTTTTGGTGAACTTCTAACCCTAAATTACTTTTATATCTTCTTATGCTTTCAAAGTGAATTTAGACGCCACTATTTCATAACACATTCAGTCAATATAATGTTTCTCGATAAGCATGTGATCTGAATAGGTTGCAGATTAGAACAGTGACGACTGAATCAATTAATGAAAGACTGAATACATGAATCAGTGAGTGGAAGATTTACCTGAAAGCGACTACAGTATGCAAGTCACGGCTGGTGAGACCAGAGCAAAACTCGGCACGCTCATGGCAACTGACAAAGGCAATAGCCGCGTTCACCTGCGCTAGTTCATGTGTATTTGTTGGAACAAATGAGTTGATGGGAAGCTCCGCTTAAGAAGAACTTACATACTTTAATTCTAATTTGAAAATATAACTCACTTCGCGAAAAACGTGTAAGCATGTTAAGGAGTGATCAACATATTTGATGACACGGATTTTACCACATATTTTCCTTTAATGCGAGCGAAATCCCACTTTCTTATCAACAAATTTTATTATCTGTCATATGATAATATTCTATAACTTTCACTCGACATGGCCTTATCTTTTGCGAATGACAGCCTCCAGACGACGGGGGTAGGCAGACACCGCGGATCGCAAAACCTCCTGGAGAATTCGGTCCCATGCTCGCTCAAGAGAAGTCTTAAGAACGGACGAGTTATGGGTTTTAGCGCAAGCTTCACTCTTCAATATGGACCAGATGAAGTATTTCATTGGATTAAAAACTGAACTACATATTAGCAGGCCATTCTTTGGCGGCGATGAAAGTGGAGAAGTTTTGTGATATCCACTCTTGTGTCTTCTGGCTGGTATGAGCAGGAGCGCCGTCCTGCTGGAACGTCCAGCCTCTGGGACCAAGGTTTCACATGAGGTTCGCGGATCTCCGAGATATACACTTGTGTATTTATTTTGGCCTCTTTTCTGACGAAAAAGAGGTAAGCTCCACCCGTGAAGAAGATGCCAGTGAAAACCATGATAGATTTCGGATAGGAGCACGTTTAAAATGGGTAGGACATGACTGAGCAAGCACCCATGTTTGTTGTAGCTCGTCTCCACGGTGAACATCTTTTCATCGGTAAAAAGGGTCATGAGATGCTCTCCGGTCGCGGTCCGAACAAGGAGGGCAGGGCATTTTTGCGCCGAGCTTCCTGCTGCTTAGGAGTGAGACCATGACGCTTCTGGTACTTGTATGACTTCATATAAAGCTTCTTTTGAACAACATTTCACATCGTACCGTATGACGTGTACAGTTGTGCAGCCATTTTTCTAATGCTTCTGCTTTGCTGCGGTTCAGGGGTCGCTTGACGATTTTCGTGATAAGGGAGTTGGCAGCGGAAGTGAGACGACCACAGCGTGGACGGTTATTGAGTGTACCTTGTTTGAGAGTTTTAATGCGCAGTCTGACGGGCGACTCCCAGCCGACGAGAGATCTCCGAAGGAGAGTGTCCAGCACTACTCAACGACAATATCGCGCCTCGACTAGGATAAGAACGCATTATTTCGCGAGTAACAAATATTAGAGAACGAATTTCTGGTTCTAGGTAGATCAAAAGTTAACGAAACTAATGGTGTCCAATAAAATATGAAGATCGACTCAGCTCGTGCTCGACACGTACCCAAAGTTTGTCATCAAATATACTGATCAACATGTTTATGTATGTATGAAGCACACGGTCAAATCGTGAACAGCATGTTTTTGAAAGCTTACAATATTTTGATTCAACTGATAATTTTGCTTACCAGGGATGAATAAGAAATTTTCTGCAGTTTTTCGAAGAAAAAACTCTTTTACTTTGTAGATTGTCTTTTTTTTGTAAAACATTGAATCGGAAGAGTATAAAAGAAAAAGTTTATCAAAATTAAACTATTCTTTCTCATATGATTAGTATAAATGAAACTTTTTTCATCCTTTTCTCCAAAGATTTTTTGACTTTTGTATTTGTTTTTCACTTATTCAAAGTTAGGGAGTTTTTTCTTAGTCGCAAGCGATCTTTCGCCTCATGAAATATGTAGTATTGTGTTCGTTGAAGTTTGCCGTTTCACATAACTTTTTAGCTGATATTTCTTTTTTACAAAGGCTGGGAGCTCCGCGGGATACTTCAAATCTATGCCACTCCATGCCTACATCGAAGTGTTCGTTTTTCTTCTTGTTTTTTTTTTGTTATGACGTTGTTCTTGGCATAGAAAAAAATTACCAAAAAACAGCACAAATTCGTTTTGGTTCGCTTGAATGGGACACTTTGGTGGCGAACTTGAAGGCACTCAGAGGGGCCTTTGAATGTTTTTCTCTAGATATTATCTCACCTTCGACAGATCTTCCCTGAGTGGAAGGGAGGTGTTGGAGAGAAGCGCATAGGCGTGAACACTGATTGCATCCGCTGAAATTTTCAAAAATGAGGAAAAAAGCCTTGAAGAATCTTAGGGACAGAGAAAGTAAAGCTACAAAATGATAAAAGGAGAGAGGTAGAAAGAGAAACAGAAAGAAAGAGAGAAAGACATAAAGAGAGAGGTATGAAGAGATTAAAAACAAAGAGAGAGAGAGAGAGAAAGGAGATATCGAAAGTTTATAACCCCGTAAGAAACGAAGATACAGGAAGAGACAAGAGAGAAAACGAGAGCCAATAAGGGAAAGAGAGAGATAAAGCAACTGAGTTAAAAGGAGAAAAAAGCAGCAGATTTAAAGAGTCTTGAAAAATGTACAGAAAATCTAACTGAAGAAAAACGAACATTGAATATAGTTTGAAGTTCAATGTAGAAATTTAGTTGAAACCAGAATATCTAAGGAAAGCGAGTGAATTAGAAACAAGGTAAAGAAAAAAGGTCCTAAAAAAACACGAATAAACCCGAAAAACAACGAACAAAAAACAAGTTAGGAGCATTTCCCAATTGGTAAAGACATGAGGCATGCGAAAAGAAGAAAACGAAAATAAAATAACATGGAATATGTATAGGAGAGGAAAAGTAAAGAAAGCTGATGAGAAAATTTTACTCAAAACTTTTTTTTATAAAAAAAAATTGAGAAGAGTGGGAATAGAATAGCATCAAACGCATAGGGCTATACTAAGTCCAAGCAGTTATTCACAACAAAAAAGCTGGAATCAGAGGTTATTTAGGTTTTTGAGATAAAGCAATAGCTTTAGAGAGCATAAAAAAGCATGGGCAAGAAGAGAAAATAAAGAAAGAGAAAAGAGAGACATGTTCATATAAAAAGGAAGAAAAATAAAAATAAAAGAGATAAGAAAGATAAAAGAGAGGCGTGTTCGTATAAAAAAGAAAGAAGAAAGAAAAAAAAGAAGAGAGAAGAAAGAGAAAAGAGTGGCCTGTTTGTATGAGAAGGAAGAAGAGACTGGAAACTTCAGATTCCGAAGCTTCTTGTTCATATTATGTACAAAGATATGAATTGAGACAAAATACCGTGGGAATATGTATCTGACATGAAAATTTACTGTTCGTTTTTATTTGTATCAAGTTTTTTATCACTCGATTGCCTAAACTTTCTGCGGTATGTTGTTTTTTTGAAAAAAATCTTTTTTAATTGAGGTTCGCTCTCTCTCTTTCTCTATTTCCTAATCTCTTCATATTTCCATCTAACTCGGTCACGGTCTTCATCCCTATCTTTATATCTTTATCTGTTTCTTTCTTTCCCTATATGTTTCCCAATATTCATTGATATGAATTTTTATTAGCAAAATCTGAATTGAGAAAAAACTTTTGCTCCAGAAGAGGAGGAAAAGATGTGTGTATCGCTTGAGAGCCTCGTTCATTCTTTTCTCATCATCCAACTCCAGAAGATTATCCATTGTATACTCGAGCAAAGATTCGGTGCTTCTAAACATATCCACTTTGAATTTTCATACGAGCTAGAACCTCAAGATATCGTGATTCTCTTCCCGCTAAATGTGTGTTTTTCATCGAAAAACTTGAACTGTTTATCCACGAGGTAACTTGTACTCATTTTTAACCACGTAACATCTTTCGAATTTTCACCAGTTAACCCATGATCTTAATTGGCTCGTCCCAGTTAACCCATGATCTTAATTGGCTCGTCCCAGTTAACCCATGATCTTAATTGGCTCGTCCCAGTTAACCCATGATCTTAATTGGCTCGTCCCAGTTAACCCATGATCTTAATTGGCTCGTCCCAGTTAACCCATGATCTTAATTGGCTCGTCCCAGTTAACCCATGATCTTAATTGGCTCGTCCCAGTTAACCCATGATCTTAATTGGCTCGTCCCAGCAGTGCGACTTCTAACACACAATTAATCACTTTTTCAGTATCATTAGAAAAAAACGTAGCTTTCATTTCCACTTTTTGTTTAGAAACTAGGCTTAAATGCGTTCCACAGAGAAATATTGAACATTTTGTCAACAAAATGTTTTAGATACTGTAGTGTTAACAGAACGCTTGCAGTAAGAGATAGAGAGTGTGTGACGGCTGAGTTCGATGTTCAATAAGCTTTTGTAGGTACGACAGGTTAATGATATTTCATTCTTGGCAGCAGCCTTTGGCCTACTTCAATTATGTTCTGCCAGCAATTAATTTTTTTGGTCTCCTTCTATGTATGTCTTTTGCTCAGAATATTTGTTACCTCTCAAGCTTCTCGAAATCTTTTTGCGAACTTTGACTCATTTTTTCCTGAATCAATAGGAACATCAAGTTGAAAAACTCTCATTCTCGCAGTCGTTAGCCCCTAGAGGACTCTCTTTCTCGCAGTCGTTAGCCCCTAGAGGGCTCTCATTCTCGCAGTCGTTAGCCCCTAGAGGCTTCTTACGATTTTTTTCTCTTTTTTCTTGCCAAACGACTTCTGCTGTTCAATTTTTAATGTACTTATTTTCTTATTTCGTTTGCTAAACTATATTTTCTATTTTCAGGACTTTCCCCTTTCATTCCGTCCTTATTCTTAGGTTATATACATATTTCTTCTTCTTTTTTTGTTCGTTTGACTTCATGATGCTTAGACCTCTGCAAATCTCCTTTTTCTTCTTTTTTTTCTCTCTATATTCCCTCCCTTACTCTTTTCCTCTCTTTCTCTCTCTTTACCTCGCTTTCTCTTTATCTCTCTCTATATCTATCTGTTTATCTCTCTTTACCTTTATCTCTCGCTTTCGTTCTGTTTCTCACCATTCTCTTATTCTTTTTCTCCCTGTTTCTAGCTCTTGCTTGATCTCTCATTGCATTTGCCTCTCTCTATCTTAATTTCCCTCTTTTCACTTTTTTTTCTTTTTTTTTTTAAATTAGGACAATCGCTCTTGGTGTGTGAATAATCTGAAAAGAGGCTGCTTGGGCGTTCTTGATCTTTTTTGCCCTTTAATCAATATTCATCGATTTCAAATTTTGTCTTGAAGATACTCGAAAGTCGAGGAATCTTAAAAATGAGAAAGTTTCCCAACCTCAGCTGTAGTATGTCATGCTCCAGCGTGTTCAGTCTCAACGGAGAGACGGAAAGAGCCGAAGAGACTGCGCGTTTCTTCTGCAATTGAATTCATCTTTGGTTTCTGAATCATTATCGATTGATTTAGAGCGACTTGTAAACAAAGGAACGTATTTAGTTCACGATACTCATGCCAAAGTCGGTGATTGAGTGGTTTTTGAACCCGCGACTTTGCTAGGATCTCTCTCCGATGCACAGAATATCTTGCAAAGTTCCGCTCGTTGAAAAATAATCCTCAATCACGTCGTTACTATCTGTTAGTGATTAGAAAAGTATGAAGAAAAAATGCGGCGGGAGAAGAAATAACAATATGGAAAAGAATGAAAAGGTCAAAAACTTGAAAAAAAAGGGAAAATTCTTTTTGATAGGATAGAGACAGCGTATTTACATAGTTTGATTCAACTATCGTTTAGACAAAATCTAGCCCCCGGAAGGAAAAGAAACCTGCCGTCTACATTTTACCAGAAGCAAGCGCTTTACCCCTTTATAACACACATTGCTAATGGTGCTGTTGTGCTATTTAATTCAATTCACTTCAAACGATTTATTCTCGATGTCATGGGACATGAAGTGCCATGAAATCGAACGGCTCCATCTGGTTCTCCGTACAGTACAGTAAGAATGAGAACAATGAATGTAGACTGAAGTGTCGATCATGGTTTGGACATTACGACCTGAAGGTGTCCAAATCCTGCTACAGACCGGAATCCTCCATTCTTGGCGATAGAAGTGACGAGCGAGAAGTGAGTCGACCGCTCTCAGCCATGAAGAATGGAAAAAATGTGTTATTGTGCTTGTGCTATGTGAATGGTTAATCGGTCTTTGTTCTCAGTCTCGAAACCTATTTGAAGGAAAAGAAGCAGTTTAATTATATGGATGGTACCTTTTGGGGTTAAATTAAAGGAACTTTTAATGGGTTAACATGAAGGGTTTCTTTTTGATATAATATGTAGGAAGTTTTTTAAAGATTCTGTGAATGATTCCTTTCGGGGTTAATATCAAGAATACCGTTATAGGGTCATGTAAAGGGTACCTTTTGTGGTCAAAAATAAGCGTACTTTTTAGGATTAATTTTAAGGATATTTTTTAAAGGATTGTGTTTAGAGTACCTTTAACGGTTCCTTCTCCCTGACTGCTTGCATTTCTTGAAGCTCTTCCACTGTCAGCTCACGTATGAATCCAAGTGACTTTTCGGCCGGAGGAGTTGCGAAAGCAGCCAGTGAAATCGTAGAATGACGAGAAAGGGCACTGTAAATAACATTACTTCGTCCGTATTCATTGACAAAATGCTCTAACATCTCTAAATTTTCGATCCTTAGTGTTCGAATTTTTGAAAATGAGAGTGGTGCCCATTTGCACAAAAAGGTATGATAATTTCAAAGCTTCTCAGTATAACCCTTTAAGTTTTTTGCGTGATTATTCATAGGTACATACTCTATAAGTTTGATTAGGCATATTTTTAATAAATGAACACGTTCCACTTTCAATGCTTAATGTGCGAACGTATGTGTGCGTACATTATGCGAACCTTTTGCTGTAGTTGGCCTCGTAAAATGGGGGTGTGTTATGGGCTTCGCAACATTTCATTGCCTGAGTTATGAGACACTTAGCTGCTTTCTCTATCCTGCTTCCAAGAAATGCAATTTGGAGCTGTTACTTAGCGGAGTATTTCAAAAAAATTTTGCTATCTCCTCCTTAATACGCATTGCTATCTCCTCCTTAATACTCATTGCTATCTCCTCGTTAATACTCATTGCTATCTCCTCCTTAATACTCATTGCTATCTCCTCCTTAATACTCATTGCTATCTCCTCCTTAATACTCATTGCTATCTCCTCCTTAATACTCATTGCTATCTCCTCCTTAATACTCATTGCTATCTCCTGTTGTATGGGCCTTAAATGTGCATTATCATGTGTGCGTGTGTAGCTCAGTGGGGAGAGCATTCGCCCGGAACGCGAAAGGTCACGGGTTCGGTTCCCGTCACACCACACGATTTTTGCACAAGTTTCTGCGAACAATCCGCTCCTCTGCTCAGTATAAAAATCCGTTGCTTGAGATCAACGAGGAGTAGGGAATACTCTAATTTACATGGGGGCCGAACCGGGATGAGAAGAGAGGATAAAAAGAGAAAAAGAGAAAAAAAGTAGAAAACCCGAGCATGAGCTAGTTCGCAGAAACAAAGGCGCCTAGACCTCTGACCCTAGACCTCGAGAGACCTCGGTGATGAGAGGGGGGCATGTTGTATGGGCCTTAAATGTGCATTATCATGTGTGCGTGTGTAGCTCAGTGGGGAGAGCATTCGCCCGGAACGCGAAAGATCACGGGTTCGGTTCCCGTCACACCACACGATTTTTGCACAAGTTTCTGCGAACAATCCGCTCCTCTGCTCAGTATAAAAATCCGTTGCTTGAGATCAACGAGGAGTAGGGAATACTCTAATTTACACTCCTCCTTAATACTCATTGCTATCTCCTCCTTAATACTCATTGCTATCTCCTCCTTAATACTCATTGCTATCTCCTCCTTAATACTCATTGCTATCTCCTCCTTAATACTCATTGCTATCTCCTCCTTAATACTCATTGCTATCTCCTCCTTAATACTCATTGCTATCTCCTCCTTAATACTCATTGCTATCTCCTCCTTAATACTCATTGCTATCTCCTCCTTAATACTCATTGCTATCTCCTCCTTAATACTCATTGCTATCTCCTCCTTAATACTCATTGCTATCTCCTCCTTAATACTCATTGCTATCTCCTCCTTAATACTCATTGCTATCTCCTCCTTAATACTCATTGCTATCTCCTCCTTAATACTCATTGCTATCTCCTCCTTAATACTCATTGCTATCTCCTCCTTAATACTCATTGCTATCTCCTCCTTAATACTCATTGCTATCTCCTCCTTAATACTCATTGCTATCTCCTCCTTAATACTCATTGCTATCTCCTCCTTAATACTCATTGCTATCTCCTCCTTAATACTCATTGCTATCTCCTCCTTAATACTCATTGCTATCTCCTCCTTAATACTCATTGCTATCTCCTCCTTAATACTCATTGCTATCTCCTCCTTAATACTCATTGCTATCTCCTCCTTAATACTCATTGCTATCTCCTCCTTAATACTCATTGCTATCTCCTCCTTAATACTCATTGCTATCTCCTCCTTAATACTCATTGCTATCTCCTCCTTAATACTCATTGCTATCTCCTCCTTAATACTCATTGCTATCTCCTCCTTAATACTCATTGCTATCTCCTCCTTAATACTCATTGCTATCTCCTCCTTAATACTCATTGCTATCTCCTCCTTAATACTCATTGCTATCTCCTCCTTAATACTCATTGCTATCTCCTCCTTAATACTCATTGCTATCTCCTCCTTAATACTCATTGCTATCTCCTCCTTAATACTCATTGCTATCTCCTCCTTAATACTCATTGCTATCTCCTCCTTAATACTCATTGCTATCTCCTCCTTAATACTCATTGCTATCTCCTCCTTAATACTCATTGCTATCTCCTCCTTAATACTCATTGCTATCTCCTCCTTAATACTCATTGCTATCTCCTCCTTAATACTCATTGCTATCTCCTCCTTAATACTCATTGCTATCTCCTCCTTAATACTCATTGCTATCTCCTCCTTAATACTCATTGCTATCTCCTCCTTAATACTCATTGCTATCTCCTCCTTAATACTCATTGCTATCTCCTCCTTAATACTCATTGCTATCTCCTCCTTAATACTCATTGCTATCTCCTCCTTAATACTCATTGCTATCTCCTCCTTAATACTCATTGCTATCTCCTCCTTAATACTCATTGCTATCTCCTCCTTAATACTCATTGCTATCTCCTCCTTAATACTCATTGCTATCTCCTCCTTAATACTCATTGCTATCTCCTCCTTAATACTCATTGCTATCTCCTCCTTAATACTCATTGCTATCTCCTCCTTAATACTCATTGCTATCTCCTCCTTAATACTCATTGCTATCTCCTCCTTAATACTCATTGCTATCTCCTCCTTAATACTCATTGCTATCTCCTCCTTAATACTCATTGCTATCTCCTCCTTAATACTCATTGCTATCTCCTCCTTAATACTCATTGCTATCTCCTCCTTAATACTCATTGCTATCTCCTCCTTAATACTCATTGCTATCTCCTCCTTAATACTCATTGCTATCTCCTCCTTAATACTCATTGCTATCTCCTCCTTAATACTCATTGCTATCTCCTCCTTAATACTCATTGCTATCTCCTCCTTAATACTCATTGCTATCTCCTCCTTAATACTCATTGCTATCTCCTCCTTAATACTCATTGCTATCTCCTCCTTAATACTCATTGCTATCTCCTCCTTAATACTCATTGCTATCTCCTCCTTAATACTCATTGCTATCTCCTCCTTAATACTCATTGCTATCTCCTCCTTAATACTCATTGCTATCTCCTCCTTAATACTCATTGCTATCTCCTCCTTAATACTCATTGCTATCTCCTCCTTAATACTCATTGCTATCTCCTCCTTAATACTCATTGCTATCTCCTCCTTAATACTCATTGCTATCTCCTCCTTAATACTCATTGCTATCTCCTCCTTAATACTCATTGCTATCTCCTCCTTAATACTCATTGCTATCTCCTCCCTAATACTCATTGCTATCTCCTCCTTAATACTCATTGCTATCTCCTCCTTAATACTCATTGCTATCTCCTCCTTAATACTCATTGCTATCTCCTCCTTAATACTCATTGCTATCTCCTCCTTAATACTCATTGCTATCTCCTCCTTAATACTCATTGCTATCTCCTCCTTAATACTCATTGCTATCTCCTCCTTAATACTCATTGCTATCTCCTCCTTAATACTCATTGCTATCTCCTCCTTAATACTCATTGCTATCTCCTCCTTAATACTCATTGCTATCTCCTCCTTAATACTCATTGCTATCTCCTCCTTAATACTCATTGCTATCTCCTCCTTAATACTCATTGCTATCTCCTCCTTAATACTCATTGCTATCTCCTCCTTAATACTCATTGCTATCTCCTCCTTAATACTCATTGCTATCTCCTCCTTAATACTCATTGCTATCTCCTCCTTAATACTCATTGCTATCTCCTCCTTAATACTCATTGCTATCTCCTCCTTAATACTCATTGCTATCTCCTCCTTAATACTCATTGCTATCTCCTCCTTAATACTCATTGCTATCTCCTCCTTAATACTCATTGCTATCTCCTCCTTAATACTCATTGCTATCTCCTCCTTAATACTCATTGCTATCTCCTCCTTAATACTCATTGCTATCTCCTCCTTAATACTCATTGCTATCTCCTCCTTAATACTCATTACTATCTCCTCCTTAATACTCATTGCTATCTCCTCCTTAATACTCATTGCTATCTCCTCCTTAATACTCATTACTATCTCCTCCTTAATACTCATTGCTATCTCCTCCTTAATACTCATTGCTATCTCCTCCTTAATACTCATTGCTATCTCCTCCTTAATACTCATTGCTATCTCCTCCTTAATACTCATTGCTATCTCCTCCTTAATACTCATTGCTATCTCCTCCTTAATACTCATTGCTATCTCCTCCTTAATACTCATTGCTATCTCCTCCTTAATACTCATTGCTATCTCCTCCTTAATACTCATTGCTATCTCCTCCTTAATACTCATTGCTATCTCCTCCTTAATACTCATTGCTATCTCCTCCTTAATACTCATTGCTATCTCCTCCTTAATACTCATTGCTATCTCCTCCTTAATACTCATTGCTATCTCCTCCTTAATACTCATTGCTATCTCCTCCTTAATACTCATTGCTATCTCCTCCTTAATACTCATTGCTATCTCCTCCTTAATACTCATTGCTATCTCCTCCTTAATACTCATTGCTATCTCCTCCTTAATACTCATTGCTATCTCCTCCTTAATACTCATTGCTATCTCCTCCTTAATACTCATTGCTATCTCCTCCTTAATACTCATTGCTATCTCCTCCTTAATACTCATTGCTATCTCCTCCTTAATACTCATTGCTATCTCCTCCTTAATACTCATTGCTATCTCCTCCTTAATACTCATTGCTATCTCCTCCTTAATACTCATTGCTATCTCCTCCTTAATACTCATTGCTATCTCCTCCTTAATACTCATTGCTATCTCCTCCTTAATACTCATTGCTATCTCCTCCTTAATACTCATTGCTATCTCCTCCTTAATACTCATTGCTATCTCCTCCTTAATACTCATTGCTATCTCCTCCTTAATACTCATTGCTATCTCCTCCTTAATACTCATTGCTATCTCCTCCTTAATACTCATTGCTATCTCCTCCTTAATACTCATTGCTATCTCCTCCTTAATACTCATTGCTATCTCCTCCTTAATACTCATTGCTATCTCCTCCTTAATACTCATTGCTATCTCCTCCTTAATACTCATTGCTATCTCCTCCTTAATACTCATTGCTATCTCCTCCTTAATACTCATTGCTATCTCCTCCTTAATACTCATTGCTATCTCCTCCTTAATACTCATTGCTATCTCCTCCTTAATACTCATTGCTATCTCCTCCTTAATACTCATTGCTATCTCCTCCTTAATACTCATTGCTATCTCCTCCTTAATACTCATTGCTATCTCCTCCTTAATACTCATTGCTATCTCCTCCTTAATACTCATTGCTATCTCCTCCTTAATACTCATTGCTATCTCCTCCTTAATACTCATTGCTATCTCCTCCTTAATACTCATTGCTATCTCCTCCTTAATACTCATTGCTATCTCCTCCTTAATACTCATTGCTATCTCCTCCTTAATACTCATTGCTATCTCCTCCTTAATACTCAATACTCATTTCGATTCCTAAAAAGAACTCAGAACGTCGAAAAAATTGAGTTTCTTTTCATGAAACGTCACTTGTACTCATTAAAAAAGTTTGAGGTGTGGAAGTTTAAAAATGAGAAATGGGTTTATAACATCTCTGCTAACTATTGTTTAAGATGTTAATAATATGTATACAAGTTCCCCTTCGGTTATAATAAAGATATCTATTTATTTCAGACGTATGAGGTTAACATTCTTCTTAAATATTCCGTTATTTAGTATGTTTCACGCTTCGTTTTTGCGTTTCTATTTCTCCTCCTCACAGTTCAAACAATGTTTTATTATAAAACTGTTACTAGTTTGGATCAGAAACGAATAGCACATACTTAATTGACGAATAGTAAGATAAAATAATAATGAAAAGAGAAAAGTAAAAATACTAATTAATAATCCAGGTTATCACTGAATAAAAAGGTAACGATCCACTAAAAATGATAAAAATGTGAAGAAGGACCAATAATGAACAAATGTATCGAATAGATGAAGAATACGCGAAATAGTTAAATAAGAGGAATTAGAAATCAATGAAAGTTGGATAGTTAGCTGTGTGTACTAACTCAAGAAGCGCCGCTTCAATTTTGGCCGAATCAGGCCCATTTAGATCTGCCTCGAGACTGTAGACAGCCGCCCCTGTCCGGCTGAAACGAAAACAGTTCACAAAGTCATTGCTCCCGAGGTAGATCAATTCTGAAGCTTGTTTTGCTACTTAGATTACAGATGAAGATAATTTAATCTTATTCACTCATCTAGACCTAATTTCTAAGTTAAACACTTGAAGAATCGAATTCGGCAAAAGCTACTCAAAGTAGGTTCTCTCTTTTATAAATTTTATCAGAGCTTTTGTGAAGCAATTTTCTCCAATTTTTTTTTTGAAAAATATCTTCACCATACTGTTTTTTTTCTTCAGAAAAGCTAACGATTCTTCGACAATTAGAAGATGGTAGTGCCCATTGTGGTTGGCATAGTCTAGACAGCGCGGCTCTGAAGATGCCTCCGTGCATCGGATCTGGAAAGAAGAGCTTATCATGCATGATAGATTGAGACTCATCTTTATCATATGAACTTATTTATTGTCAGCCCGATTTCTTCTTCTTTACTTAAACTCTTTCTTACTTCCTCTCTCCTCTTTTCTATCCTTTCTATCTTTTTTTTCGTTTTATTTTTTTACTCGCCTTTACTTCAGTTTTATCTATTTCTATCTCAACGAAGTTGAAAACTGTCTCAGTATTAGTTCTTTTATTTATTCCTCAATCGTTATTGAGATTCATATCCCAAATTTATTCTCTCACATTTTCTATGCATTACATTTAGGAGTTTAGAAAAAGTAAAAGTACAAAAAAACTTTGGTTTTTCTTTTATTGAAATAAAAACTAGTTATCTCTTTCTGTCTCCAACTTTTTTCTTTCCTTCTCTTCTTTCTGTATTTTTTTACAGTAATTTTTTTTTCTATCTCTTCAACTTTACTTAGTACATATCTTTATTTCTCTCTCACAACTCGTATCTATAATTTTGTAACTTTCTTATAACTTTCAAGAACTTGAATCAGTATTTTTAATACAAGAACGTGTGAAAAGTTAGTTTAACATTTTTAATGGTTGTCTGAGCAGGGCGAGATGAACTCCTCACACGCTAAGGCCACAGACGAGCCACAGACAAGTTTTCTTTTTCAACTTCCTTGCTCAATATTCTTGGTGATACATCATCTAGTTCCGTTCTCAATCTTCCATGTATTAATTTATCTTTCAAGCATCCGGACTAGTGGCAGTTACTCCTCTTCTCAAACTAATCTTCGAGGTTTTCTTAGAGAAACATTTGAGGCTTTTAGAACTAGAATAGTTTAGACTAACTAGAATAGACTAGACTAAACTTTGCGGCTGAATAAGAATTTTCTTTTAGAAGTTGAGTGACTCTATAAAACTCTGAGATTAGTTTCGGTGGGTATAACAAAACAATCGAAGGAAGCTAACATTTTCGTTGTCGACCGTGACACGCGCCTTTCTCGTCAAAAATTGACGTATTTCGCGTATTCTTGCTTGCACCAACTCGGCAAACAGCTCATCTCCTCCTTGGAATTCTGTTTTTAGTCATGAACTCTAGTCATGAACTCCAGATGAAGTCATGAACTCCAGATAAAGCTCTTTAAACTCAAGGAAAAATGCGATAGGTAGCTTTTTGCTTAATATTGCGAGTGAATTTACCCTTGAACATAAAATCATTTCACACCCGTTTTGAATTCACTTCATCAATCATCTCTTACTCTTTCTTCAAAAATATCTTGTTCAATAAACTTTTATTTGTTTCGACTTACTTATAATTCACAATTTTTCTGATATTTCACAATTCTTTTATTTCTTCTCCTCTCCTTTTCTTGTTTTTCTTCCCTCTTTTTTTTGTACTTTTAATTTCATTTTTCGTTGTTACTTTTGCGTTTTTTCTCCTTTTTTTTCCTTTTCTTTCGGATTTTTCTTTCTTGTTTTTCCTTTTTTTTCTTTCTGCTTCTAATCTTTCATTCTTTTACATACTATTTCACTGTCACTTTTATCTGTTATTATTTTTTCTTTCTCCTTTCTTCTTTCCTTTCTTCTCTTCCTCTCTCAATCTCATTCTCTCTTTTTAATCATTGCTCTCGACATGCTTATGCGCTTTCTTGCCTCTCAGTGACGTTCGCAAGCCATCTTCCTCTTAAGATCTCAAATAATATGTTGGAAATGTGGGCAGGATATCATTAGGAATTGATAAACGAGCTGCCATCAAATATGGAGGAAGATGTGAGGCGGTACAATGTAAACCCAAAAGAGAGCCGCTTTTTTGTGTGTATCGAAGAATAAAGAAGTAAAAGATATGTTCCAGTGGGCGGAAACGTAAGTAGAATAGGAGTTACTAAGTCATTGTTTGAATCCTTCGAAAACGTTCGAGAAAACAAATCATATCCACTAAGAATTACATCTATTCGTTTGTTTTTTGCTGTTTTTCTCCGACTTAGTCTTTGATCAAGGTCTTGCTGCAATTATTTTTCCCTGCATGTAAGAACAGAGCCTTTCTCTATTCATGAACGACCTTTGGCGAGGACTCATTCAAACTCTTCTCAGTTGCAAGGAATCTTCTCAGAAGACCTTGTAAAATATTTCATTTTCATGATGATAATTGAGTATTTTTAACAAATAATTAAAAAAGGAGAACATGCAAAATTTATATCATCAAATACTTTGATATTTTATGATACACCGTTTGAAATATTATAGATATTTCCTTTAAAATCTTGAATACTTTTTTAATCGCTAGAGAGGTATTAAAATTTGAGTTTGACCTTTGAGCATTTCTCAAACATTATATGTGTGGTTCATTATGCCATGTGTGCGATTTACCATCAAATGTGGATTTTATCTCTCTCAGAAATTTGATGTATTTGTTTTGCAAATGTTCGACTTTGTTTTTTACTTTAATTTTATTATGCAAAATCTTCCGTAGCCTAGGTCTAGAAGCATTTTATGAGAATTGTATGAAGATTGCCGTTAGGTAGGAATATAGTTTTCCTCGAGCTCTGACAGCTTCAAAAGCAACCTAAACGAGAAAGGATTCAACCTTATCCACTTTCTACTCACCTCATTTCTCTTATTCTGTCATGGTTTCTTTTTAAAAATCTTCTTGATACTTCCAAAATTAAGCTATTTTCATTCCACTTCAAAAATAAGCTATTTTCATTCCACTTCACAAAGCTGACAATAAAACGAGAACTGCTTCCTATTTTTCAACATTTAAAACACTTTCCCAATATTTAGCAGTTATACATTTAGCAGAAACTTCTAGTTATATATACATATTTTCAACGTAACAAGTTGGTTAAGCGCAGCGCTTAACCAACTTGTTACGTTTAACCAACACAAATTGTTTGTCGATAACTGATGTGAATTGGATTCATTTTTTGTCCTTTATGAACGGATCTTTGAAGCGGAGTAAACACATATAGCTTAATCATGCAATAAACCCTGTACCTTTCATGATTATGCGAATCAACTCGTTTTCTTTACTAGTTTGAAAATATGTTTGTATTGGTAATATTTTTTGATAAAATGGGAAAATCAGAAAGCTAATGAAGCTTGCTCCTCAACAAACCGATCAATCTCAGGTAAAACTTTTTTGATAGAAATGTTTCAAAGTTTTTTGTCTAAAAAAACAAAGTTGATCGCATCATCATCATCGGTACTGTGAATAATGGTGACAAAGAAAAACATAGTTCTGTTTTATTATATTTTTCTTTTTACTTTGTTTTATTCGATTATCTTTTTGCTTTGTTAACTTCCTTTTTTTGTTTTTTTTTTTGTTGGTGCGAAATGAAACCATCCGAGAACGTCTGGGCATCGCCCCTATATCTGGAAAGCTCCGAGAGTCAAGGCTGAGATGGTACGGGCACGTGATGAGATCAAATCTCCATTCCGTTTCTCAATCGTCCTGGAATCTCGAAGTGAAGGGCAAAAGACCCAGACGCAGACCCAAAACTAGGTGGCGAGACTGCATCGAAGTAGACATGAAGACGACCGGGTTGAAGACTGAAGACGCAGCTGACCGGGTGAAATGGCGTGGTGCAGTCTACAAAGCGGACCCTGCCCGGCGGCGGGATAATTGCTAGGAAGAAGAAGACTTCATTTTTTGTAATAAATGCCATCTCATAGAAAGCGTAAGTACAGTAACCGCGGTCACGCCTAATCATGGAAACCAATCGATCATATGATAGACTACTTTACTCAGTCAAGAGTCCAAGTAATAGGTAAGATGGCACGATCCTCGGTTGTGTAGAAGTAAAGCGCTTCATCCCGGTTAAAAAAAGATAGCCAGCTGAGTTTTATAACTCTCCATGAACTTATTTTTTGTCCTTGCAATACTTTATTCATACTCAAAAGAGCCCTCTCCATAGCCAATTTTCAAACCAGAAAACCAATTGGTAGATGGAATGACTAACTTGAGAGTGGTCGAAAGATGAAGGTTGTCTGTATGAATTGTGGCTCAGGAAGCTCTGGCGGAGAAGATTTTGCAGATCCTCAAATTATGAATTCATCTTTTTCTCACATTAGCATTCTTCAATATCTCAAACTTTCTGATGTAAAGTTTAATAATAATAATTTGGTGTGCTTCCAAAACTACCGTTTCGCCAACTTAAAGTTAGTAGAGAAAATCAAACGCAATAAAAACTGTTTTTTTATTTAAAAAAAACTCTTTCCAAAAAATTACTTGAGTTATGCAGTTTGAAAAAATTGAGTCTCCATAAAAGTTTTCTAAAATATTTCCTATCTAGCTCTTGTATAAGAACTAATTTGAGCTGAAACTACCATTTCTCGAATTTAAAGCTAGTTGAGTCAAATCAAGCGCAGGAATTTTTTTAAAAGAAACACTTTCCATAACTCGATAGTTGAGTGTTGTATCACAAAAATTTAGTCTACATTAAGTAGAGGGGAATTTTCTCTATATTTTGTACAATAATATCGTTGATAGCGTGCTTGATAGCGTGCCTGAGCTGAGGAACCCATCTACGCTGTAAGAGGTCAACGAGGTGAACTTATGAGGTGAAGTGAAGGAGAAAACTGAGTTGGGATCGGTTCATTTATTTTTTCCATTCATCATACACCTCCTATGGAAAAAAAAATTTAAAAAGATGAAGAGAAAAGATTGATTCTTCAGTATTAAAATGATACCTTATAAAAATGTGGAAAAATTACATAGTTTTCGTTTGGTAAAAAACGAGACCGGAACAGAAGAAAAAACAAATAAGCGCAGTTTAGATTGAGAGAGAAAATTGTATCAAAACCTTTAGATTGGGTATTTTCCGATGAAGAGACCCCTCTAGAGGGGGGCGTAGCAGCCGGATGAGACCCTTGACTCTTTGGGGCCTCTTTCTTCCCCATCATGTGAGGACATTGTGCACTGAATGAAATTTGGCATCGTTCAAGTATCTAATTTCATTTTCCCTCACTTGTTTCGTTTCGAATAAACTGTTTAATTTCTTTTAATTAAGCTATCTATATTTTTGAGCAAAATTTTTCCTTCAACTGCTTGCCTCTCAAAGTTAACCAGATTAGACGCTCCAGTTTATTCACCATTTGATTTTTAGTGATATTTGTTCCACTTTTTCTTTCCAAAAAAGTTTTAACTTTTTCGAAAAACTCATTTTCCAAAATTTTAATGAGATATAGCATTAAAGAGCAAAAATGATTCCTACCTGACAAAACATATGAGAAAGAATATGAAGAAGAGTGACTTCACATTCATTTAGCAGAAGGAAATAAGTCTGGGGAAGGATGACCACTGGGTCGACTGTTCTCGCTTCTCTCTCTCTCTCTTTTTCCGTTTCTTTCTATATCTCTATCACTCTCTTTCCTCTCTTTCTCTCAATCTCGCAATCTTTCTCTCTATTTCTTCTGATCTCTGACTCTCTTTTCCTCTCTCAAAATCTCTTAAGATCTTTCCTTTTTCCTCTTTCTCCTTCCGCTATCGGAAGTAGCCAGTAAGTTCCAGCCTTCAAGGACGAATTCGATTGATCGATACACACTGTAAGAATATATTTATTGAGTACAGAGTGAAGAGGATCCAAGCGTCGGAGAAATAAAAATAGTAGAAAATGTGATAGAAAAAGACAACATAAATAACATAAGGAGTTTGAAAGATATATGTGTGTTCATAAAAAGAGATGGGAGCATAGAGATTTTACATAGATATCTGTATTTTCATAGAGAGTACGGGTAAAAAGTGATTTTATGGAGAACTACTGAGAGAAAGCTAGAGGAACAAAAGTTTAGAGATGAATTTTTCTAAACAGAATTGTTTCTAAGGTTAACGAGTTTCCGAAATTCGATGAACTATCATTGAAAGCTTTGATATGTCGATGAATAGCTCGATATATTGTCCAATAATCGAAATATTCGATACAATAGTAAACAATTTTATCGTTAACCGGACGTATTAAATGAACAGATTACGAGATTTTTTTCCTTTTCTAAATTTTACTACTTAAACACAGACTTTCCAAGAAAGTTCACTCGTTCATCATTCTCGAGTATGAAATCAAAAAGTAGCAAAATCCTGCTCAGACCGGATCAGAACATGTCTATCATGAATGAACTTGGAATTCGAAGACTCAAAAACAGCTTTTTTCATAGCCTCTGCCCTTTTCTCATAGCCCCTACCCTAAGTTAACTTCTTTACCAGCTTTATAAAGTGGTATTTACATATGTACAGGAAATCAATTTGATGATGTAAACTGTTCCGCATATGCTGAGGACTTCAAACTGTTCTTTACTCAACTATCCTTTTTGAACAGACCTTCTCCAGCTCTATTATCATGTGAAAAAGATTGTATGACCTGAAATTCTAATTCATATCATCTTTTAACGAATGAGATTATTCATTTTAAGCTAAGAACTCTTCTTTTTGCGATAATAATATTGCTCTCAAAACTTCTCCGCAGAACAGGATCTCATTGACCATCTAATTTTTTTTCAAATCAATGCTTTTAAGAGTTTGTCTTTCAGTTATTCTTTTCCTTCTCCTTTTCTCACTTCTAGTGCAAGTTTTTTTTTTCTTTAAGTGATCGAATAATGTTACTGGTCTAACAATTTTTTGGTAGTTTTTCTTCTCTCATTAAGTGAATAAAACACTGTTTGAAGCCTTGGAAAAGGATAAATAAGACGCGGAACGCGATAGAGTGGGCCCGGGTGGGGCAATATAATTTTGATGTCACCGATTTCGCTGAAAATTTCACCAAAGGGTATTTCAAGTATGGCGAGAACGATGGTTGACTTTATTTTTTCCTGATTTTAGCTCTTAGAAAAGCATGAAAGGATTGAAAAAAGCTTTTTTCGCCGAAAGGGAATTAACTCAACGCGTTTTTTTGAATTGAGAGATGAAATTTGGCCAGTACGTTGGAATTTGCTAAACTTAGTAATACAGGTAGATTCAAGTTTGTAAGTTTGATTATCGATTAGTTATGTCAGTTTTTAAAAAAACCTGAAAACGGTTTTTTGGTCGGAACTCATCATGTTTTGATTTGAGCAAAAAGTGATTAAGTACAAAATTTTTTATTGTTGTTTGGGGCATGACATGGAAAAAAGTTCAACAAATGCCCGTCCTTTTTGAAGTGAGTTATTCATTCTCATCTTCTCAACTAGACAAATTTGATAATTTAAGAACCTCAAAGATAAACCTACTTTGAAAATAGTTATTACGGTTAGTTCAAACCTTTAAAAAAGGTATTTTAGAACCCCCCAATGAGGTTTTTTGTGTTTGAACTAACCATAATAACACTTTTCAAAGTAGGTTTATCTTCGAGGTTCTTCCATTATCGAATTTGTCTAGTTGAGCTGATGAGAATGAATGAAAAAATGAAAAAATTCGATTTTAAGGGTTTTAGGGTCTTTTTTGAATCGGCCAAAACTCGCTTCAAAATTGACAGGCATTTGTTTTTTTCAAAAGTTAGTTTTGAAAACGAGGTACCTAATTCAGGGTTCCCGACGTCCTAGAATCAAGTTTTTTTTTCATTTTGGAATCAGGAGTGGATAGCAAGTATGATTCTCTTGGTTTTAGACTCCTAGCTCTATTGCAAAATCTTTAGACATACCCCAACCTATAGAAATATACGAACTCAAAGCGATGTATCTAGAGTTTGCCTAAGTTGTTTGAAAAATGATGTATACGAAAGTTGTAGCAAAAAATCAGGGCTACATCATACTGTCTGGAATCCCGGATCTTTTTTCTGTACTCCGAGAAAAATAATTTGTTTCATCTTTTCATGAAATGCCTGTTTTGATATTTGTTCTCGCGAAAACCGTGAAAGTGGAATAAGCTAGAAAGCAAACATAGGTACAAAGAAGATACATCATTCGACTACATCGAGTATTTGGTGGATCTATGTACCTATCAATCTGACTGACATATGCCTCTTAGAACAGTGCGAAACCCTCATTTACTTTCGACGAAACTTTTTTCAATCCTTTCATGCTTTTCGGAGAGCTAAAATCAGGAAAAATAAAATTGACCATCGTTCTCGCCATACTTGAACCCTTTGGTGAAATTTTCAGCAAAATCGGTGACATCAAAATTCTATTGCCCAATGTATGCAGAGCTAGGTAATTTAATAAAAACTGTGTTGCAGCGAAAGAATATCGCGTTCTGCGTCATAAAAACTCCTTGAGCTCAAAAACATCAGTTATAGCGAATTTGTTGATAGTTAACGACACACAATTCTTCAGCGCTAGAATTTTACTGTTTTTGTTTCCCCAGTACATCATTTTAATATGGGGAAGATCATTGAACTCCGCAAAAAGTTAAATACGTTTAGAATTGCACCGCAGTCGACGACTGTTTGTGCGAGAAGCATTTTATGATTTTGACTTGGCTAATGATGAGTTGTTGTGTTGCAGCGAAAGAAATTATGATTATTTTTTCGAAACAAGGACAAATATCATTTGATGTGTTAGATGAAACAAGTCGATGGTTTGAAGAAGAAATAACGAGTGTGTAATTAAACTGGTCGCTTTCCTATCGATATTGAATATTTTAATCACTTTTGAACCTGACTTGAGAAGTATTTTTTGTATTTAATTTCGTCAAAAATATATTTATCTTTTCATGCCAAAGTTAGTGGGGAAGCACATTATGAAAAGAGCGGTGAATTAATAATGTGCCAATAACATTATTCTTCGTATTTGGAAAAAAACCCTCATAACTGTGTATTCGGTGATCTTAAAAAAAACCTTCTGAAAAATTTCACGAGAAATCTTTGTTGTTGTTGTTTGCCCATAGGTCACATCGAGGGGAATCCTTTAGGATAGGTTGGTGAGGATCCTTTTGAGTCCGAAGAAAAAAATTGAGCCCGGAGAAAAAAACAAGACATCTTTCGAGTTTTTCAAGACATCAACAAGACATCAAAAAACAAGACATCTTTCGAGACGTCACCATTTCGTAGCAAGTGAGTAGATCAAAAGGACACTGTTTGCGTTTAACCACCCCACCCCCCTCTACCAAAGGTGCGTTTAACCACCCCACCCCCCTCTACCAAAGGTTCCATGGGATTATACGGCTTACTTATTTACATTTACAAGGACTAATTTTTAGATTAAAAAATGATTTTTACATTAAAAACGCATAGGCTTAGGAAAAGTTTTCGCTAACGAGGCCGTACGGCTTAGGCTTACGAGACCGTATCATGAAAATGCCACCCTCATCTGACCCAATTGAACCTCTGGTTGGGGGGGGGGTGGTTAAACGCAAACAGTACCGTCAAAAGGATAAAAACTATGTATGTCAATTCAAGCGTCATTTTTGAGCAAAACCCTCAGAGGTTTCTCAAATCATAGTTGGAGTTCATAAGATACTTAGACTCTTTTTTCTAACACTCATGCTTTTGGTGGATGCAAAAAACGAAAGAATCACTGAGAACAGTTTTATCCGTCGATAATGCTGTCTTGGGCTCGAACACATAGGATGATTTCGATATGGGAAATAGAATTATTGCTACACTGAGCGACAGAAAAAAACTGAATACCCCGAGTCTGTGGAATTTTAGCGCGGAAAATAAGTTGAACTGAAATAAGGTTATTGTGAATTTCAAAAAGAGTGCTAGTGAACATTACCAAATGCTGCGACCTGTGAATCATGAGGTACTCATGTAACGTAAAGACTGAAAGAACAAGAGAGAGAGATTTATGAAGAGTTCAAAATATTTACCAGATTCTTAACCAGAAAGAACTATTCAATTAGTGTATGACTAAACTAGGAGTGCGTATTGAATAATCATTATCATTTGTGAAGTATAATTTTTTGAGTTTTCAAATACTTTAAATTTTGTATCTTTTAGTGTATGTATTCGTGTATTCGGTCTAGGCTACAAGAAATGGGTGACTTCTATTTAGCTCTACTTCAAGTCAAAATTCGATTCTTTCAGTAGACCTGTCGTTGCGACCGAAGAGAAATGATGTCAAAAAGGGTTTCTGAGGAATGTCTCGAGTCGATGTTAAACGATATCCTTGCTTTAATTGTGCTTCATTGTTATTCAGGAAAAGCTATTAGGCAAAAGAGAGAAACTGAGAACGAAGTTCGAGTGAAGTAAAGAGTGAATTTATCGGAGGAAGGTCTGACGTTATGCTAAAGAGAAAGAGATTCCATAGAGAAGTATAGGGAGTAAAGAGAATAGAGGGATAGATAAAGTTGATAGAGGAAATCGAGAGAGGAAGACAACCATAGTCAGAGAGGGAGAGAGAGATAGATAATAAGAGAAAGAAAAGAAAAAAAGAGAGAAGAGTAAAGACAGAGGCTAGCATTCAGTAATGAAATAAAAAAACACACTCGAGAAATCTGGCAGACGAAGGTTTGTCGGCATCGAAAGCGTGAATCGGCGATTTTGTGTGCGGAAACGTGCCAAGATATTCTGAAGTCGGAAATTATTGAGAGAGCGGTGCTCCAAGAAACTTCTAGAAAAAAGTTTCAGCTGAAACTCGCAGAGAAAATGAAATTGAAAGAACAAAAATATTGAGGAAGTTTAAAAATATTGATATTGAGGAAGTTTAAAAATATTGAGGAAGTATGAAGAAGAGGAACATAAGAAGATCGTCTTGGCAAAAATCGAAACCATAGCGAAAATAGGGAGAAGCTGATAAAGTCAGATAATATAAAGATTTGTGAAATTGAGAGAGAGAGAGAGATGAGAAGTCACATAGAGAGAAGAGTCTGGGCTCGGGGATGAAACAACTTTCGCATTTGTTCTTCATAATTTACAACAGATCTTTTTCTTTCAAACAAATTCTATAACATTTCTCTTCTCTAATGGAAAGATAAAGTTTTATAGAGATGAAAGTTGATACAAGAGATAGAGAATTTCTGTATAGAGCAGAAGAGAAAGTGGGTGTTTCAGAAAGAACGAGGGAGTGAAGTGCAGTGATAGAAAGCGCTTCTGAAGTAATAAAGAAAATTAAATTATATGTTTCAATTCGAGGAAAATTTTTACACATGTTTCAGATATGTTTTTGAAACCATATATTATCTAGTTAATATGAGATCAATGAAAATCTTAGTAGTGCCAGTGTTGAGATCACACCGATTTAGTAGAGTGAGTTCGTACGTTTCGCTTTATATAAAGCATCTTCAGCGATATTGCAAGTACCCTCAAAACAATAAAATGTATGTTAATTACACAGAAAAATGAGAACTATTCACATGAAACACAATCTTACTAAAAACAAGAGAAAACAATAAGCGAAAAACCATTAAAAAGAGAAAAGAGAAATAAATAAATGTTGAGACCTCTCGCCCTATAGAGCGAGGGAATTTAATTTAATTTAAATCTTTATTATCACCGAAGGGTAACTTGTTTCACAGATTGTGCAGAGATATAAGGGCAAAAATTACAGATTGGTTAGAAATATAAGGGCTAGTTGATTCATTTCATCAGCAAGTTAATTTCGGTTGTTGAGGTCAGGCATATTGGCGTTAGGGCTTCTGTTAGTCGTCGGCGTACAATATTGGGTTCTACTTACAGTATAACTCCCGATGAAGTAATACTAGAGCCTGAATGCTAAACAAGAGGATGTTGAGAAAACGCATTCGAGCTACAGGATGGAGCAATTGGGTTCTTTCCTGCTCGGGAATGTTCGCAGGCTCGAACGTGAACTGGTCGGCCAGTTTGTCCTATAAAAAAGCTGCTACGTGTACAGGAGATCTCAGAAACACAACCTGAGGTATTACAACAACCGACCTTACCATTAGGGCAAAAAATGCAGAATCTAGGTTTAGAGCAAACAATATCATGCGAACGATTTCGACTGAGAATTTTTTTCCAGAGAAGGAGAAATTTTCTCTACAACATCTACATTTTCAAGATCAACATTATGGATGGCTCTGCGTATGTCTTTAGTGAAAGCATCAGAAATGTAAGGGACAGTAAAACCTATTCTGCCCTTATTTCGCACTTTCGGTTGCTGTGTCTTAGAGATACGAGTTTTAGCAGACACAACATAACCATTTTCAGAAAGAATAGAAAGAGCTTTCGCTCTTGATCCTGTGTTAAACTTGCTAGAACTTACAGACAAAGCGGTACGTATAGTGTTAGTAACACGTTTAACATGAGCAGGATGAAATGACGAAGAGTGTACGATAATGTTCTTGTTAGATTGGTTCTCTCTGCTCATTGGTTCTCTCTGCTCTTGAAGAGAGTGGTACGCTTACTCATCGCTCCCATATTGATTTATCAGTACACCTTATCAACCGTCTCACCGACCAATGTCTCTAGCTAGCGAAGCTCTTCTCAATTCTCTCGACGAATGTATCATCAAAGAAGAGGAGGCGACGGATCCCAATATTCCGAATCACATACTTCTTTTGCTGAAGACATGTTCTTTAGTAATGAAGCAGATGATTTCGGAATCTAAAAACAACTGCAATGTCATTGAAACTGTGAAGAATGAAATGGAGGAAGAAAAAAGGCTACGTTCAGTGGTAATAGAACGCGCACCAGAGATTGCCGACAAGAAAGCTTCAGCTTCAGCTCAAATAGCCCACGATTCAGGCATCATTCATACTCTACTCGACGCTTTTGATCTACCGGTCGCAGGAGTCGCTCACTACCGCATGGGAATTAGGAAGAATGATTCAAACGATGCACGTGTTCTCAAGCTCACCTTCCCGACTAAAACGCATCAGAGACAGTTTCTCGCTAAATCGAGCTCTCTCCGCCAGAACCCTCTCTTGAGGAATATATTCGTCCGCCCGAGCTTAACGAAGTTTCAACGCGAACAGGAATATCAACTTCGTCAGGAGAAAAGAAAGCTGGTAGCTGCGGGTCAAGATGTTGTTATATACAATGGCCGACTTATGCCCCGTCGCGAGGTCGACGCTCTTCGTCAATCATATACCAATCGACCCTCTTCCCATCAACGAACGTTCCAAGGAAGTCAGAACATCACTGTGAGATCAACGAAGTCGACTGGGTCATCAGCAAGAAACGTCCAAGTCCTCCGCTCGTCAGAAGTCACCGTTCCTCGACAATCTATTCATCCGACAGTCCACGCAGCCTTGCCGTCAAACTAGCGAAATGTCCAGGTCATGTTTCATCACACCGTTCTATATATTCGAATCCTAGTTCTGTCCGTACTCGTAATTTTCACTCCACTGATATTTTCTTGAAAGTATCGTATTATAATATTCGTTCTCTATGCAATAAACTTTCTGTTTTTCGAATGTATTTAGAGAATGGAAAACCTGATATAGTCTTGCTAACGGAAACTTGGTTGAAGAAAAGTATTCCCGATCATGAAATAATAGGCATATTACCATATGTAATAGTTCGTTGTGATCGTAATAGTAGAGGAGGTGGTGTTGCCTTAATTATACGTGATCACCTTTCGTTTATTGAATCTAGCATCTCCTTTCATCCGAACGAGATAATATTTATTGATCTCCTAGTCACCAAATCAATAGTTCGTCTAGTTCTTTTCTATCGCCCTCCCGATTACAGCACTGCTCAAACAGAATCTTTCTGTCACTCACTCTCGGATATATTTTCTTTCAATGATCATCCACTGCTTGTGATAGGTGATATGAACTGCGATGCCTTAGTGGTTGACAACTCATTTAATCACAAGAAGACTCATGAAATAATTTCCGCTTTTGATTTAGTGTTTCTATGTCGTGAGCCAACTCGTGCTGGTCGCTGTTTAGACTGGATTTTTAGTTCTTGACCAGAAATGTTCACAAATGTGAAAATAATTCCTGCATTTCCCTCTTGTGACCATAGTGGTATTTCTTTCCATATAGCTACATCCGCTTCGTCACCAATCTCTACACCGATTCGTGATTATTCAAGAGCAAACTACGACCTCATAAATCGATTTTTCAGTACCATCAACTGGGAGTACGAGTTCGATAGTTTTACCTCTTGTGATGATTTATACTCCCGTTTCACGACTATTGTTACCAGTGCTATATCTCGTTTCGTTCCTTTACGCACCCCACGAGATTTTCATTGTTCTTATCCTCTGCATATCATGAAATGGATTGCTTATAGAAATAGACTGTTCGGTAAGATAGATAAACCAGCATCGCTGGCTCTTTATAAAAAGGCAAGTGTGAAACTCCTTCATAAGATGCGTATATGGAAACAGTATTCCGAAAAAACCAAATTGAAGCGATCTCGTGATCATTATAGACATATTTCATCTCTCACTAAACCGAAGCCAAGACCACCGAGATTTTCAACCGATATTACTGGTACTATGGTAACGGATACAATTGAAAAGTGTGATATGCTTGCAAGTGAATTTGCCTCTTCTTTCATAACGGCTGACACAGTTACTCCTTCTTTCCTTGATAGGCCTTTCCCTCCTCTTTCGAATTTAGAAGTTTTCTTACCGCATGTTGTTCTTAGGCAACTTATGAAACTTAAATCTACTGGTAGTACAGGTAGTGATGATATTCCTCAGATAATGTTTAAGAAATGTGCCTCATCACTGTGTCTCCCCCTGACGCACATTTATAACATGTGCATCATGCTCCAATCTACTCCCAAAATATGGAAGCATTCCTTCATTTCTGCAATTCCGAAACCTGGTAAAGATCCTAGTTTTTCTTCATCTTATCGTCCCATTTCCATTCTTTCTCCAGCCTCTAAATCTATGGAACGCCTAGTTCGAGACATTCTTGTTGATCATTGCACGAAAAACAACATAATCCCTAGTAACCAACATGGATCCAGAGTAGGTGCTGTTGTCACTAATCTCTTAGTTTGTGACGATGATTGGACTAATGCTTTATCAATCGGCCAGTGTACGGATGTTATTTATTTAGACTTTTCTAGGGCATTCGATTCCATAAGTATTCCGAAACTCCTCCACAAATGCAAATATTACGGCATCAACGATCCATTGCTTTCCTGGTTACAATCATTTCTGACGGAGCGTAGTTTTTCGGTTCGAATAGGTAAATCGTTTTCGAAATCACTGCCAGTGAACTCCGGAGTTCCTCAAGGCTCTGTACTAGGTCCTTTTCTGTTTACTTTATATATCGCCGACATTAATGATGTTCTCGATTGTTTTCCGAATGTGAAGTACCAGGCTTATGCCGATGATATTAAATTATATGTCTCTTATAACAAGGGAGATATGAACGAGAAAAAAGAAGAACTACAAGAAGCTCTTGACTGTGTTCATAACTGGTGCCTTTCCAATCAGTTGACTCTTTCACCGTCTAAGTCCTTCCATTTACATATTGGTTCCAGTAATCCGTCTACTACATATTTCATCAATCAGATATCGATCGACAGAGTACCACAAGTGCGTGATTTGGGCATCCAATTGGCCGCATCCCTACGTCGTAATGACACTGTACTTGATAGGGTGGCCAAAGCTCGAAAGGCTATGTTCTCATTTCTTAGAGCCATCTCTGTCCACGATTCATCTATATTGGTCAAATGTTTTAAAATTTATGTAATGCCTCACCTAGACTTTGCTTCGACGCTTTGGAATCCTCACTACTCGAAAGATTCGACAACGGTAGAAAATGTTCAGAGAATTTTTACACGCATTGTATATTATCGTTGTTTTCCGAACAAAATGTACCCTCAGGCTCTTCCGTCTTATGAAACTAGGCTAAGATGTCTAGGCCTAACAAAATTGGCCGATAGGAGATATCAAAACGACGTTGTCACGGGTTGGAAGATTATGCAGAACCAGTCCATAGAAACCGCATATTTAAAGAAGGACGTTGTACAAGAACTAATCCTAGTGGTATTCAAGTTGAAAAAACTCGTAACACTGCTAGGTACTACAGCTTCTCTTTGCGAGTTTCTCGAATATTTAGCAAGTTACCTATTGATCTTCTTCGGGAAAAGTCTCTCAAAGCTTTCCGTAAAAAATTGTCTGTAAATAGAATAGTGTTTCGCATTTAATGAAGTATCTAGCCTTCATATGCCATAGCTCGCAATTGTCTTTTTTTTTCTTCAAACAAATTTATTGTCTATGATGTTTGATTACCAATGCGCATTCTCGGATGCAGATAAAATATATATTAGATGGTTTTCTATACCATTTAGTGAGAATTCTGTTGCCTGATAATGTAAGAGAAATATTGTGAAAAGGAAGATTATTCTCAAAAGCCTTTTCTCTAGTCATCTTGATGAGAGGTGCCTTGGCATTGAGGAAAGTAAACAGTTCATCAATGGCTCAATGTAATCGTCTGTATACCGTTTGAATAGAACAATGTTACATATGAGAGCTGCGTCTTCAATAGAGTGCGTGTAAGATACAGCCAAGAGAGGAACGAGGCGTTTACCCATTGCTAGGCCTCTTTTTTGAGAATACATTCTACAATTGAATGAGAAGTGATGGCATGAAAGGCACAACTCGAAAAGTTGTCTTATATCATCAACACGGAAACCTAGTGAATTGAATAGGGTGCGATTTTTCGTAACAACATGGAAGACCGCAGTGATAGCATCTGCATTAGACACGTTTGTGTAGAGAGATTCTACATCGAAGCTTTCGTATACCAAGTTGGTATCAGACAGGTTGCGGATATTGAGTTGGAATACATTGGAATACTGGAGTGAGTATTGTACACAGTAACCAAGAAATTCTATCAGTAGATCCTCCGCAACCGGAGATTATTGGTCGGACTTTGAATTGTTTAACATCACCGCCTACGTGAGTTATATCGAATTTATGAGTCTTCACCAAGGTATAGATAATTGGTATGCGAACATGATTGTCAATCAAACGTGAGAAAAAAAAGAAGAAAAATCAGCCTTATTCGCCAGTGAGGTGAAAGTACCATGTAGAAACATTCCTTCCTTTTCTCATTCTTCTGAGCGGCCGTCATGTAACAACTCTCCCCACTCTCGTAATTTTCCCTTTTGCGCCATTCTGGGCGGCTGGTATGCAATTCTTTCCTTTCTCGATGTCCTAACTCGAATCCCTTCGTAGGGACTCCCATCGGAAAACACCTCTGAACCCCTAAATTTCTTTTCTCCTCCATGCTCCAGAATCTCTCTATCTTCTCTCTGACTTATGCTTTTACACGTGATGTTTCAAAAGACTTTGCGTAAAAAACTTCAAACTTCAAGATTCTTATAGGAACGTGCAAATTCTGATTTTGTAGATGGAGAATATAAGGAAGTATCAGAGAAATGCATTTCAATGAGTTTAATATGAGAACTTGAATTAGTTTCGAAATAAGCTCTCAACCCTAGATTAACAAATTCAAGCTTGGAGGTGTTTTTTCTGTCCGCATACCATCATCAACAGCAGTCGCACTTAGAAATGGGGTGTTCACTTCTTTTACTGTTACCTCGGTTGTTTGAGTTCAAGAGGAAGTAAAAGGATTGCTTGGCGACATAAAAAAAATGAAGTAAAAGGATTGCTTGGCGGCATAAAATTTAAAGAGATAAAGAGCTAACAAGAACAAAATAGTCAATTTGTCTAGGAGCTCACTATTATTCGTCACCCTTCACTACTTTCTAATAACTTATGTAGATTTTTTTCTAAATTAAAACTCATTTGATGTCTCATTATCAAAATGCAAGACTGAAGTCAAAATGGTCGTACAGAAAAGCAAAAACAGTCCTGAAGGGTGAAAAAGGTCCTAGTTACGCATTACAAAGCAAATAAAAGGCGCATGAACAAATTAATTAGTACTTTTGAAGTGCATTGCCTGATTTTATTGAGCAAACATGAGCTTTTTTTCACGGATGAACTTCCCATTTCTCGAAGTATCTGGTTTTCAATTGGTGGGACCTCTCATTAGCATCCTAATTGGGTTTACCTTTTTTTAAAACCTTTTTTTTAAAAACCTTTTTTAAAGGCGTATTCCCGGACACTCCCCAGCTCGTTCTATCGCTCGCTTCCTTCCCAACATCCTGCCTTTTCCTTGATTTCAAGCATCGCTTTTTTCTGCTCATTAACATTTTCACTGCTGTTTTCAAAAAGCGTCTGTAGGGTGGTATCCTACATCATAAACATGTATCTTTTTTCATTGATTTTATGATCAATGAAAACTAAAATGTTTTTATTACTTATGCATTTGCTTAATCTTCAATGTCATAGACGTGAAGCACCGAAATTCATACATACGATTCAACACAGTTTAAAACCAGTTTGACTCCACTTAATGGAGCAGCTTATTTCTATTCCTTCTCGTTAGTTCTTTACACTTGAACGATTGTGTTTCATAGTACATTTTTTTGTTCAGGTTGTTTGAAATCAGTTTTTCTATACATACTCTTAAAATCATTTTTTTATATAAATATTGTCTTCTTTCCTGTCTAATTGGGTCACCTAAACAAAATATTCATTGGAAAGATTACGCAATAAAGTTTAAAGTCATCAAAAAAACATTAAACAAAAACTGAAGGTAATGAACTGTTCTTACAAAAACTAAGAAAATTTTTTATTTGATGAAAACTTTATTATCTTCCAACAGCTTCGAAGTAGAGCAGATGGTCAGAAAAGATTTTGAATGTTTTTTTTTCAGAACAAAAAAGACGAGAAAAAATCTCTAATTTCCATCTCAATTCCGTTTTACTACAAAAATGAAGGGTCATAAAAGGGTAAGCTCAAATATGGGCATAATCTCATTTGTACAGTAACTATATTGGCATACTGGGCTTTGAAGACACCCGCAGTTGCGAGAATATCTTACATTGGGTCTCATCCTTGTTTTTATTAAAAGAAACTTGGAGTTCCTATTTTACCGCTCAAATTTTCTCAATTCCCCTACTCTCTTAATATAAATCGGTTAAGCGCTTGACTCTCTTCTCACTTTTTGAATTGTCTGATATTCATTCTCTGCCTTGCCTAGATAGATAGATAGATAGATAGATAGATAGATAGATAGATAGATAGATAGATAGATAGATAGATAGATAGATAGATAGATAGATAGATAGATAGATAGATAGATAGATAGATAGATAGATAGATAGATAGATAGATAGATAGATAGATAGATAGATAGATAGATAGATAGATAGATAGATAGATAGATAGATAGATAGATAGATAGATAGATAGATAGATAGATAGATAGATAGATAGATAGATAGATAGATAGATAGATAGATAGATAGATAGATAGATAGATAGATAGATAGATAGATAGATAGATAGATAGATAGATAGATAGATAGATAGATAGATAGATAGATAGATAGATAGATAGATAGATAGATAGATAGATAGATAGATAGATAGATAGATAGATAGATAGATAGATAGATAGATAGATAGATAGATAGATAGATAGATAGATAGATAGATAGATAGATAGATAGATAGATAGATAGATAGATAGATAGATAGATAGATAGATAGATAGATAGATAGATAGATAGATAGATAGATAGATAGATAGATAGATAGATAGATAGATAGATAGATAGATAGATAGATAGATAGATAGATAGATAGATAGATAGATAGATAGATAGATAGATAGATAGATAGATAGATAGATAGATAGATAGATAGATAGATAGATAGATAGATAGATAGATAGATAGATAGATAGATAGATAGATAGATAGATAGATAGATAGATAGATAGATAGATAGATAGATAGATAGATAGATAGATAGATAGATAGATAGATAGATAGATAGATAGATAGATAGATAGATAGATAGATAGATAGATAGATAGATAGATAGATAGATAGATAGATAGATAGATAGATAGATAGATAGATAGATAGATAGATAGATAGATAGATAGATAGATAGATAGATAGATAGATAGATAGATAGATAGATAGATAGATAGATAGATAGATAGATAGATAGATAGATAGATAGATAGATAGATAGATAGATAGATAGATAGATAGATAGATAGATAGATAGATAGATAGATAGATAGATAGATAGATAGATAGATAGATAGATAGATAGATAGATAGATAGATAGATAGATAGATAGATAGATAGATAGATAGATAGATAGATAGATAGATAGATAGATAGATAGATAGATAGATAGATAGATAGATAGATAGATAGATAGATAGATAGATAGATAGATAGATAGATAGATAGATAGATAGATAGATAGATAGATAGATAGATAGATAGATAGATAGATAGATAGATAGATAGATAGATAGATAGATAGATAGATAGATAGATAGATAGATAGATAGATAGATAGATAGATAGATAGATAGATAGATAGATAGATAGATAGATAGATAGATAGATAGATAGATAGATAGATAGATAGATAGATAGATAGATAGATAGATAGATAGATAGATAGATAGATAGATAGATAGATAGATAGATAGATAGATAGATAGATAGTCCGAAGAAACCTTCTTAGCGATCTAATGCGACCAAGTCCGAAGAAACCTTCTTAGTGAGAGACACAGAAGAAATCGAAATGTAATCACGGCAAAAAGCGACCACTCCACCGCCTTTCTTGCTAGAACGGTCAGAACGGAAAACAGCATAAGGCAAGTTCGCTACCAATTCAGAATCAACAATCTTTGAGCTCAGCCAAGACTCACATACTAGAAGTAATTCAGGTTTGTAAACAGAAAGAAAAGTGTGCAGCTCATGAATCTTATTCACTAGAGAACGTGCATTCACTAAAATACAATTCAAACCAGAAGAGCTGCCTAGGCGATTTGGTTTCCCCGCACGGCAGCTGAATGAGACGAAAGAGGCTGGAAGGTGGCGGCAGGTCTCACGGAAGAGTTTCCAGGCATCGGTGGTGGGAGAGTGCTTCTTGTCCGTGTAGTGATCTCGGCTTTCACCCAAAGTTCGTCTCGGTAGATAACCCATCCTTGGGATGGGCTAGATCTTCTGAGATGGATCAGATGAGCACGCATTCTCCTCCATTCCTCTCTCTGCGATGATGTCATGCTTTTCCTTATGAAGACTCCTTGCCACTCGGGAAGCGCGCGCAGTGATTGTCCAGAACGAAGTGCCCGCAAAACATGGCCTCGAGTCGGGAGGACCACTTTTAGTAGGCGAGGATGTTCATTCGGCTTACCCATTCGAAAGACCGTTTGAGGATGAGCTTCAACTCCAAGGGTTGTGAGCAGTGTGATCACTCTTCTGTGTGTTTCAAAGTCTCCCACGATACATGTCTCCCATTATATGAACCTAGCCTTGACTATAACCACTGTGACTTTGATTCATTGATTTCTGAATTGTCTAGTATTCCATGGACCATGGTGTTTGACGACTTCGTCGATATAAATGATCTATATGCTCGTTTTCTTAATAATCTGCTACCTCTTATCTCTACTCATACTCCAATACGCAGGCGTAAACAACCATTCGAGTCATATCCCTCGCATATTTTGAAAATGCTAGAGTATAAGTCATTTTTATTCCGTAAACTCAACTGTGCCCCTGTCGTTATTGAATATAGAAGGATATGCAAACGAATCGAAGTAGAGATTAACAAATTGAATACATCACGAGAGCTGAAGCTTATGAACTCCACCAAGAAGTTGTTTCGTTTTGTGAGTAATAAGCTGAAACAGTCGAATCGCATTGGTTGTATAACTGTTAATGGTGCTCCTGTGGTTTCTGATAAGGCAAAAGCAAATGCTTTAGCTTCACATTTTTCCTCAGCATTTGTTCAGGACAATGGTTCCACTCCCAATATGGACTTGCGAAATACTCATTACAGGTCAGATTGTCTAATAATGCCACAAGAAGTAGTCAAGCAACTTCAGCGTTTGAAAGCATCCTGTTTCCTACCATCTGACTCTGTGCCCTCTGTCATTTTCAAGAACTGCGCTCGAGTATTAGCAGAGCCTCTATCGTTCATTTACAATTTCTCATTGAAGCTAGGCACGATTCCGGAAATCTGGAAAGAAAGTATTGTTATTCCGATTAACAAGATTCCATCGCCAAGTTCTCCAGAACATTTTCGTCCAATTACGATTTCTCCAGTTGCATCTAAGGTATTGGAACGATGTCTTAAACCATTCATTTTGCATTGGTGTAATGTATTCAATCTAATACCCAGCTGTCAACATGGTTTTCGTTCTCGTAAGTCTGTAGAGACGAATCTCGTCGAATGTACTCAAGCTTGGCAAAGAGCTCTTGATGCTAGGAATGCTATAGATGTTCTATACTATGACTTCGCCAAAGCATTTGATACCGTTTCTCACGATAAGTTGTTGTGTGTTCTAGATAACGTAGGCTTTAGGTCAAGCTTGTTGAAGTGTCTCAAAGGTCGCTTTTCCCGTGTTCGTGTTAATAACAGTCTCTCGGATATTTTCTCTATTTCTTCTGGTGTTCCACAAGGATCAGTACTTGGCCCTATTCTATTCTCCCTCTACATTGCGGGTTTAACATCGAGGTTTGCTCATTTGCATCTTGTAACAACTAGCCTATTCGCCGACGACATCAAACTGTTCGTAACTTTCTCTCTGACTGACCCTAGCCTCGCCCACTCTCAATTGTCATCGGCTGCGCTAGCTATAGAATCTTTTTGTGACGAATGGCAATTGTCAGTTTCAAGCAGTAAGTGCAATGTTTTACACATAGGAAAGTTCAATCCTCGTCTACCATATTTCGTGAGAAATAGTGCTCAGAAAGTGATTCCGTTCAAGATCGCAGATTCACCTATACGAGACTTAGGAGTTTTCATTGGTATAGATTTGTCTTATGACTTTCATATTGAACAGATGACAAGGCGTGCTCTGCGATCTGTTTATGCTTTGTTTCGTGCTCTTTGCAATAGGGATCCAATGTCATATATCCGTTGTTACAAAACTTTCATTCTCCCTCTGCTAGAGTTTGCTTCACCAGTTTGGTCTCCTTACAAGGTTACACTGATTAGGAAAATTGAAAGAGTTCAACATACGTTCACTAGGCTATTGTACATTCGATGCCGTAAACGAATATCAGTCCTTCGACCTCCTGCGTATAACATGAGACTTAAAATGTTCCAGCTAGAAACTTTACTGTCTCGGAGAACCAAAACCGACATTTTGTTCGCCTATAAGATTCTTAACGGCTTATTGGATATTCCAATAAGTAAGATGTATACTCTTAAACCTTGTCATGGTCGTACTTCCAGATACGCTTTCCACATTCCTCGCTCACGTAGGCTACCACTGTTTAATTCTTTTGCATTACGATCCGCGAGATATTATGGCAAGCTACCGTCTAATATAGTATCCGCCCCTAATGTTCTCAATGTTAAAGATAGGCTAAGCTCTGTTGATGTTCTTAGTT
>OZ057403.1:47130281-47379260 GCA_964056735.1 Allodiplogaster pararmata
TACTTCGATACCGTAATACTTTTTCAAGAACAAAAAACATCGTATTGCTTATGCCCATATGCTATTTTTCCTAGCGATCATCCCTCACTTGCTCCTCTCGGTCGCGCATCCTCGTGGCTGCTGTTGTGCGGCTTCTGCAGGACACCGAGTCCATGGGCGGCGTACTGGGTAACCCAACTCCGCCCCATTACAGCGGCATTGGTTCGAAGAAAAAGTCAGCTTCTTACTTTTTTACCGTTTTTAATCGAAATCCTTTTGTTTCAATCGATATCCTAGCGTTGAAAAGGGAACTTCTAGATGAAATCTTAAACTCTGTTTCATTCAAAATTTACCTATCTATTAAAAATTATCTAACAACTATTCAGTGTAACAGCTCCAAAGCAGGCGAAATAAGTAATACATGTTTTCATGTTTTTCTTACTATGAGCTATAACGTAAGACCTAGAGACATAGATTTTTTCAACAGTTCCAAAAATTTCTCTCTCAAGTTCCCCATCATCCATGTCAGCCATGGCCATAACAAGCTATCCTTTGATGATAAAACTAATTAAATTCAGAATTATATAATAGAGTCGAGAAAAGAGGGTTTTGAGATTTTCAAGTCTTGCAGAAGACCAGTGAGAGGAGAAATTATAAAGCGATGTCTCTAGACAATTGCTTTTTATGGTTACATGAAATTTCGCATCTTAAGAATCCGCACCCAAAATTTCGTAACTGTCATATTTTCATTAACTTCTTGTTATCTCTGATTAGACTTAGTTAAGTTCACGTCATAGACGCCGTAGAAATTTTCAACACCTCATGGAACAATGAGCCACATAATAACAGCGTTGAAAAAAACTGCCAAATTTTGAAAGCTAGTTGTCGTGGTGCAGAATGTAACCGTTCATCGCTGGTAAGGTTTGAAAACGAGTCGTGGCCTGATAGCTTCCATACTCATATGAACTGGTCGTTTACCAAACGAGACAACCGCAGTGACCATTTGAATAGACCTTCTTTGATCCAGAATGATTCCGACAGCAACAGCCATGTCTGTGCTGCTGATTCTTTGTCTGCAGCCGGCCAGATCTCTCACTTTCTTCTCTCATTCTCACCCCTTTTTACGGTTCGCTTGAATGATAATTTTTGCTGGGAAATTCAAAAAGTCCGCGAGAACGAAACTTTATTGGGCCGTAAAAAAAAGTTAATGAAGCCAATGGTTTCATTGAAAACTGATTTAACAAATTTGCAATAAGTTTCACAGAAACTGTCAATTTAAAACGTATGAAGTTCAGCAGAAACAGTCAGAAAGTTAAGATAAAAACCCACTTTAGATCAGATAAAAACCACTTTAGATAAAAACCCACTTTAGATCAAAGTAGTTCTCAATTATAAAGCCTCAAGAGTTTCCTTCAAAATCTAGGCTTCTAAAAAACCGGAAAGAAGTTCTATTCAAAAGGCCTAAATATTCGATATATATGTTCGGTGATGACAGCCCATGTAATCGATCTAACGAGGCTCAAGTAATAACTACTGAAAAAAGATGCTAGCAGATACACGTCTTTATTGACGACAACAACTCCACCACCACGCCAAGCAGCACTCAAATTATGTCCTCCAGGTCACAAATAATCTTGAATTACTCGATAGATGTATTTACTTTCTAATTTAATAGTTTTGTCTATTTATTGGTCACAAAAGATCGTTTTAAGTGCGAGAACACATGAAAAAACGTAGAATATGTTGATACATATATCGAATGCGTTGGAGTCAAAGCGCGATCACACTCTGAGAAAACCTTTGCAACCATACATATTTAAAGTTTTTTTTATTATCGAATTCCTTTTTTTAAACAGAAAGATTGAAAAGAGCTAAACTCAGTTTCAAATCAGAAAGATGGGAAGCAGATACGTTATTCTTAAGTAGTACTTCAAAATAATCCAGCTTAGTTTTTTTCTCGGTTAGCTCTCGAATGATAAAGAGTGAGTTGAATTTTTGGAATTTCAAGTTATTATTGCGGATGAATAGTTCTTAATTGCTGATGAATAGTTCACAACTGAAGATACAAGCTTTGCTTTCTTTGCTTTTTTTGTGTGCTTTCCTATATTCCTAAAATGAAATGTTCCTCATTGTTCTTGTCATATTTAGATCTCACTTTTCATAACCTTCACTGAATTCACTTTTCTTGTGACAGTGTCATCTGTTTCGTCACTTAACATTATGTTTTGTTTCAAGCGGAATAAAGAATTGAAAAAAAATTGAATAGTAGAAGGGAAGGAAATGACAAAAATGTCACTCACAAATACTAATTAAGCGTGAAATAACGAGGCCAAAGTAATCAATGAGGACAAGGCTTAAATAATCTATTTAAAATAGGCCTAGTTATTTGATGATCATGAGGCCCTAATATCAAAAATGAGAAAAAACCTCGGAAAATTCTTTTACAGGAGGCGCGTCATTCATGGACGCCTTCACTTTGATTTGTCCGATGAGGAGGAGAAGACGCCGCTCAGCAGGGAATGATATTGAAACGGTCAGTCAGTATTTCATCAAACTTATGATTGAGTATGACAAAGAGTCTTCTAAATCAATTATCGATCGATACTCACGATAGTGTTGCAGGTGATGCATCAATGCTGTCAAGAGGGCTGCGAGTTCCAGGTACACAGTTGATCTTTAAAAAACTTTATTATAATACACATTGTTAGATAATAACTGGCTCAGAGTCATCCTTAACATGTGTTAACAAAAAATTTTGAGAAATGGGACATTTAGAAGAAAAAAAGCAATTGTTACTTTGCTGGGTATATTTTTGTTTGGCTGCTCAGCTTTTCAATCTCGGATAGCCATACAGCCTGCGAAATGGCTGGGGATGCTGAAATGTGTTATCTCTTGGTAGTACACAACCTAAGAAATGGCTGGGGATGCTGAAATGAGTTATATCTTGGTAGTAGAGCTTCAGGGGAAAAAACAGGACGAAACTTCTTTAAATATGTATGCTGAATGGAGGCTAACTTGATTTGAGATATCAGGCGAAGTTTTGTGGAACTTCTCTTGGCCTATCTCTAAATGGGTTTAATTGGGAAATTAGAAATACGAGAAACTGGTTTTTTGATAAGCACACGATTTCTACATTCAGTAATCAGTGAAACTGGTATGTAGATATCGATGAATGTTCAAGGATGGTGGGGTGAGTGCTTTTTGAGTATCGTTTCACGTGTTCCGCAGTGATGTAGAAAATACAGGGTCCGCCAAAAGCTCATGTGGACAGTATTTTTCCGATAAAAACTGAGAAGCGCATGCCATGCTCTGAAGAATCGACCACACAGAGAAGTCCAGGAATTCAAATCAGGCGAGCACGGAGGCCATTTGTCGGAGGTGATCATTGAGGGGAAATTTGCCTTGTACCAGTCTTGCACAACTTTGACCTTGTGGGCGGGCACATAGTTCTGTCGAAACACCCAGTTGCGTCCCGCGAAGTGAGCCTGGCTTAAGAGCAGGATTTTCTTAACGAGAATTTCGTTCAGTTAGTTATGCGCATTCATTTTGACTCCCTGCTCGACGAAAACGAGTAGAGTCTTGCCAGTCGCGCAAATCCCGGCCCAAACCATGACAGAAGCGAAATGGCACTTTTTCGAGCCATAGCGGCCACTATTATTGGCCTCGTCGACAGATTTGGACAAAATTCTATCGTTCTGGTGGTTAAAGGACTGCTCAACATTGAACAACTTCTCATCAGTGAAGAGAATATCAAAGTGTCCACCGGCTCGAACCGCCTAATCAGTTCACGACATCTCTTGATACGGGTCGCTTTCACAAGGTCCGTCTATGCGTGAGTCTTCTGCAGCTTTCATATTCATATCTTTATTGCCAAAGGATAACGTGTTCAGTGTTATCACTAACATGGTGCCAGATAGGGTTTAGGGGTTTAGAGGAAACTTGCGAAGAGGTATTAGCAACTGTGGCGTTGCACTGAAGAGTCCCAATCAGACCGTTCATCTTTTTAACCTCAATTTTCCGAAAAGCCCTCTAAATCGGAGTCGAAGTAGAAGACCAGTACATTTTTTAGTAGACGAGAATAGTTGGGTCAAAGGAATCGTGAGGGAAAGTTGCGGACGCGACCGACTTACTTGCTTGGAGAAGGGAAGAATGCTTGGAGAAGGGAAGCTTGATGGGAAAGATTCCCATGCAGGATTTGATGATCCCCTGAACAGAACTAGCCGAAATATTCAGCTCCTCCGCGAGTTTTTTGACACTCCGCTTGGGGATATAACGATTCTTGTCTCGGATGCTTCTTACGTTGACGGAAGTGGTCACGGTCGCTGATCTGCTGCTCATGGGACGGTCATTCGTCGTACCAGTCTCACGAAAGCAACGTATTGTGTTTTTAATGGTCCTGCGGGAGAATCCAGTGGTTTTGGCGATGTGCTTTTGAGTGTGCCCGGACGGGTTCAAGCGCAAAATGTAGCCTCGCTCCATATCAGAGAGCATTACCGGAAAACGAAAAGAGTTATGATTCTGATTTTTTTCAGTGTACGTTAGCAGCATTATGAATAAGATATACAATCTAAAAATCACACGACCGCTACACCAAAAAAAAGATACAAAGTGACAAAGTCGTACACGTGACCTTTTGGTGCACTCTGTAGTAAATCTTGTGTTTCCGACAAGCAACAAGTTTAGTAAAACACACTGGTAGCCTCTAGATTGATCTGACTTTGATGTATCTGATATGGATGGAATTTGTTCAATTCTTACTAGTTTTTACGTTTTGTTTTCATTGTCTTTGTAACATGTTCCAAATTATCCGAATAGTGGTACGGAGTTTTTTTTTTTGCAAATGAATTGTTTTATCACACAATGTTATGATAGAGCATAAAGGGTTTTTGAGAAGATGAAATCTTATGAGATGTGAGGGAGGGTTGAAGAGGCTTCAGGGGACAATATAAGATAGTTTTTTAAAAACTGAGGTCTGTTGGGCGTCGCTACAAAACGGCCATTCGAGAAGGACGGACAAGGAGAACATTACGGTAGGGTTTATTCATCGACGTTACATGGCAGCCGTTCCGGGGGAAAGAGAAGAGCAAAAAGTTGATTTTGAGACGAGAAGATTGATTAAGGTTCAAACTATGAGGCCTTCAGGTTTTTGAATTCTATATAAGATAGTTCCCTTATTGTTAGCACTCTAAAGGCACAAAATTCAAAAAAAAACTAGTTCAGACTACGCTATATGGAATTTCATAAATCGGACCTTTGAGAGAAAAAAGAACGAAAACCTTTTCAGGACATCTTCCGCGTTTGCAATCCATTCCTGTGAATTGATTCTCCATTGATGAGGACCGATTCTGCAGCCTGCATTACAATCATCGGAAATATGACCTACTTCAACACTGTATAAAGCCGTCGTTCCACAAGTTCCATTTCCAAATCGATTCAAGCCCTCTCGGTGTATGTTCATTAACTCGCTTTCGTGAGAAAGATTTCCGCCCACGGTCCTCCTCCCTCTCTCTTTATTCTCTTTCTCTCTCTCTTACTCTTCTTAAATCAAAAAATTACTACCAGAGCCCTCTTATGTTTGTTTCTTTGCTTTTTTTCTGACGTAAGACCATATTTCTGAACTCTCAATTTGTAGACTCACCGTCAACTGAAAAAAAAAATGTTTGGGCTTACGAGTCATGAAAGCACAGACAATTACCTCATTCCACAAATCTTCAATAGAAATATTAAAGTTAATCATATTCTATGCAAGCTTACTGACTATCCTAAGTTAATTTAGTGACTAAGGTCTAACGGTTAGATGCCTCAAGCGTCCATGTAACACAGACATGTTACGATGTTTCAAAGCATCTAAAAACCATTATGAGACCTTTTCCCAGTCTTCATCATAGAAAACTTGTTATCCGTACTCATCATTTTCACGATGACCAATTTTCAGATCTTCTACTTGTCTAACAATTCGTATATTAAACCTATACAATCAGACACTTCCTGCAATCTATGATGATACTACGCCCTTATAGTTCTATTTAGAACGAGTGCATTTAACAATATTATATACTAATGATGCACATACATACTCTTGAGTTACTGTAACTGTAACTTCCACTGAAGTATATCGTGTGTTTCGCCATGTCATCGCTGCAGTAAATCCTTATCACTGTTTGGCGGGATGAACAGCGCCGGAGCCTCGATTCCATCGACCGAGAAAGCTCTGCCGAGAAATAGTGGTGGTAAAAATAAAAGCCCAAGTGTTTTGTAGAAATAATCTTATATTAAAAAAGTTTTTTTTAGAATTTAAACGTTAGACATGAAACTTATGGCAGTGAAGCGAGTAAAATCGCTAAAAGCCATATGAAATTGAAGCATTTCTCACGGAAAAAGTAGTCAAGCTGTTTCGGAAGGAAGTGTGATCAAAAGAGATCGAACTGATCATAAGCCTTCTGCATCTTCCAAAAAAGGAACTTTTTTCTTATGGAAACGGAGTAGCTTTAATTGGCAATTGACAAAAGAAGGTTAGGGTATTAAAAAATTTAGGGTGAATTGTATATTGCAACACACTCAACACATTAGTGTCGTTCCTAAGCCGTACGGAAATAGAGAGCTAAAATACTAAAATAGAGCTAAAAAACGTTTCTGTGCTGTTATTGATGTGAAAATCATAATTATGACGCGGTCGGAAATCAATAAAAGATTGTGAAAAAACTTATTTGTCGATCAATTAACACCAAATTCGGAGACATTGACTCTGAAACAGTATTGAACTATTGATAGATCTTACAGCTTGCAGTCTTTTTCATTTTTCCGAAAAACCTTGAAAAATATGGTGTTAGCATAATTATAACGCGCACTGTATAAAGAGAATGTGATTTTACTAGCAATATATTTGTGGGTTTTTTTCTAAATCCAGAATGACAGGATTGCAAGAGCTTCTCAGAATCTAAATTACTATAAATAACATCATGCATAAACTTCTCAAGTAATTTTGACATGTAGCATACAAGAGTAATAGGTCGATAATTGTTGACATTGGAAGTGCTACCTTTTTTATGAATAGGCTTTATAATACCTTTTTTCCTATCCAATGGATAGTTTCTTAGAGATATACAATTCGAGAAAATAATAGAGAGAGGGATATAAAGGGACTCATTGCAGTTTTTAAGAAATATGTTAGGAATATTATCAGCCGACGTATTCACTTCAGGTTTGATTCATTTAATGAGCATGTTAATATTATACGGAGTTATGATGCGGTCGAGTACAAGTGGAGGAGCGAGTTCAATAGCGGGAAGAGGGCCATGGTTAACTGGAGCCGTATGCATGGAGTAAAAGGATTATGAGCTTGGATTATCAGTAATCCAAATACATTTCAATAATCCGGTATGCATGGAAGCTATAATACTTTTGGATTACTGATAATCCGACAAAATTGTTATTACAAACAATTACAAACAAAATTGTCGAATTGTTTGTTATTACAAACAATTCGACAATTATAGTGTTTAGAGTGCATTTAGTTTTCGACAATTATAGTTTTTAGAGTGCATTTTGATGCATTTTAGTGCTTACGCTTGTCTCTTAGCGTCCTTTTTGACAATAATCCAAGTTTAAGAAATCTGACACCCATGCATACCGATTTTCATAATCCAAAATTTTTTAAACTTTTTTGGATTTTGTAATCCTTGGATTATAATAATCCAGATTATTATAATCTGTTTTCCATGCATACGGCCACTGGGGTTACAATCAAGAGAAAAAAAAATTAAGAGTAAGCATTAGCTTGATCAGAAGGGACAGTCAGAGCTTTGCCATCTACGATAAGCGCAGTAGAAGAGGCTTTCTTTTTGATGCGATTTTTTCATTTCAGTTCTTTATTCCAAGCACATGAGATATCATGAAAACACAAACAAAAACAAAGTTAAATGCATGGACTTTCTTCTAAGTGGCGGTATTTAGGGGTTGCGGTATAGATGAAAAAGGGGGGAGGGTGATATACTTAGAATCGACAATTATATTAGTCGTTAACGAAATGTTTAGGTAATAGTAATATCGATTAGTCTTATAATTATTGGGCAGCGCGAGAATTTCTTCTTTTCTACTTTCAAATATGATTAGCTCTTTATGCAATTTCCTACACGTTTTATTTGTCAAATCCGAAGTAGGTGAACGTTTGCATTTCCTTGTAGAAAGCTATATAAACATCGAATTTTCCTAGGGTAAGTAAGATGAGGTTTGGTGAGTCTTCTACGAGGAACATGAGTGGTGATGAGTTCATTCAGTGTTAATGTGAGTGCTTCTACAGATTCATCAACCGTAAAAGAAGAAACAACAAGGTCCAGTCAATTTTAAGAATGTGAATGAAATAACATTCCAGTCAGCCTTATTCCAAGCTATGAGAAGGAAGCGGTGGGGTTGACATGAAACACTTAGAAATAGAAAAAGACATAGAGGCGTGATCGCTAGTAGAAAAGGGCTGTCGAGGTGAGCATTCAGAAATAATGTTGTGGTTACAAAATACATAATCAAGTATACTATTAAATCTAGTCGGCGAAAGTACAAATGGAGAGAGATGATTATCCCTGACAAATTGTAAAAAAAAATAGGAGAGTGGGGCAGTCGAAGAATTCCAATCAATGTTGGGGAAGTTCAGGTCACCGCATATTATAGTTGGATATGGTAAAGGGCAATGAGAGGATATGAAAGCTGTTAAATTATCAAGTTGATTACAATGAGTATGAGGTGAGCAATAACAACTGATCAGTCTAATAGTGGGAAAAGGAAGAGAAATAGAAGAGCAGGGGTGAATATCTACTATAACACATTCGATACTGTCATGTGAGTACTCTGTTACAAAATAAGGAGACAATAAACTATTTACTAAAATGGCCGCACCGCCACATCGGCCACAATTATGATCATTTTTTAATTCAATACATAACTATATATGTGACATCAGGTTGGAGGATATGACGTGAAGTTTAAACTGAGAATGAGAAAAGTATAGAAAAAAGAATTATTAAATCATATCGGAAAACATTGAAAGGAAGATTAAGTCAGGGTCTGCATCACAAAGCCAAGTCTCAGATAAGAATACAATAGAAGCCCCTGAGGATCGGATCAAATGATAGAGGTCATAAAGCTTATTCCTAATAGATCTAGCATTAAAAGACAAACAAAATAATATCCTAGATGAACTCACCTCCTTTCTGTCCCATGGTTAAAGTCTCTTCGGGGCTGTGATTGTCCGAGCACGAGTAGCGTTGGACTTCTTGGGAGTCACTGAAGGAGCTGTCGCTGTTCGAGTAGAGCGAGTAGTTTTCAGAGGAAAAGATGGAGCAGGAGTTGTATGAGAAGACTTCGATGAAGGCGTATTCAATAAGTCAATGCGAGGAGAGGTGATTTTGAAAGTGAAAGTAGGTTTGAGCTGAGTGGTGGAATGTTGAGAAGAGGCTTGAGGTGGAATCAGAGAGAGGTATGAAGAAGGAGGTTTGGTAGAAGTAGAAGGCCGAAAGGGGGAAGAAGAATAGGGAATGAGATGAGATCGACGTCCCGAGAATGAGGATGCGTTGAGTCCATCGAGATTCTGTGGCAGTCCCGTTCTGCCTGTAGTTCCGTCAGAGAGATCTGCTCTGACGTAGCATCCACGAGGTAGCAGGTTCCTATTCTTTCTGTTGAGATTGAGTAACAAGTTTCTCTTATCTTCGCAAGGAAACTGAGTTTTTAGGGAACGGAACACATGTGAACAAGAACGACGAGAAGATGAATGGCGATGATGAACAATCTCTTCTTTCTTGAATGATTCAATTCAGTTGATGTTATTTTCCTCGATATTCGTAAAGCGTTCGATACTGTAGATCATAGGCTGCTTTTATATCAGGTTCATTCGTTCGGTATCTCCTCTATTATTGTCAATTGGCTTAGTAGCTATTTAAGTAATCGAACTCAATCAGTCTTAATCGATAATGTGCTATCTCAGCCCATGCCTGTTATTTCAGGTGTGCCTCAAGGCTCTTCCCTTGGTCCTTTACTATTCCTTATGTATATTGATTCAGTGAAGGAAGCGATACCTCCTAACCTTCGATTCGGTTTGTATGCAGACGATATAAAAATTATGGGTCGTGTTCCCTCTTCTAGCCATGATATCCAAGTCGCTCTTGATCTTGTTACCGCTTGGTGTTCGGAATGGAACTTGTCTTTGTCGACATCTAAATGCAGTGTTTTGCATTTAGGACACCGAAATCCTTCTGTTGTATACCGTATAAATGGTCTCCCCTTAACTGTTGACGAGATAGCTAAAGATCTTGGTGTCACTATTTCCGATGAATTCTCGTACAAACACCATATTGTCGATAAGTGTAAGAGAGCTTCCGCTGTTGTCAACATGTTATTTAAAGCTTTTAAATCCCCTTCCATTTCTCTGTTGACATCTGCTTTTAAAATCTATGTCCTACCCATTATCGAATACGCAAGTGAGTTGTGGAATCCATCTTCCACGGGCCTTTTTAAGTTGATTGAGAAAGTCCAACGCTCTTTCACGAGGAGAGTACTAGGAAGAGTCCGTCACCCTAAGCTTCCGTATTCCCAGAGGCTTTCAATGCTAGGCCTTCAGAGCCTCGAGTACCGTCGCGCTATCTCTGATCTACTTTTTATTCATAAATGTTTACATAACAGCTTAGACATAGACACTGATCATTTATACGAAATCTCGGCTGTTCAGCGTTTCACTCGGCATTCGCATCCTCTAAGACTTATTCCTCCTCACCGCATCAATAAGACCTCTTTATCGACATGTGTTTCACGTCAAATGTCTGTTTGGAACTCTCTTCCATTTGATGTTATCAACAAAGCTAGTAGCCTTAAATTTAGAAAGCAACTTCTTTCGTTGCCTGTAAATGTGATTGTGCCAGTTAGTCTTGTTTCTGATACTTAATTAAGACTTGTTATTTTTCATCATTATCACAGCCCCCCTTTTTCCCCCTTTACACACCGCCACTAAGCTTTATGTGTAATGTAGTCCATGCATACCTCTGTTTATATGTATGTAATTTGCTTTTGTCTTAAATACCTACAGTACCGCCCGGAATGTTATCATATATAGATTATTGAACATAACTTTTTTTGTAAAAAAACGAATGAAGCTCGAATTTTCAGATTCTTTTACTTGTATTCCGATGTCCAACAGTTCGAACCATGACTTGCAACAAAAGTTGTATGAATTAAGTTCGCAAAACAAACAAAAAATTATTTTAAAAAAACATGGAGAAAAACAGCTTCTTGCATGATTTTACTTGTATTTCGATGTCCAACAGTTCGAACAATGACTTGAAACAGAAATCGTATGAACTAAGTTCAAAAAACAACAAAAAACTCAACAAAAAAATCATGGAGAAAAAAACTGAAAAATAGAAGGTATACCAATTTCGATGTATCTCCTGGAGATAATCAATAATTTTCTCCAAAAGTTGTCCGGTACGGTACAGATGCCCAAAAAAACTTCTGTGAAAATTTGAGCTCTGAATGTTATCTTTGAAAAAATTAATGTTCAATAATATATATATGATAACATTTCGGGCGGTACTGTACATGCTTGGAATAAAGAATGAATGAATGAATCAGCTCGTCTGATCTCAATCGTTCAATAAATCGAGAGATTGTCCTGGAATCATTTGCTAGGGTTTCATCAGCTGTAGATCGTTCGAGTAGTCTGAGTATAACTGCCCTCTTCGCTCTGTCTTCAATCATCTTGCGATCCCGTAAGTTTGATTCCACAACGGCGGAGTAGATATAGGGACGGAGAAAGGCGGGTAAAAGAGACTGTTTCAGAGATGCAATCTCTTGTCTAAGATAATGAAGTTCAGAAGATTGACTTGAAACCATCTGCTGAAGGGTAAGAATGGCTTTCATGACGATTTCATTAAGAAGAGAAGATATATAGTGGAGGGAAACTGTGGGAATTGGCATGATGAATAGAGACGTCATTGAGTTGTTGTGAGTAGAGGTGACCGCTCAGTGCAAGAAAATGAAGCACGAATGAATTATTTTTTTTGTTAATCGTTTTCGTCTTTTCAAATTATCTTTAAAAATTTATTAAAATTTAGTTTTTTTTATTATACGTTCTCGTTAGCATAAGCCGTAGGGCTTCGTTAGCGTAAACTATTACTAAACCAAACCTTTTTTATGTAAAATTTGTTCAATGTAAAATTAATTGTTTGATGTAAAAAATACTTTTAATGTAAAAATAGAAAGGTAAAACTTCTTCTTCTTCTTCTTCCTAGCGTTATTCCCGCTGAAGAGCGGGGTCCGCTGTGTAGATAGCACTTCGCCACATCATACGATTCGAGGCGTCTTCGGCTATCAGCCCGATAGCCGCCATGTCTTGTTCTATGGTGTCTCTCAATCTAAGCTTCGGTCTACCTCTTGGTCTTCTACCCTGGATTTCTATGTTCCAAGCAGACTTGGGAACGGAGTCAGGATTGGATCTCAGCATGTGTCCGTACCATTTAAGCCTTGACTGTCTGAGTTTTTCGGGTAATGGGGCAACTCCTAAACGAGCTCTTATCGTTTCGTTGCGAATCATGTCTTTCCGGGTGACTCCGAGGCTCCATCTCAACATCTTCATTTCCATTACATGGAGCATCTGCTGGGTCTTTGCTGTTGAAGGAGTGCATTCGAGTACATATAGAGCAACTGGTCGTACGACTGATTTATAGATCTTACTTTTCAGTCGATCAGACATGCGTCTGTCGCATAGGATACCAGTCGATTCCCTCCATTTGAGCCATGCTGCGTTGATTCTGGCACTGAAAGCGGCTGTTGGGTCCCCGTCTGTGGATATTTGAGAACCCAAATACTTGAAGTGCTCGACTTTCCTTAGCTCAGTGTTGTGTACTTTTATGGAGCTTGGGTCTTGGATTGTACTCGATGTTCCAGCTTCAAGATACTCGGTCTTCAATGCATTGAGTCGTAGTCCGTACTCCGCAAAGCGATCATTCCATTTTACCACTTGACGTTCGAGATCTTCTCTTGCCTCCGAGCATAAGACGATGTCGTCGGCGTACAGGAGTGTCTCCGGTGGGTCTCGCTGGAGGTCTCTGGTTATTGCGTCCATGACTAAGATGAACAGCAAAGGCGAGAGTGTGGATCCTTGATGAACTCCGAGAGAAATTTGGAATGGCTCAGAATTTCCTGCTGGTGACCTAACGACGCTCCTGGGGTTGGCATACATCATTTGTATCCACCTCATGTAATCTTCTGGCACCAAATGATCACGAAAGGAAAACCATATGAGATCATGGGGGATCCTGTCAAATGCCTTTTCTAGGTCCAAGAAAGCACAGTGGACAGATTTCGCCTTCTCTCGGTGTTTTTCTAGATATAAGCGGATGGCAAAGATCGCATCTGTCGTCCCTTTTCCTTTCACGAAGCCACATTGATTCACACTTGTGTTGGTGATCTCACGTAAGCGTGCTTCGATGATCTTTTCCAGGAGTATAGTTGTGTGAGGCATAAGTCTGATGGGACGGTAGTTGGCGCAATCGGTAACATCTCCCTTGCCTTTGTAGATTGGAATGGTGGTTGACATGCTCCAATCTTCAGGATACTCCTGACGAATCGTAGCTTTCTGGAATAATAATATTTTATCGCGATGTGTATGAATGACCGGCAAGGAAGCAAATAATGAACTGTTACAATCTAATTAACACATGCGTGACACTTTACTAACTAAAGTGAGAAAGAAAGAAAGAAAGAGAGAAAGAGGATACTAGGACAACACATTTAAAAACACACGAAAAAAAAACTATTAAAATACTATGTGTTAGCTATGAAAAATTAATCATAGGCTTACTACCAGAGTTCTAAACGCTTTGATGGATTGAGCTGAGAAAATCGAGTCTGGTAGAGAATTCCATCTGTCTACTACCCTCACAGGCAGAATGTTAGAGTGCTTAGAAGACTTCAGCTTAGGCATGAGAAGGTGGTATCTGTGACCTCGTAGATTGTAGTCATGGTTAGGAAACAGGAATAGACTTTCAGCGGGTATTGAGGTTCTGCCAGTGATGATTTTAAAAGTCATCATCAAGTCCGCATGGTTTCTCCGTTCCTCCAAAGACTCTAGTTGGAGTAGTCGAAGCCTTTCAGGATAAGACATCTCTGAAAGCCCTGATCTCCTACAAACAATTTTGGAGTAACGACGTTGAACCTTCTCTAAGAGACTTATTTGGTTTTTCTGACTAGGTGTCCATATTGTAGAGCAGTATTCTAACATAGGGCGCACATATGTGATGAAAAGCTTTTTGTATAGAGACCAGTTCTTCGATTTGAAGGTTCTAAGTATAAAACTGCACCTAGCAGTTGCTTTATTGTTAATGTTTTCAATATGCTGCGAAAAACTCAAACTATCCGAGTACTCGACCCCCAGATCTCTCACCATATTTGAGCGAGGTAATAACTTACCGTCCAAGTAGAAAGAATGAGAAGGATGATAATTTCCTAACTGTATAATAACAGTTTTAGTGCTTGAGATCGATATTCCCCATTCTTCTTCTTCTTCTTCCTAGCGTTTATCCCGCCGCCGGGCAGGGTCCGCTTTGTAGACTGCACCACGCCATTTCACCCGATCAGCTGCGTCTTCAGTCTTCAGCCCGGTCGTGTTCATGTCTACTTCGATGCAGTCTCGCCACCTAGTTTTGGGTCTGCCTCTGGGTCTTTTGCCCTCTACTTCGAGGTTCCAGGACGATTGAGAAACGGAATGGGGATTTGATCTTATCACGTGCCCGTACCATCTCAGCCTTGACTCTCGAAGCTTTTCAGATATAGGGGCGATGCCCAGACGATCTCGGATGGTTTCATTTCGCACCATGTCTAGACGAGTGAGTCCGAGGCTCCATCTCAGCATTTTCATCTCCATAACATGCAGCATCTGTATAGTCTTTGCTGTGCATGGAGAACATTCGAGGCCGTACAACGCTACTGGTCTGACAACTGATCGGTAAATTTTACTTTTATTCCCCATTGTTTGGACCAATTGGAGACTTTGTCTATGGCTAATTGTAGGAGCCCTGGATTATTAACAGTTGAGATTTTAACGTCATCTGCGTACATAGTTACTGCACAATCTTGAGGCACTAACTTTGGAAGGTCATTTATGTACAACAAAAATAGCAGCGGTCCCAGACAACTTCCCTGTGGTACGCCAGAAGGAGTTGCATACGGAGAGGAGTATTCATCTCCAATTAGAATCTTTTGCTCTCGGTTGTAGAGGAAACTTTCAATGAATCTCAGTAGTGAACCTGAAATACCATAGGAAGCAATTTTTCTCATAAGGTGTTCCAAAGGGATGGCATCAAAGGCTCGACTGAAATCTATTAGTACGCAACTTATGAAATCTTTGTTATCAAGCTTTCTATGCCATTCGACCTGTGACTTAATGAGGGCTAATTCACAAGAATGACGTGGTCGAAAGCCGTATTGGTTTTGATCTATCAGATTGTTCTCATCCAAAAAGTCTAAAAGGCTGGAACACACCATGCGTTCTAAAACCTTGGAAGTTGAAGTCGTTAGGCTGATAGGCCTGTAGTTACCACAGTCCGTTTTTGGTCCTTTCCGCTTGTAGACTGGCTTGACGATTGCTGTGAGCCAGAGAGCGGGACAAATGCCGTGAAGTAGAAAACGGTTGAAAAGAATCGATAAGGGCAAGGCAATACTTTGAGCAGTTCTTTTTAGAAATACATAGGGTATTGCATCCGGCGATGTGTTCTGCTTGAGCGGGAGACGAGTTAGTTGAGCATAAACATCATGAGCATGAGCCTGAAAGGAGTCTATCTTAGAGGACGTCAATGATTCGATTGGGGGAGACGTTTTCGAGTCATTGCAGAGACTTTGATAGAGTGATTTGAAATGTCGCTGAAAAGCTTTAGCTATTTCTGCGTCAGCGGTTATACAATCACCATTTGACAGGATTAGAGGTCCAATCTTCGAGTCATCCTTGATGTTTGAGCTCGTAAAGCGATACAACTTAGCAAGATTCGCACTCTGAAGAAGTGACTTCTCTAGATTGCGGCGATGTGAGTCGTGAGCTCGCCTAAGCTTGCGATTCATTCTGATATAAGGGGAAAGTCCAATTGTAGCTCTTTTTTTGTAGAGACGAGAAACATGGCGTTGAATGCGGATAACCAAATTAGGCAGTTTTTTCGCTTTGTTGGAAACTTTCGATCTTGGAACACATTCTTGAATGATATCCTGAATAGTATCTGTAAAAATGCTGTAAATTAAGTTAGGATCATTGCTTACGGCTAAGAGACTAGGCCAATCTATTGAACTGATGAGTTTGTTCGCCAAATCGAAGTTTGCTTTTCTAAAAGAAAGGAACTCTTTATTTCCTTTCACACTCTCAAAGCAAGATGAAATTTGGAAAAGTACGGTGTTGTGGTCACAAGAAGGAGGAGGTAGACCTACCCAACAACCTGAAATAACGTTACTTCTAGATGAAAACACAAGATCTAGGATGTTATTCAAACGTGTAGGAGAGTCCACATGTTGATGCAAACAATGCTGAGAAGCTAACCGAGTAAGGGAGCGAGAGTGGTGATCCAGAGCTGGATTCCCAGTTACTCTACCAGTGGACCAGTCTATTTCAGGAGTGTTGAAATCCCCAATTATTATATGCTCACAGTTAGTGGACGTCAAGATACTGAATTCAATGTTGTCTAAGGCGTCTTGGAATGCACTGTGACTGCAGCTGGGACTTCGGTAGACACAGTGAAGGAGGAGGTCTGACTGATGGTCGAAATGCAGTCTCACAGTAACAATCTGGCAGTACTCTGTGAATGACTTGGAACACTGAAGAGAAGCATGGATTGATTTATGAACTAGGAGAGCTACACCTCCACCTGGAAAAGAACTCACTCTATCACTACGGAAAACGGAAAATTTTTGACCAACCGAAAGCATGGAATCATGGATGGTTTGAGATGTGGCCCAAGTTTCAGTAATAGCTACAACCAGGGCATTGTACTGGGTTATAAGATCTTCCACGATGTTGATTTTGTAAGAAACTGAACGAATATTCACTAATATACAGGTAACTTCAGAAAACTTCTTTTTTTTGTATGACTGTATGTGTTCCGTCTGTGGTGAATCCTATGGAGGAAGCAAGGAAACGACTGACTGCCCTCCCGACAAGGGAGGGAAATTCTCGGTGCTTCCGCTCAGCAGTGCTTCTTCAGTGATTCGGTCAAGAGGATCGAGAGAAGCTATTTCGCTTTGTTCTTTCCTTGCAGATGTTCTTCCGGCTCCACGTGACTTGCTGGCTGCAGTGACTCGTCCTCGTCCACGTCCACGCCCTCGCCCTCGTCTCGTCACAGGTGGTGTGTATGGTGAAACCTGAGCAGACGCCGCAGCGGGAGGCTGAGAGGGGTCTGGGGAAACAGCCTCTACTCGTACTTCTTGTGTGTATGACCGTCTCCTAGGCAATTCGCGAGGATTACGTAGCTGATATATTTCTGGTCCGTTACCCAAGTCTCTCACAATGTGTACTAGTTTACCGTCCTGCTGATTTTTTTTGCCGCATTCTCTACGCAACTCAGCATCAAACTCCAGTTGGTGCTTCATGTAATCCGGCCGGGCGTAGGCGTGAACGTTGTTGCTGCACATTGTCATACAACGAGAGCTTCTAGTGTGTTGAAGAAAAGAATCGCGTGTATTCCTATCTGCGAATTGTACTTTTATTGGTCTCGGACGGTGATTGACTGTATCTTTATTGTAACTTTTGCCAGTATGTCTGTGAAGACTGACCCGTTTCTTGTCTAGTTGTCCTACTGTTGTTAAGAGCGCGCGTAAGGAAGGGTCATTTGCTAACTTGAGAACAGAGATCAGCAGTGCCTCGTCGTTTTCCTCAGTCTCGCGGTCGTTCCCTCTCTCTTCAATGTTCACAAGGACTGCTCTCGTTGTCTTGTCTTCGGCCTCTGCGTTAGTGGCGAGAGACCGTGTCATGGCAGATGCGACAGCCGCATAAGAAAGAGTCGATGAGAGAGCAGATTTAGAGTTTGAACCCGAAAGGGTAGACAGAAGAGAATTGACCGAAGAGACAAGGCCAGAGACTGTTGCGATCAGGTTGTTAGAGATTGTTGTTTGTTGAGTGACAACATCTCTAAGTGCATTGATCGCCTCCATATTACTCTTTTGCTGTTTCGAAAAGAGATCGTTCATATGCTGCATTAGGAGGATTCCTTCAGCAGAAAGACTTGGAGACCCTGCCATTGAGGATCGTGAGAAATTTAATCTGATAAAGGTAACACAGAGAGAAAGAAAGACGGGCAGTGCTCAAATGGCTGAGTAGCTGTCGGGCTACGCCGCAAAAATCTCTTTTAGCAGTTTTAGATTCTCTGATTTGACTTCTATTTCACGGTAGAAAACAATGCACAAGGAGCAGTTGATGGAAGTATGAATCGGTGCTACCAGTATGCAAAGTACTACCGGAGTGGCTGCGCAGGCTGAAATCTGGCACGCTCACAAGCCGTCGAATAAGAGAAAGTTAACGAAAATTCGATAAAACGGAGCGAAGGGGTGAGCAACCACCCTTTGCGAGAAAATTTTGCGGGAATGAAAATTTTGCGGGAATAGGAATAGCTCGACGAGGTGGTAAACTCCACAGTCTCCTGCTAGTTTCCATGCAACTGATGAAACATCGTCTGGTCCACAGGCTTTTCCTTCTTTTCAGCGCTTTTCTCACCTCTTCTTCCGTAATCATGGGAACTGGTCCTTCTGTTGGGAGAGATAAAAGAATTGGTGGATGATCGAACTCAATGTTGGATATGTGTTCGAAATATTCTTTCCAACGCTGACATATGTCGCTATTCGAGCGCAGAAGTTTTCCGTTCTGGTCCCTTATGAGTCTGACGTGGGTGATGTCCTTCGCTGCTGTAGCTCTGGCTTTGCAAATTCGGAAAATTTCTTTCTCTCCTTGAGGCGTGTCAAGCTTGTTATATATCTCCATAGTAGCGATAGATCGAGATTTAGCTACGCTTCTCTTTGCATCTCTTTTTGCAAAGATATATTTGGCTCGATCATCCTCCGATCTGTAAATTTTCCATTGCTTAAGAGCTGATTTCTTCGACTTTACCGCAGCTTGAACGATTTCATTCCACCACCAGGTTTCTTTGTCGACAATGCGTTTGCAACCTGGCTTCGTCCTGCCCAAGGTTGCTTCTCCGATCTCTTTTATATTGTCTCGTAGGAATTTCCAGTGCATTTCAGTAGATTCTGGGTATGTTCTTTCGAGAGTGTGAGGGAGAAATTTAGAGTGGACTTGGTGCATGAAGCGCAGTTTATTGTCGTTGAATTTCCACCATTTTATCCTGGATATCTCGTTTATAGGATCGACTTTGCACGGCTTATGAGAGTAACGGAGGTCGATGACAACCGGTAGGTGCTGGGAGGTGACGTTGTCGCTAGGAATCACTTTGCAGTTGACAACAAGCTTCAGGTTGTTCCTCTGTGTGAGCCAGTAATCAATTTGAGATGATCTTCTACCACTGCAGTACGTGACGAGATGGGAATCCCGTTTCTGAAAGAATGTGTTGCAGATTGAAAGATCATGTTCCTCCGCGAAGTGAATAATTTTCGTCCCATCTTCGTTGACTTTGCCATATCCTTTTCCTCCGTGAGCTCTCTTATGCTGATCCGCGGTTTTTCCCACGTGTCCGTTCAAGTCACCTCCAATAAGTATGGTTTCCTCTGATGAAAACTGCCTTGTGATGTCATCGAGAGCGTCCCAGAATTCTTCCTTTTCAGACTCACAACATCCTGCTTGCGGGGCGTAGGCACTGATCACTTTAAAAACTCTGCCTTTCCAGTCGAGTGATAAGAACATCAATCGATCTGAAATATGACAGACTTCCGTAACCGATGAAAGAAGCTTGGTGTCAGCTACGATGCCTACGCCGTTGCGCGTGGAGGAGTTGTTTCCGGAGTACCATAATTTGTAATTTTCACTCAGGAGTCGAGCCTTTGAACCTCTCCATCTAGTTTCCTGCAGACATGCGATTAAAATTTTCTCTTCGTTAGCATGTCACAGAGTTCCATAGATTTACCAGTGAGGCTACCGACATTTAGCGTTGCTAGCCTGAGAGTCGTTGGCGCTGCTATATTCTTGTATCGAGGACGCGGCCGATGATTCCTCGAAAGCCCACTTTCGGTGGGGGTTGGATGGTAGTGCATCTTTTGGGATACGACGGTTTTCTTCACAGACCGGCTTGTCGCGATAAATTCCATAAGGATATATCAGCCTGACGTCCTTTTACGATTACGAACCTCGAGAGGCCGGATTCCTATTCCATTGATGGGGAAAATGAAGAGCGAGACGACAGGCGACCACTCTTCAACTTGGGGGAAGGAAGGAATGAGAAAGGTAAAACTAAAAACATGAATTAAACAACATACGAAATGTTGCAAAACAAATAAACAGGGGAGGTCCGAACTCTTGCCGAACTATTGACAATCTATGTAGCTCCTTCACCCCTACACTACACTGCCTGTTGAAAATACAAAAATGAAAAATATACCTAAAAATCATCCGATTATGCCGTGTGTCACTGTTCCACGTTGAAATTTGTGATTTTTTTCCTACTCTCTATTATCAATGATACTTCGCAATATTCAATCACAATGAATTATATTCATGATGTCCACATGTAATACAAAAGTTCACATTTCATGCAGATGTCAAAGAAGCAGAGAGGTGCCACAAATGAACTTTTTTATTCAACTTTTTAGGCAGATACATGTAAACATCGATTTTTCCAGTCGCATTTAACAACCCCTGATTTAACGCAATTTAGTGATTTGATGCAAAGTCAAACAGCCAATCTTGAAGTTTTATTCCTAGGTATCCAAAGAAGTCGGTCGTGATCAGATAACAAATGCTCGTTTTTGGGATTAAGGGAAGTCATTGGTGACTACTGACATAAGATCACGAATAAACTAGAACATTCGATGAAGCTTGAGCAAATCCTTGTTTTTGACACACCCAGAGATGCAGAAATTCGTGAATCGCGTACTGGAAAAATTCAAGAAAGCATTGGTTTGCTAAGTGGTTTAAGTAGAAGGTTTTTGATCCAGGGTAGCAGGAAAATTAGTGAATCGCAAAACTCATTGACTGTGGGTGTGGTTGTGATAGAAGGGTAGAGTATTTTTCAAAGGACCTTTAGGTTGAATGTTCGTGAAGAGATGTTGACGGCACCTAATATTTAACCACCTAATATTTATCCTGTATCATCGAAACCTAATTTTTAACCATCTTTGCCCTCGAATGTTAAACGCTTCAAACCATCCTAAAAAAAATTTCACAAGGAGTAGGATAACAGTCCCCTGACTACAAAAAACTTTTACGAGAGCGGATTCTTCCGTGAAAACTTCTACGGAAGAATCTGCTCAGAAGAACTAATCAACGATGAAGATTCAACATCTTTAATGTTTCCTTGGTCGTGATAAAAATAAAGAAAAGAGTCGATAACCGACACTGTAGTCTTCTACGCTTAGTCATAAAGTAACAGAAGAAGACATCACTTTTGATATGTGTTCTAAGACTCATAGCAAAAAGCAAGGTCCTAATTTTTTTTAAATGCGCATAGACTTGTACTTGAAATTATAGCTCTCCATTCGCGAGAAATGATATGTTAATTCTGCTGTTTTGCTGAACTCCCTGCCACTGAACTCTTCCTCAGTTGTTCAAGGCAGGAGGAGGAGCTTACACCCAAGTCCATACTCCCATTATCTACCCATCGCTGTCATTTTATTCCCCTCATTACCTTACACATGGAACAAAGAATCAAGTTGAAGAGCAATTGACCAAAAAGGTAAAGGTATTACAAAATTAAGTCAATTTTTTGTGTAGTGCAATTTACATTCCAGTTTTTTTTGCTCTGGTTCAGTCTTTCAGGTATTTTTTACTAATTTTTCTCGCTTAAGCTTAGGTAAAGGTTACGCTGAATACGTCGGCTGATAATATTCCTAACATATTAGGTAAAGGTTACGCTGAATACGTCGGCTGATAATATTCCTAACATATTTCTTAAAAACTGCAATGAGTCCCTTTATATCCCTCTCTCTATTATTTTCTCGAATTGTATATCTCTAAGAAACTATCCATTGAATAGGAAAAAAGGTATTATAAAGCCTATTCATAAAAAGGTAGCACTTCCAATGTCAACAATTATCGACCTATTACTCTCGTATGCTACATGTCAAAATTACTTGAGAAGTTTATGCATGATGTTATTTATAGTAATTTAGATTCTGAGAAGCTCTTGCAATCCTGTCATTCTGGATTTAGAAAAAAATCCACAAATATATTGCTAGTAAAATCACATTCTCTTTATACAGTGCGCGTTATAATTATGCTAACACCATATTTTTCAAGGTTTTTCGGAAAAATGAAAAAGACTGCAAGCTGTAAGATCTATCAATAGTTCAATACTGTTTCAGAGTCAATGTCTCCGAATTTGGTGTTAATTGATCGACAAATAAGTTTTTTCACAATCTTTTATTGATTTTCGACCGCGTCATAATTATGATTTTCACATCAATAACAGCACAAAAACGTTTTTTAGCTCTATTTTAGTAAGCTATTGGCCCACCAGATGACTTTATGACACTGAACACACGATTTGGCATTGAATCAACTAGGTCATGAAGCGTCTGTGGACTGAGAGACTGCCAGGAGTTAGCTATCGCGTCTTTGAGCTCTTGTACGCTACAAAACTGTTTTCCATTTGCATAGATCTGACCCACAACGATGCCCCAGAGATTCTCGATAGGATTGCAGTCAGGACTGCATGCCGGCCAATCCATGACATCGATTCGCTTAGACGCAAACCAAGCATTTGTCGAATTGCTCACGTAAATGGCGGCGTTGTCATGCTGAAAGGTGTAATGTGCACGACCACGCTGCCGCAGGAATGGAACCAAATGAGTGCCTAGAAGCTGCTGATAGTCGCCTGAGTTCATACGAGTCGAAATAAAATCTAGAGCGACCGTGCCGTTGTCACAGAACGCACCCCAAACCATGACGGTATCATCCCCGAAATTGCGTTTCGAGAAATATAGGGATCTTTGAGTATATCTCGCCAGTAGTGCGAGAATCCATCGGGCCCGTCCAAATTGAACTTTTTATCGTCTGAAAAAAACCACCTGAAAGGTTATTAATTACTAAACTTACCGAAGAAAAAATAATAAAAATTAGACCTTTTTCCAGTTTCGTGTTATGTTTTCCCTTGCGAAATCAAGGCGCTTCTTCTTGTGGGATTCAGTCATCCGAGGCACAGTTTTGCGTGTGGCGGGCACCAGATGGTCGGACTGTCGAATCGTGCGTAAAATGGTTGACTTGCTCACAGATGCGTTCGCTTCAGCACCGATTTTAGCAGCCGACTTCATAGAGTTCGAAGCAACCCTTCAGAAATTTGAAATTTTACTGAAGCAAAACATCAATATAACAAGTTCTACCTGCAGATCCTCCTCCTATCTCGCTTCGACAACTTCTTGGGCCTCCCTGGATGCTTCTTAGTCCCATAATTGTCGGGTCTTTGAGGAACTTGCTGACTACAACATTGGAACGTCCTAGATGAACAGCAATTCTTCTTGCGGAGATGCCATTGGCACGCAAGGCTTTTATCTTGTCTTGCTCGGAGGCAGAAAGCATTTTCGAGCTGGGCATAATGTCTAAACAGCAAAAAAATTAAGCAAAACATGTTCAAAATCTGTGTTATCATAATTATGACGCGGTCGGAAATCAATAAAAGATTGTGAAAAAACTTATTTGTCGATCAATTGACACCAAATTCAGAGACATTGACTCTGAAACAGCATTGAACTATTGATATATCTTACAGCTTGCAGTCTCTTTCATTTTTCCGAAAAACCTTGAAAAATAGGGTGTTAGCATAATTATAACGCGCACTGTATGTATTATATTTCCAAGAAGACCAATTTCGATGTTTGCCTGATTGACTTGACTAAAGCTTTCGACACTGTTAACTATAGATTCCTACTTCATAAGCTTCAATGTCTCGGAATAGAATCATCTTTTCTTGTTCTTATGAAGTCCTTTCTATCTGAACGCATATCTAAAGTAATGGTAGACAACTCATTCTCTGATAGCAAAGTATACTCGACTGGTGTTCCTCAAGGAAGTTGTTTTGGCCCACGCTTTTTTGATGGTTTTGTAAATGATATTGTTAGTTTTATACCCAGTCTGTTTTGTGATTCAGTTATGTATAGTCATGTACATTTATCCACCGCTAAGGACTATCCGGTCACTATTTAGCCACTACATTAAACACGTTCTTCAAACTTGGAAGCGGCAACTTCTTTCGCATTCTCATATGATTTTAGCTTCTTTCGCTCATAGTCCTTTGTCTTGCTCAACTGTTCATTTCATTGCACGCTTATCAACAAATTTATTCAAAAGACAAACGCCGATAACAGAAACAATGACTCAGAGTAATACGCTTAGACAGACTCTTGCACGGGCGGCTCATAATCGTCCGGAAGGTCCATTTTCTCTCCATCAGCGCCAACTGTAGCTACACTTGTGTCTCCGTGCACCTCAAATCAAGTCATACATCAATTCAGACCGATTTGGTTTTCTAGTAATAACGTGTTTGCTGATGGTAAGGTGTGTGACAGAAAGATAATGTGAGAGAGAGAGAGAGAGAGAGAGACGGCTAGGTTTTATTCCGCTACGTGAAGAAGTAACCCATCTGATTCCTTCATTTATCATATCATACTCTCAGATAATCACTACTTCTCAAGACGAACCTCCATGAGTCTTCCCAATTCGAATCTTGGCTTCTTGAGGATCTTCACCTTACGAATGTAAACATCCTGCAATCAGCACTCTTCTACCACCATCAATACAAATAAAAGCTCCTTTACTCTTACTCAAACATATTTTCTTTCTCCAACTCATCTTGAATACAGAATAAACTACATTAAATTATCTAAACTGGTCTCGAAAATGGTAGCAAAACGTACGCTACAAAAACTGAGGATTTACTTGAAGAAAATCCATTACCTTAATGTCTGTCACAGAAGAGACATGAAGCGCTTCCTCTTAGCTCTCTCCAGCACCCTACTCCCAAATTTTGGCAGCGGAAATTGCGAAGAAGACCGTGACTGCGACGCAGTCTTACGAGGCATTTTGAATTGTGGGGTATGTACAGTGAAAGACTGTTCAGGCACAACATAATGGTAGTCTACACTCCTATTGAACGGTAGACCCCAGAGATCAACTAACACCCCGGAAGGATCTACCCAATAAATAAATGTTGGTAATGCTCTTGCACGAATACGACTCTCCACACTGCTGCTACACACAACAGCAGGAACTCAGAGGGCAGCCAGCGAGTTCTACCAGGATAGGTCTTTCCCGCACCTCAGAGAGCGCGTAGCCTTCCGCAAGGCGGGAACAAACTTATTATACACAGAAATACAGACCTGGAGAGGGTAGATATATGAGCAAGCTTTCTCGATATCTTTTCCAATAGAGTCGGGGATGAGCTTAGAGCACACCTCCTTTAGGTCGCAACAAGACACCTGGAATACAAAAAGCCTCGTGATGATGACAAAAATCCTGCTTAAAGGCACGGTAAACACTCGACGGATGCAGCAGTTAAATGGTCATGTTCTATCATTCAGTGGCGGGCTTCTGCGGGTCTTCGTTCTCACTTCGACGGGAAAACCTCTCGTAATTACCCCTTGCGGGTCTCTACTGAAGCTAAATTTCGCTTCCGGTGGCAATCAATTATATAAGTCCTGGGTATATGAAAGTTATTAAAGGAAGTGGAAAATTGCCGAATAAAGCATACAAGCCTTGTAATCTGTACAACTACACTTGAGCCACACTATTGTTGTAAATAACTCACAATTAAGCCGAAAACACCAGTATTTAAATAGTAAATTCTAATTACTAACTGGGAACGAGCTTTCGCTTCATCACCAAATCGGAAAAACGGTGTACGATTAGTCAAAATTACAAGAAAGTCTTCATTCGGCAATGGTCACTGACAATATTTTTTAAACAAGTCCAAAACTCATCGGCTTCCGAAATCTGTTTTTTTTCTTCTTATTATCAACCGTAAAATAAAGATAGTGGTCTAACTTTTCTTGTGTGAATCTATAACACATGAATCACTCAAACACGGGATACGGTATTGACTCACTAAATATTGATTTATATATTTTTCGAACTTTCGGAATGAACTTCTGGCCAGGGGTTAAATAGTTACCGGACCAGCTATGTTGGCGCATACATGTTCGCGCCCAGAATGATCTACATTATCTTCTCCTACCGTTCTGTTCAACTTTTTCTCTACTTCTTTCACTCTTTTTGCCATTCCCCATTCCTTTTTCCACTCGCTCGGCGCGTACAAACATGCCTTAGACGGGCCTCATTTAACGACTGCTTCTGGCTATACCTTCTCATATACCATATTGAATACATGGATATTGAATCTCAGGGCCGCAAATTGCCTCTCTAGACGTGCTCACACTTATGCGGTGATTCAACCAGACAAAACACAATGTTAATACTCGAACTTAGGCTTATGACAATCTCACTCAAGTGAATGAAGTCATAAATCTGATAGTTCATGTGATTAATAGTCTCCTCGACACTATTTATGAATGACCAGGACAAAAAGTTCAAGACAAACTTTAATACACTCAAATTGAAATCAGCATAAACGAGTTAATCAGTCAATCATGTAATCAAAGTTAAAAATTTGCGAAAACTAGATTCATTAACTATCATATCTGAAAGCACCGTTGACCTAAAAAAAATTTTGATGAAAAATGACTACTTCTTCTAAGTCTACCGCCAGAAGCAATAGACCTAAAATAATAACAACAAGCAAGAGATGGAGGGCTGAAGCGTAGAGATTGGACAATTTTCATTATTCTAAGATATTCGCTCAGAAGAGCGGTCGTTTTGAAGTTTGTAACAAATGCATGAGAAAATTTTTATGAATAAATCCAAAAACTTTCCCCAATTAATCCAACCTCCTTCTGCATATACTCCACCATCTTGGCACGGATCTGGCGGACTTTGGCCGATTGAGCATAGCTGGTTTTTCTCACTTGGTGCTGGCGTTTGCTCGTGAATCCGATGCAGAAAAGACGCAGAAGGTAGCCATCGGTCGTCTTCACAGCAACATTGGCTTCTACCATCGTCTAAAACGTTTAAAGATAACTATAAAATAGTTGCCATATTAAAAGCCCCCAGAAAAAGTTTTTCTTGCTGAAGAAAGTTGGAGTAACTGCATGTTCGTAAGTTAACAAAATATCAAACTAGCGTCCCCTGCGGGGACGCTCCAAGTTAGTTGTGCGTCAAGTTTATGGAACGAGTTCTTGAATCATTATGGTAATCGGTCAGTAACAGTGTGTGATGTGAAAATGATTTATTTGAAAAGACAGAAAAAGTTCAAGTTTTCGCTCGTTTGCAAGGTAATCTTTTTATGTCTCTGTAAACAGTTGATCTTTACAACAACAAACAACAATGAAAAACTCTTTATTCAGTTCATGCAGTGTTATTTGTGGCCCTGAAAAGGGCCGTTGGGTTCAAATTTGGTCTCAAGTCGAAAAGCTTGCAGTTGACCTAGATCATCTCGGAATTCAAAGAATTTCGCTGTAGACGACGTTTCTCATGATATTCACTTCACTGCCATCGTCGTCCTTCTCTTGCCTCAGTCCGTAAGGAGAGAAGACGCGGAGATCCTGAATGGATCGTACACGAGAAACGGCAACGTATAGTTGACCATGTGTGAAGACCGGAGAATCAAAGAGCAAACCGACTTTGCTGAGCGTTTGCCCTTGGCTCTTGTTGACCGTCATGGCGAAGCTACGCTTGAACCCAACAATCGCTCTTTTGTCTTCGAACTTAAGCGTGATCCGAGGTATGAATTCCCATACCGCGTTGATCGAAGCAGTTATGTTGCGACAAACAAGAATGCAAACACGACCATTTCCATCGGTCCGGAAGCCTTCAACAATTAGTCTGGTTCCATTACATAGACCCTCTTTAAGGTTCAAATTACGAAGCAGCATCAAAGGTGCTCCTATTTTCAATTTTAGGATGTGCAGCGGCATCCCTGAAGGAGTAATTTTCTCCAAGTCCTCGATGTTCTGCGGTGGCAATGATTCCTCAGCATCTTCAACTGCTTCAGTAGAGCCCGCGATGCTGACCAATTCTCCTTGGAGTTTCTCCAAGATCCGGTCATTGAGCTGAAGGCTCTGTGCGTTGGTCACCGTAAGAATTGCTCTCCCAATCATTTCTTGAGTTTGCTTGAGGACATTCTGAGGGTACACGAAATCAATGATTTCATGAGCGCTCTTCGCAACCATTCCATTTGGAAGTCGGATGTGGAGTCCATCCATTAAAAGGTTGCGACCTTCTCCCACCTCTGTGAGCCATTCCGCAAATTGGACTTCTGCGACATTCACACGCATGTTCTCAGTAAGTCGCAGTGTTTTGAATTGAGGCCACAACCTACTGCGCTTCAGTTTGTAATTACAGATTGCTCGATCTGCGATTCCCTCTATCACACACAATGTATGTTTCCAATCATCTCCAAGAAGCACAACAGTTCCGCCGAATGATAAATTAGCTTGATCGGCAGATGCAATGTTGCGCATGAGCTTATCAACATATTCAAGAAGGTGCTTGCTCTGCATAGGAGCTTCGTCTTAGATGATCAAATCTGCATCTAGGAGCTCTCTGCCAAATCGGCTGGTAGCATCTATTCTTGCTTCTTCTTCACCATGCATGTTCAGTGGTGCGCGAAAAGTACTGTGAACAGTACGACCATTCTTCAGCAAAATGGCAGCGATGCCTGAATGCAAAGGTTGGTGAGGTAGTTGTAGGTGAAGGTCTTGCCGCAGCCTCCGCTACCCTCAAGAAAGAACAATCGTTCTTTATCATCTCGGTCATTAACCGCATTAAGGACAGCCTCTACAATCATTCGCTGACCTCTGTTAAGAGAACCGCTCATCTGGGCAGCAATATTGGCACACTCTCGGACCTGTTGGTCGTTTGTTATCGCTTCGAGGACAGCGTCGTCAACAACAGGTAGTTGTACATCAGTCATTGTCATACCTCGATGCCGAATTATGGACTGAATGTGAGCCAATGCCAAGAGTTCTCTTTCCTCAGTAGATCGAAGGTTATTACATTCGGGGTTTATCATGACTTTTTCATACCAGGTACGAACGTGAAGTTTCCTTTTGGGAAAAGAATGGGATACATAAGAGCGTCTCTGGCGTTCGCGAAAGCCGGAATGTCTGTGGCCTTTCTTGTTCTTGAATGTCTATCAAAAACATAAGTTCCTTTTTCTACTGCTCCGTAATCTAGAGGACCATTCTCAGAAGAGTAGATGGTGAAAACACTATCGGTGGCCACAGGCTTGTTGAGTGTGCCCGGATGTTAACCAGCCATGAGACCTTGTTGATCCCGCGGAACATCTCGTACATTGATAAGACTCATGAAGATATGTGGCATCTCTTTCAACGTGCCATCTGCCACTTTTGCCATGCGTTCATCCAGAACTTCTTTCATGATCTTATATGCACGTGCGTAATCGTTGTTATCACATAAAATGCGATGTATCATACGGAATACCCTTTTGTAAGCATCACCCCATTTGAAAGTGGCTGTTGCTTTGTCATACTGGTCCATCACCGTTTCTTCGGTGGAATAGTAGAGCTGTGCAAAAGCTATACGGCTGGAGTCGATCGGTAGAAGGGAACAAGTGTTTACAGTGTACTTACCTTCCACCAGTAATGGAACAGGTGCACCTGGTCCAACGTCTTTACTCGTCAACAAATTCATGGATGTTGACCCGAATGCGAGAAACGTGTTGAAATTTCTCGCGTTTTTGAGGAATTTTTTTCTGTCAGCTTGATCAAGAAGAAGCAACTGCTTGAACCAAAGCATTACTGGATCAACTTCCATTAAGAAGTTCTCAACAAATATGGTTCAATTGCTGCAGCATATTCCCGGGTTCTCTTTAGGGAAGTTCAGTGAACCGCAATGAACGCACTCAAATAATGCTTCAAGCACGTGAGCCTTATGCAGAACATTCCTTCTTGAACCCGGCTTCAATCTGCGATCATACACATTTCTGTGCTGAGAAGCATCCACTTCTGCGATTTGACTTCTCCTCGTTCGGCTTAATATGAAGCGACGCGATTTTTTATGCTCACGATCGTATTCACGACGATTGCAATTTTTATTGAAATGGAAAATTATTTCCGAGACGCTATCGGGCGAGTCATTCACTCTAGAAAACAGAGCACGAATGGCGAATTCAATTTCAGTTGCTGATCCGATTTGGATGGGTGCGTTCAGAACCATACATGAGGCATAAGCACAAATGAACATGCCAGAAAATGAAGATTCATACTCATTGCTTTCTGAAAGCTCGAAAAAATGCAGTCGTACTCTTCCGAGGTTCAAATCGAAACATTTTGCAACGATACGCTTTCGGAAGCCTTCTGAATAAACTCGGCAGCTTGAACCGACTATTTCTCCTTTTCGTGATTTCAGATCCACGACTATTACGAAGGTGTGATTCTCTTCATATAAAATCAACAAGTTTTTGCCGATTTTTTGTCGTAATGAGGTGCGATCATTCCATCGACATTCCAAATAGCAAGTGGTAAAACAAGAGTATCTTCTCTATTACTGAACAATTCCATCAAGAAGTGTTGTAAAACATTGCTTGTTAGTTTGCTATTGGCCTCATCTAGACATTGCTAGTCCGAAGCGCTAAGCTGAGGCACTTTGAGGTGCAGTTCTACTGCGTTATTCTCTCCACTGAGGACTGAAGTCGTACGCAAGTGTTCATTTAGCGAACATCGACGACTCATGTCGAAATATTCCCAAAGGGGAACCCCACTTCTTTTTTCTCTCTCCCTCACGCAGCTTCGCTGCCTTCGTTTTCCCACTTCTATTTTTCTTCCTGACTCACGCAGCTTCGTCGTCTTCGTTTTTTTAAAAACTGTTTTCATGAATGAAACTTTTATCTGTTTGATTGGAGTTGAAACACGGCGAGAGTTCACGAAAAATAAGTACTACGAAAGAATGTTTTACTACGAAAGAATGTTGCTGGAAGCTGGAGCAGAAGAGACTTTTCAGCAACGACTATCTTTTCATCGCCATAAAAACTGCTTTATTATTCCTGATGCGTTGTAAGACATGATGGACGTAGAAAGAACTGTACAATAACAGAAAGTAAAAGTGTGGAAGAACGAGAGCGAGAAGAGAGATGATCAGAGAAAAAGAAATGGAGTAAAACATAAGGCCCTTAAACAGCGAAGGGAGCAAAAACCGTGAACTAAAAAAAACGAGTTAATCAAAGCAGAAAAAATGATTAGAGACTTGACTATTTACATATGATTCTAAGTTAATCTGATCCCAAGTTAATCACAATACTTTCTCTACTCTCTCATCTATTTAACTAATTCTTCTAAATTTTTATTCATATTGGTTTCTCTCTTTTTCTTTAATTGGTAAATTCAACAAAAAGACTGTTTAGTCTTTGAAATGTCTTTTCAAAAGCATTCTCATTGCAATCTACATGTTTTTTAACCCTAGAAAATTCCTCCTTTCAATTTTCAATCTCCATTCCATGAATGGAGGGCGCAAGCGATCGGAGACCGTCATTCAAGCGTTAATGAGAAAGCGTGTGCGAAAGGAAGAAGAAAAGAGAGCGTGCGCGAAAGAGGCAAAGAGAAAAGAAGAGAGAGCGTATGCGTAAGAAACGAGAGTGTGCAACCCTCAGAGGCCTTTAACTCTTGTGGTGAATCGCGAAAGAATACAGTGAGCAGAGAGAGTGCAGGCGAACAGAGCAGACGTGAAATTACATGAATTTGACGTGAATTTACATGAAAAAACGGTCGAGAAACTGGTTATATCTCGGTTCATACTCAAAATTTGAAAACCGGATAAAGTTTTTCGGATTCTCCATGTCGAAAAACCCCTTAATTGACGAAATCAGCAATATACGTTCATAGACAGCCCTTATCCAAAAAAACATGCCCTTAATTGTCGACGGAGGTTTTTGCCCTTGCTACTCTAATTCTATGGATGTTAAACGGCCTTTAACAAAGTGCACTACGAACACCGAACACTACGCGTCGCGGTCATGCACTGGGCGGCCCTAAAACACGGGCTCAACTTAAAAACGGCCCGGTTCAATTTTTTCTTTCTTGTTCTCTTTCTATCTTTTTTATTTTCCTTTCTTTTTAAATTATCTTTATAAATTTTGGGGAAAGGAAAGGGGGGAGGGGGTTTACCTAAGCAGGGAAGGGAGGGGGGCCTAAAGGGGGAAGGGGGGGAGGAAAAGGGCCCTATTTAGCAAAGGGGGGTAGAAGCCCTAGGGGGGGAGGGGGCCCTAAGGAGAAAGGGGAAGGGAGTTTTCATGAAGAAAATCTCTTACTGAGAAAAATCTTGGGACGGCTAAAGTAGATTAAAGCCAACTTTTTACGAAGAAAGTAAGAGAACAAGTTGGAAAAAAGAAAGAGGAAAAAAAGAAAAAGAAAAAAGAATACTAATTAATGGAGCCAGGCCGTGTTTTAGGGCCGCGACGAGTAGTGCATGACAGCGACGAGTAGTGTCCTAGTGCACTTTGTTAAACGCCTGTTAAACTCAAGATCCGAGTTTGCGAAGTAAAAGATAATTTGAAAGCAATGAATAGACCAACAATTCTGTTGAATTTCCCTCTCCCAACCCCCCCCCCCACTCCGGTCGCCCGGTATACCGCTCGATTTTTTCAACACTTCCTGGTGATCTATGCTTGAATTTAGTAAGTTATACTACCAACCTCATAAAAAAAAGAATGGCATTTGACAGAAGATGAGAAGAGTATTACAAAATTCAGGCAATTTTTATGTGAATTACACCTTACACTCAACACATATTGGGCTCGTTTCTGTGCCGCACGGCCTCGTCAATGTAACCTGTTCCTATGCCTGAGCGGGGCAAAAAAGAGTTTAAAAAATCCTGAAAGCCTAAGCAAGAGCGAAAAAACTGGAATGCGAATTGAACTACACAAAAGTTTGCATAATTTAGTAAGACGCTCACCTTCTTTGTTCAATTGTCATAAAGAATATGGGATATACTGCAGTTTAATCGGCCAAGCATTTGTCTCTTATCGCATATGTACCAAAAGTAGTACGTTCAATAACCCATCAAGGTATTTTGGTTTGAATATATTACAACATAAAAAATAGCGACTCATGTTCCCTGATGCCTCCGTCTTGTCTTGACTAATGTTCCCTGATGCCTCCGTCTTGTCTTGACTAATGTTCCCTGATGCCTCCGTCTTGTCTTGACTAATGTTCCCTGATGCCTCCGCCTTGTCTTGACTAATGTTCCCTGATGCCTCCCCTCCGTCTCGTCTTGCACACATTGAGATACAGGACGAAAAGTTGGCTTTAAACGCTCCGGTTTCGAAAATTTTCTTCATAGGTGATAATTTTGAGCATCAAAAACTGCGATCTAGAAAAAATTTTTTTGAACATGCTTTTACATTTTAAAAAACGCTTAGGCTCAGTCAAAAGTTAAGCTAACGAGGCCGTACGGCTTAGTCTAACGAGAGCCTATCTACAAAATAAATCTTTATAAAATCCAATGTCTGAAAGACAGGACGCAGGGTATGCCCATCAGAGAATAAGAGCCAAATTTGCTTCAGGTTACGTGTACCGTAATACTCAAGGTTAACTAAAAATTTCAGGTTATGGAGCGCTATAATTCGGAAATTACTTTTCTGAGCAAGATTGAGAGAGCAATAATTTCGTTGGTGTTTTACAAAATTTCTGGCCATTACAAAAGCACACCGTGCACACTGCACACTGTATAATTACAAATGCACGCTGAGGCGCGGGAAAGATAGAAAGAGTGTTTGAGTTAAGAATTTTCCCGCGCCTCAGCGTGCATTTGCAATTATACAGTGTGCAGCGTGCATTTGTACAGTGTACAGTGCTCACAGTGTGCACGGTGTGCTTTGTAATAGCCAAATTTCTTACTAATTACTTTTTTTTTCCATTTAGAGGCTCAAGTAGGTGGTCTTGAAATAGCTCCTTTTTAAACTAGTGTTTCAAAAAGGGGTTATATCACTTCGTTCATTTCATCATTTAGACAGAGCAAATGAATAAAAAAAAATTCCATCCGCTTCTGATCAAGTTTTGCTACGCCGAATGAACTGCACAAGTGTCAAATTCTAAAACTAGAAATCTGCTTACATGCCACTTTTTGACAATGGAGCACAACTTGTCGCGGGTGAAACCCATTCCATGGAAGTTCGTCAGCACATTGCGGCCCTGCACATCTTCGCATACCAAGCGGAATTTGCGGAAATCCGACTCGGATCCGTTCAAATCACCGAGTGAAACCTGAATGAACATTTAGAAGGCCATGATTTTAAAATTATATCTAGAACGAGTTATTAAACCTCGAAAACGCGTCCTTTCAATCCCTCGGAAGCGATTTTGGTGCCCTGAGTACGATTGACGAGAGTCTTGCCGACTTGACGGTTGGTGAACATGGAAGGGGCCTTGATGTCGTACCACTCCTTCCTGGTGAAGGGATCCACGGCCTTCTTTTTGGCTCCCTTTTTACCCATCTTTTTATTCTTTCCAACAGCCATGACGTTGAACTTGCCTGTTGAAAACAACAAATTAAAATGTGTTGAACTCACAAACGATAACGTTATTTTTAAAAAAAAACATATTAAACGGTTCAAACAAGTTAAGAAACTTAGGAAAATATCCCAAAATTTAGAATGCGACGCTTGCGCTGCGTACACGATGATGAACACGCATCGTGCTGAAAACCGGAATACCGTACTCTTTTACTCAAAAAGAGCGCGAGGTCTCGTAATGGCTGGATCCGCTCTTCGCGAAAGTGTTTTGGTGGGCGTTCTACAGTTGCTCGCTTTTCGGCGAGTGTCGCAACTCGATTGTATACAATATTGTATTTTTCGCAAGTATAGATCCAAAAAAATCTGAAAGTACTCAAGTACCTTTCCACATATCGAACCCTTCATTCGGTTGCTGATCAATTGCTTTTTTGAAGCTTATTAAAAGTAATGAATTCATTTCATCGCAAGAATATGTTTTTTTACGCCTGTCAAGTATTTAAAAAATGGCGTAAAATAATGTTCATTATAACTCAATATATTTCTCATTTTCAGTGTAAATATGACTGAATTATCGGAGGAGGAGATTCAACTTCTCAACAAGGAACCAGAGGTCATGAAAGCTGTCGTGAGAGACAATGACGTGTTAACGTACTCGAAGGAAGAAATGCAGAAACTGCGAGAATCCAAGCTGTCGAGAACGAGGCCAGAGAATCTGGCGGTGCAGTACAATGGGTCCGTGTGAATGATAATGATCAGTTTTTTTAAAGCAAAATGACCAGTTCAACACATTTTTCCCAAAAGCCTGCGTTAAGGTCACGCGCGATGCAGTTCTGTAAAGAAAAAAACATCAAAGGATGATAATTTTAAAGCTTTCAAAACAAATCTTGATATCTCACTCCTAAGTGTGTATAAGTGATGCTTGATATAATTAATTCGCTTTCCCCGGCCGTCTTTTTCTTTTCAAACTGTAATAACTTTGGATTTTTGTTAGTCTAAGCAAAACAAGGCTGTGATTAGTCGTCTCGTAAGCATGTGAATGTGGCAGTTAACGGCGCGGTAACCCTTCTCTTGAATGAAAACACCGAAAGAAATCACTTTCTGCGATTCACTAATTTTTTGCCACCTTGTATCTAAACGGGGAAATATTTAACGTCCACCAAATAAAATGCTGACGTCCACCAAATAAAAAGATGATGTCCACATAATAAAATGATGACGTCCACCAAACAAAGTGATGACGTCCACCAAATGAAAAAAAATTTGTGGAGACGTCCACCAAATGAAAAATTTCGTGGAGACGTCCACCAAATGAAAAAGTTTGTGGAGACGTCCACCAAATTTGGTCAACGAAATAAACTTCTTTTCCTGTCTTTTTAATTATTTTTACGTTTCGGTTCTTCGGCCGGGTTGGTTATACCTGAAATTCTCAGATGTGTATGGGGTTCATTTCCCAAACACACTGTTTTCTCCGAGCTCTCTCGCTTTTATAAATATAGATATGGTTTATAAATCATATCTATATTATAACTTCTTAAGTCTCAAAAGAAATTTTCTGATGATAACGAAAACAATATAAATCATTGTGACAAACATAACGAATAACCTTAAAATCGTAAAAAAAGTCTAAAAAACAAAACAAAATCGAAAAATGTGCAATCCTGGTAAGGAATGTTGTGATACCGTCATGATTGCTCTCTGTCGACGAGTCACGAAGAAAAAATTTGGTGGAATTCTCAAAAAAAATTTTATTTGGTGGAGGTCAGCATTTTATTTGGTCGACGTTTCGATGTCATCGGTGAAAATTTTTTTCTAATTCACGTCCTATCTAAAACTTAGGCCATTACTGAAGCACGCCATTCACGCCAGTTCAATACTAAATTTCACAGCTAAAGTTGCAAGAGAAAAAACCATTCCTCAAAATAAATAGAACATTTCATTAGCGATAACTCAGCCTCAACCGGTTTCTTCAATTGAAAAGTGCAACTTCTGACCTACTTTCTATTGAAATACATTTACCTATCTATGCACCTTTGTATTATTATCTATGCACCTTTGTATTATTACGAAATCACAGAAAAAATTATTAAATCACAAAAAGTGGTTGCTTTCGGTGTTTTTTTTTGTATTAGAGTGAAACGAGAATTAAGAGACAGGGTGACCGCGCCGGTAAAGGCCGAATGTGTCGTCGAAAAAGGTTGATTAGAACATGAATAAGGTCACAAAACTCGGAAACAGGTTGTTTCTCACCACCCGCAGAATTTTTCACGAGCGCATAGATTTCCAGAATTTGAAAGAGTTTGGAATTTTTCTTAAAAGACTGGGAATTTTCCTAGGTAAAAATCGAAACTTTCTTCTTCCGAGTGCCTAGATTTGAAAGTTCTCCAGACTTTTTGAAGAGCGCTTAGATTTTTTTCGATCACAGTGCGGCTGAAAGAAACCTCCTGCGCGGGAAGCTTTTTAGGGATTAGTAGACAAGATCCCTGTATTTCGCTTCCGAATAATAGGCTTCCAGTTAATGAATTTATCTGTTACGAGGTTTTAATTGGTTAGTAAGAGGCGTTTTTTCGGAAGAAAGGGCAAGAAAACTTCAATTGCACATCTCACTTCATAATGAAATAGCTCATAGCACTTGTTTGAACGCGTCCGCTCATATGTGCCACGACCTGAATTGATGAGAAACTAGCGAGCAGCGCAGGCAGAAAAATATAAGATCATTTTTTGACCCATAGTCCTCCGATGAACGACTTTTTCTTATCCAGGTTAGCTATGGCCGAAAATTCAAAAAATAAATATTTTAAGTGAAAATAGATAAAATGATGTTGTGCAGAGATGACGGGCTGTTCTCCCCTCTGCTTTGGATTCAGCACCGATGGGAGTGTGATGGGGTGAAAAACCGCCCCAACACCAGGAAGAATGATCTGCTGAAAGAGGACCTCGACTCGACGGTTCTTTCCCCTCAAAGAAGGGGTTTCTCGTCTGGCTGCAGAGCTCCTGAGGACAAGGCCACTGGTATTAACTTCTTTTAGACCATAGGTAAACTGCCAACTGGCGAAAAAATTTCTAGGGCGACTGTCCCTCACTCAAAATGAATGTTCCAGAGTTTTCACAGCTGAATAGGAAAGTGTAAGTTTTCAGTTCTCAAGATAAATAGAACGTTTCATTAGCCATAACTTAGCCTCAACCGGTTTTGTAAGGTTGAAAGTTCCATCCACTTTACTGAACGACCTATTAAAAAGTCAATACATAGTTTACCTATGTTTTAGACTGTTCTAAAACTGATAAAGTTTTTCTTTTTGGTGCTTTGCCAAGAGAAAAAAGCATAGTGGTTCCATGCAGCCTTGCTCGAGAAAAAAAAAACGAAAACCTCTTTCGGAAAATTTCGAAAAAAAAATGAAATCGAAAAATTTCCCGGTTAATGACATTTCACATACAAGGTATTGGAAAAATTCTATTCTAGCTAATTCACTGATTGTTGATTGAATACATCAAAATATTACTTTTCTCGAAACAGTTATCGTATAAAGTGATGCTTTAATTTTTTTCATAAATTATGACTTATAATCATGATAAGCTAACATTTTACTTAGGAGGGGGGGGGGGGCTTTGGCTCTAATCTACTTTAGCCTTCCAATCAAACTTTTAAAATAAGACTCTCTTACTTTCACATTTAAAAATGTAAAAGTACGCTAAAGAGGCCGTACGGCTTGGCTAACGAGGCCGTACGGCATTAGAAAATTTCTCATATTATTAACTTTTTTCAATTAAATTTTTGTCTGCTAAACTTTTATTGGACGGCTAATTATTCATTGGACGGGTAAAGTAGATTAGAGCCGGGGCTTTATTGAGAGGGGATGCTTTTGTTTTTAGTGTGTTCAAACTATTGCATTTAACTTCTCTCTAACTTTTGATGATTTAGTTATTGAAATGCTTAAGGGGAAAAAAGTCAATGAACTGAAAACTGCTAATACAATTTACTGCAAAATCTCGGATGCGAAATATTTTCGGTGCAAAATGCTGGATGCGAAATATCGCGGTACAAAATTTCGTGCTACCAGCATAGAGAACCTGTTTTTGTCTCTACATTTAAAAAAAAAGAATATCGCTCCTTGTGATAACGGGGAAACATTGTGAAATTTGAGAAAAAGTAGGAAAATGGATAACAGAGACTACAGGGAATATAGAAATTGATGAGTGAAGTGAGGGCAAGGGAGTTTAGATTTTAACTGAGCCCACATTCTATTTTTTTTTCTTGTTCAAATATCAGTCTCTTTAAATGTTTTCAAGGTTTTATAAAATACAGAGAAAATTACCGGAGAAAATAAACTCTGAAAATACCTAATTTTGAATGTTTTTCAAATTTTTTTCAAATATTGAATTAGTCTCTCTCTCTCTCTCTCTCTCTCTCTCTCTCTCTCTCTCTCTCTCTCTCTCTCTCTCTCTCTCTCTCTCTCTCTCTCTCTCTCTCTCTCTAAAGTCTTGAAATGTTGAGAAGAAGAAGGCGGCGGTGAGGCAAAGCGCAGTGGTTGGAGAGGAGCGGCACCGAAGAGAGAAGACTACACCAAGCAATCATTTGTTCGTCTACTTTAAATTCATTTAGCGAAAGTTGGAAGCTCTATAGCTAAAAAGATTCCCGATAAATTTTCGAAATTCAATAGTTTGAAGAATTTCCATCTTATTTTGAATCCTTGTAATTATTGAGAGCCTTATTTTTGTACACCAAATGTTTTTTTGATTCGCGGATGATTTCTTAATGAGAAAAAGGGTTGAATTGCTTTTTGAAAGTGTGTTTCGAAAATAAATGAAATAGAGTTGTTAAGGATCGCCCAAGAAGAAGCGCTGCCAATGCAGTCGGACAAGGAGGAGGAGCAGTCCCACTCTGGAGGTCCAGCGATGCCAGAAACGACTCAAAACTCACTGGAAAACAGGGGTCAGCTACAAGCTGTTTCTTACCGCCTGCCATGGAAGCATAGGCAGGGATATTATGTGTCGTTTCAAATGGAAGTCATGAGGCCACGATCTCTGGATCTCTCCACAGGTCCTCAGGTCGGCATCGAGTGGTGAGTGCAAGGCAGCCAAGTGCATGTGTGACATCGTGCGGGGAGTGGGCGCAGGCCGGGCATGCACTGTGCTGTCAATGCGATGTTTGTAGTTGTTGAGGAAGCTGCAGTGTCCAGAGCGTAGTTGTGCAAGGTAGGAGCGGGTTCTCCTTCGCATGCCTCTTTCTACTCAGGAGAGGGAGGGAGGGGTGTTAAGTACTCTGTTGATGGCTCTGGTGACGGCATCTTTATGTATCGCCTTCCTTCGTCTCCAGCACATTGATGATGTGTGCGTTGTGCATGGCGCGTTCGACTGCGTGTGAACTGAAGCCTTCACAGTTCGCTTCATGTCTATTGTTGTTGTCGTCTTGCCCATAGGTCCTGTCGAGGGGAGTCGAGCTTCATGTCTATCGCTCCGGGAGGCCGCGTGTATACGGCGTGGCATGGATGATCAGGTAAGGCGAAATTCGCGAAATACTGGGCTTGGTCTGCAAGGGGATCCGCCTTCACGCGGTGCAGCCGACAACAGCAACGCAAGTTCTCTGCTGCAAATGGATCCTACCCCCTCCACCTCCTGCAGCAATATGATAGTGTAGCCCGCTGGTGCAATAGGCGCGCTTCGCGAAATACTGGGCTTGGGCTGCGAGGGGATCCGCCTTCACGCGGTGCAGCCGACAACAGCAACGCAAGTTCTCTGCTGCAAATGGATCCTACCCCCTCCCCCTCTTGCAACAACATGATAGTGTAGCCCGCTGGTGCGATAGTCTAACGGAACGTTTGCGCGCACGTAGCAAGTTGTAATGACTTCAGCAAAAAAATTGCCCAGTTTTTTTTCTTTTCTCGGGTCAATCGCGTGGCCGTGCATACAAGCTTCAAACTCATTGTAGCAGGGTCTGTTTTTATTTATTTATTTATTTCATAATTTAATTGTTTCCAAAGAGAGACAGCACGTTTGAGCCGTTTTTTTCGTGAAAAAAGTGAGTTCCTTTCGAAAACGCAGGCAACGACTTTTTGAAAAAAACAAATGACAAACCGAACTGATTATTCTTTTTTAAAGTCTGGGTTTTTTTCAGTCCGGATAACATTTATTTTCTGGACTTCTTGGAGTATGTGTTTTCTTCAAAATGTAACAGAAACGTTATACTTACAGATTCTTATTTTTTGTTATACGACTCTCACTTCTTTTCATATGTTCAATTTTACTTTTTTTTTTCCTCTCGGTGATAGTCGTTGCCAGGGGTTTTTTAGTGTGCAAGAAAAAGGTACAGATGCCCGCCTAAGAAGAAGAAAAAATTTTTCACATAAGGATCTCCCACCATGATTTAAAAGAACAGGCCAGCGAAAAAAAAAAATCTCGTTTCACGTAAGGGTACCCCCCCCCGTATGATTTGGAAAAACTGAGGCCCGCCGACAGAAGGTCTGACATGACTATTTAACCCCTGATCGTTGCTATCTCTACTGCTCTAGCTTCCAGATACATTCTGTTTTAGTAACATTTTTTAGAGCTTTCGAGAAATCAAGACATTTTACCTATGCATGTACTTATCCGCCGCATAGGAGTGGCAGGTCATTTTATATTATACCCTAGCATAGGTCACCAGTACTGTTGAGAATTTTCATAAAACGACCGTTCTATGAGCGATGGAGTCTGGAATATTGACCACCTATCTCTTTTCCACTCTTCACCGTCAGCTCGATCCCATAATTTCAGAATTCCTCGCTCGAAGTGCTGAGGGAGACTAAAAGTGCTGGAGGGGGGCTAAAGTGAAATTTAACCCCGTCGCCTTTCTTAAATTTTCGACAGTTACACAGTCCTTTGATGAACTATGCAAAGAAGAAGCATGTTGTTAAAAAACGCTTACCAACAAGAAATGCAAAATTTAAAAAGAGACAGCATTTTCTGAGAGAGAAAGTGACACAACACACTAACAAATAATTTGTATCGCTTGCTCTTTTGAAAAAGGGGAAAGAATTTCACCCACATTGTGAATGGTAAAAAAACTTGATCAGCTACACGGATCTATGTAGAATAATTAGGTTTTATGATGTGTCTGAGAGGCATAAAAGGACACAGAAAGATGAATACGGCAATATTTGTGATCAGCGACAGACAGGTGGCCTGAAAGGATAATTTTTATCTAAAAAGGAAATAGTTTAAATTCAAGAATAATCTCAAAATTAAAAAATACCCGCTGAAATCCGGAACAAGTTCCTAAATCCTCGATGATTATCATGTGAGTTAGGCTTTTGAGGCTTTGAGTTAGGCCGAAGTGGAAGTTTACCAATTGTTGACGAAGTGTTAATCATGATTTACCCTTCACCTATGATTGCAGATATGGATTCGGTGGTCGAAATGGAGGAAGAAGGGAGGAGGAGAAAGTGGAGAGGCTTCCCGAATGGGCCGATACTCACACTACTCTCAATGACATGATTGAGCTCAAGGGATTTGATGATACCTTCAAAAGTTCGTTCAAGTTAATTCCATCAATTTTTTAATTGTAAATATGGACCCAAATTCTACAATCATGAGTCACCAGCTTCTTCTTCCTAGCGTTATTCTCGCTGAAGAGTGGGGTCCGCTGTCTAGATAACACTTCGCCACATCATACGATCCGAGGCGTTTTCGGCTATCAGCCCGATAGTCGCCATGTCTTGTTCTATGGTGTCTCTCAATCTAAGCTTCGGTCTACCTCTTGGTCTTCTACCCTGGATTTCTATGTTCCAAGCAGACTTGGGAACGGAGTCTAGATTGAATCTCAACATGTGTCCGTACCACCTAAGCCTGGACTCTGAGTTTTTCGGGTATTGGGGCAACTCCAAAATCATGAGTCACCAGCACTGATGAGAAATGAAAAATTAACGTTTTTGAGTGAAAAAGTCTAGAGTAATGACTAATGCCCCCTTCTCCGTTCTTTACCTTGCTCGCTTCTCATTATTCTAGAATCCCCCGCGAAGAGCGGTCGTTCCTTTCAAGTTTTTAACAGTTACACAAGACCAATGGTTGTTGTTGTTGTCTTGCCCAACGGGTAGATCTTCCTTCGCGAGACACTGGAGGAAGTCGTTGCAGCTCTCGACCCTCCAGCGTTATAAGCCCACACTCTCTTACCTCTCTCTTTTTTTTCTTTTTTTTCTTTTTTTTTCTTCTCTCTTTCACTTTTTTTTTGAAGAGATTTAATTGAACAAGAAATCAACAACCGAGTGCGGCCTATTCCAAAGGTCGATAGGGCTAAGTGAAGTGGGGTTACAGCGACACGCTTTTCTGAAGTTCATGTAGCATCTTCGTTTCCCAATCGTTGGGATTCTCAGTTCTATCTCGAGTAGGACTGGTAGGTGGTCAGAATTTAGCTTTCCGAGAGTTCTCCAGGAACAGTTGGTCGCAATGTCGTTTGTGACTGACGTAATGTCCGGAGAGGCTTCCTTACGTGTGTGTTGCTGAGGAGAGTTCAAGACTATGTAATTGCTCTGCTCGATAGCTTCACAGAGTGCAGTTCCTCTGGCATCTTCGGTACCAGTACTCCAGAGCTCATTGTGGGCGTTCACGTCACCAGCCACAACGCATGTCTTTGTATGTTTGAGGAAGTGGGCAAAGTCTGTGGTATAACCCGGTGGACATGAGCGTGGAGGGATATAGAGATTAGTTATTCTCAGATTACCGAGTGTAGAGGGGATCTCAATAGTCATTGTCTCTATTGTCTTATCACCGTGAGTTGAGTCTGCTAGCACATATTGGATGTCCTCTCTTATGATCATTGCGAGGCCACCTCCTGATCTGGTTCGGTCCTGTCTTATTAGTACCCTTTAATCGATGGCGATACGGCTGTGGCATCTAGTTTGGTCTCCTGGATTAAAGCTATGTGGATATTTTCCTCGTGGAGTAAGTCCTCAAGCTCTACGATTCTGCCCCGAATTCCATTAGTATTCCAATGGATGATTTTGAGGGTATCTATCTTAGTTTGTGAGCTTCTTGGGGGAGGTCTGACACAGCTATGACATCTCCAGGATGGGTTCCAGGCATTGAAGGAGGAGAGACCAGAACATTTAAGATGTGTCCATTTCTGACACTTCTGACAGCGAACGCTATTGCTGGAAGCACTTTTGTGACATACGGTACACGGCCATCGCAAAGGACCCGGGTTGCTTTCTATTCCAGCAATTAAGAGGAGGGCGAGGATCAGAGCCGCTGGAAGGCCCTGATCCTTAATAGAAAAAAACGAGAGGATTGGACAGCTGGGGGGAGAGCTGTTCGATGTGTCCCTTGCGGGAGAAAAACCACTTTGGGATAGGTATAGTTTGGAGTCCTTTGCGTCCGGGACGTCTGTCGACACTCGCACCATCGTGTAGGCGACTCCGTTGGCGAGCCAAGACCAGTGGTGACCTATTGTAGTCACAACGGAAATTTATCTCAATTTTTTTAAGAAGATTGGGCATTTAGAGGTGGATACACCCGCTTTTCTACAATTTAAAACTATTCGAAGTTCGAGAATCTTAAAAAACAAAAGAGTAAAAAAATAAGAAAACCACGCTATAAGTACGAAACGATATAGTTTTGGAGGATCTGTTTTTGAACACTCAAGATGGTATTTAGTTTAACTCACCGTATATTCTTACCGTTGATCTGATCGAGAGCAGGTGTTCGTATCGTATGTACGCACCGAGTGATTTGAAAAAGGAATGGGGACAGGCTATAAAGAATGGAAAGGGAAAAGAGTAAATTAATAAAAAAAATGGATAAAAAGAGAATCGATATCAATTTCGGCGCGAAAATGGCTGGTTTGGTTACTGTTTAATCCCTGATTGACAGAGGCAATAGTTTGTTTTTGAGCGATGATTTTTCAGAGAGGGAAGTGAAAGGAAGAGCCCCTGGGAAAGAAGAGAAGACAATCCAGAGGGGGCACAAGAAGAATGGAGAGATTTCCACCGTAGCAGGCAATGGTTTCTTTTCAGGTTTTCCCTGTAATCAAAAGCGTAAAGCGGTCATAGAACTTTTTTGTTCTTTCTGAAAATTTCGTGTACATTTCGGTGTTGTTCAACGGTGTTGAGATTTGAGCAATCTCTGCGTTTTTAAACAAAGGTGAATATTTTTTTGTGCTGCGAAAAACACGATGATTGACTTTAACACAAAGCGTGCGTCGTAATCGAGGACCTGGTGTTCTTGGCTGTTTCTTTCGACCCGCCAAAAAAGATAGTCAGAATCTAAGAGGGTGTCTTTTTTGACCAACTTTAAAGAGATCGAAAGCGTGTTATGAAAAAAGTACTTGTCATACAAACAGGGGTTTTGGGTCGTTAGCTTTTTTTAAAACAGAACATCCAGTTTTTTTGCAGTTTGGGTTTGGTTATTTTTCTCGCAGAAACACCCTGATATATAATAATAGTTATTATTGAAGTTTTACTACGCAAAGTGTTTTGAAACATCACGTGTAAAAGCATAAGTCAGAGGGAAGTTATAGGGTTTCTGGGGCATAGAGGAGCAGAGGAGTTTAGAGGTTCAGAGGTGTTTTCCGATGGAAGTCCCTACGGAGGGATTCTAGTTAGGAAATCGAGAATGGATAGAATCATTGCATACCAGCCGCTCAGAATGATGCAAAAGGGAAAATTACGAGAAGTGGGGAGAGTTGTTACATGACGGCCGCTCAGGAGAATGAGAACAGGAAAGAATAGAAGAATTATATTGTATATCAGGATATTTCTGCGAGAAAAACAACCCAAACTGCAAAATGAAGAAACACCCTGGTATGTTCGCTTGAAATCAAAAGCTTCATGATTTTTTTTTCAAAGGTAAAGGTTGGCTTTTGTCAGGTGCTCGCCCTACATCGCGGCCCTCGCTGTCGAACGAGCAAGTCCAGAGTGAAGAGAAAAAGTCTGCTACTAGCGTCATCCCATCTGAAGAAGTGATTTCCCAATTCACAAAAGTTGGTTATGATCCCTCAAATTGTTCTCTAACCAACCACAAAATTATTTTGTAGAGTGGAAATACTAGTGGGTGAGGATGGAAACACTAAGAAAAAGAGTATTCTTTAGTTAAGAAGTAACTAACAAATACTTCAAAAGAAGCTAAAGACCAAAATTCATGGCGATCGTTTCTACACGCGGCATAGACTTCAACCTTAGCGCCTTTGAGAGAAGTAACCGAAAGTAGATCGCTACTCTCAAGCATCAGATTCTGAACGCGAAGTTCAAACAGAAAGCTTTTTAAACGTCGGGAACAGGTATAATATATTGACCTGCCACTCTTATGCGGCGGATACGTACATGCTTTAGGTAAAATGTCTCGATTTCTTGATAGGTCGGAAATTTTTTTACTAAAACAGAATATATCTGGAAGCTGGAGCAGAAGAGATAGCAACGACTATCAAAGAGAAGAAAATCTCGATTATATTCGGGTTGAGTGGCGAATACGTACATACACCCATTTAGACCGACACATAATATCCTTGGTCGCGAAATTGGAGTATTTTTTATCAGAATTATATTTTTTCAGTTTCTAGGGTGTATATTATTTTTATCTAGTCGTCGCTTGATGTATATAAAATTTTATTATTATAAGATATTTTTCAGGGTTTTGAGCATAAAAAGTCGACGCCAATCCACATTCCTAGTAGTGACGAAGAGTTTGCCAAGATCCTTGGTCTCTTGGACAATACCAGCCTCAACGGAAACGACCAAAATGGAATCCTCTCCGATAAAACTGATTTTCTTAGTGATGTTCGTACTCTTTACAATATCAAAACTGATGAAACTAGTGCACCAAAAAACTAGCTGACCGAGTGGTATCGAACTCAGCCGTCTCTTCTCTAACCGGCAGTGAGCGCGTTACCATAACAATACGCAGAAAATTCGCTATTATGGCAAAATGAGGCTTTGGTCTAAGGAGAGGTGGAGAATGAAAGGACAGATTACGTAAAGAGTCATGGGCAGGGGTTAAATAGTCATGTCAGACCTTTCGGCGGGCCTCTTTTTCCAAATCATATGTGAAAAAATTTTCCGCGCTCGGCGGGCGTCTGTACCTTTTTGTTGCACACTAAAAAAAACCCTGCTCATGGGTAAATACTCAACTTGTGAGTCTCCCGATGAGGGTGTTCTGGTCGTGTAAACTTGATAGAAAAAAAACTACCAAGTAGTGAAGAGACTTTCCTTGCAGTTAATGAGTAGTGGTGTAAATGAAGAGCCTTCGGCAGTGACGGGTAGCCGACTTAGTCGCTTCTTCCAATCACCCGCTGATCATGGTACGTTCAATAGGGAGGAAGGGGGGTAATCATGGTACGTTCAATAGAGAGGAAGGGGGGTAATCATGGTACGTTCAATAGGGAGGAAGGGGGGTAATCATGGTACGTTCAATAGGGAGGAAGGGGGGTAAATGCGAAGTCTTTAATTGGTACATCATGTCTGAGGTGGAATGAAAGATCAGTTATCTCGAAATGGCACGTATTGCAAGTACTGAGGAGGACGCTCTGAAATCCCTGAAAGGCTTGAACCGCCTAGGTACAGAAAAGACTTGGCGTTGATTCCTGGATAGGACGCATCCGTTGCAAGAATGCAGTTTCGGTTTTGTGGACGGCATATATGTATTAACCTTTAATAAGCTCCAATACTCGATCATTCCCAAGCTTAGGACTGTTGAAAATTCCAAAAAACGACCGTTCTTTGAGCAAGGAGTCAAGAATAATAATAAACTCTACATCTAGCTCGTTTTCTATTATTCATGTTTCGAACACTCGGAAAGCGGTCGTTAAATAAATGCCAACAGTTGAAAGGGTCCTTCCTTGAATGAGCTACATATATCCAACAGTTGAAAGGGTCCTTCCTTGAATGAGCTACATATATCCGCCAGTTAAAAGGGTCCTTCCTTGAATGAGCTACATATATCCGCCAGTTAAAAGGGTCCTTCCTTGAATGAGCTACATATATCCGCCAGTTAAAAGGGTCCTTCCTTGAATGAGCTACATATATCCGCCAGTTAAAAGGGTCCTTCCTTGAATGAGCTAATATCCGCCAGTTAAAAGGGTCTTTCTTTGAATGAGCTACATATATCCGCCAGTTGAAAGGGTCCTTCCTTGAATGAGCTACATATATCCGCCACATAACAGTGTCTCTTTAAAACCTGCATTCTATTACAGAGCTATGTGTTGTGGCTTTTTAAAGCTTACCAAAATAAAAACTTTCAAAAACGAAAATTGTTATGGGGCGGATACAGGGGTTGAATAGTGACTGGATCGGTCCCTTCGGCGGATACATGTACACGCACTATTGACAAAAAACTCCCTCTCTTTTCTTACCCTTTTCCTTCATCCCCTCTTCTTTTTTCCTCCAAACTTTGAGCGGTGGATACATGTAAACCCAAATTGGGCGGCTCTATTTAACCCCTGGGCGGATATAGATCTGGCTTTTTTAAAATCTTTTTTTTCTTCAAAAAAGTCTATATGAAAAAATGTAGGTTAAGGAAGGGCCAACTAGATGGGATGTTTAGTAGAAACAAGAAGTTGTTTAGTGGTAGTGAACTTTGAAAATAAAAGAATTTATTTAAGGAAAAACATTAGATTCGGCTGAAAAGCAGTATTCACATGTGATGGGCAGGCCCCTGAATGCAGAGTCAATGGGCAGTGCCCTTCTCTTTCCCATTCCCCCTCCCCCTTCTGCGAGGTACGAACACGAGGTAAGTTTTTTGGCTTCTTGAATTATCGTTGTTTCATTATCGTTCATGAAAAAAATTTATTATGCCAATGCCCTTGTAGTAATTGGAAATGATTTTTTTTTCGAAAATTTTGCGAATATTCGATTATTTTTGCTTGATCTCACAGGTAAACTGCAAAATGGCAAAAAATTGTATGGCGACGGACCTTACGACCCTCACTCGAAATGAATGTATCAGAGTTTTCTCAGCTAAAATTTAAAGAAAACAATTCATTTTTCATTCCTCTACATAAATAGAATGTTTATGTACTCTAAACAGCCTCAACCGGTTCCGTCCAGTTAGAAGTGACGTTCTCTAGTCTACTCTAGCAATCGACATATTGAAAATTCAAGATAGATTTTACCTATGCTTGATCTACAGGATACTGTACGTGGAAATCCCCTTTTTCTTCTTGAAAACTAAGTTATCCAATTTTAGATCTAATAGTGCTTCATTTGTGCCTCTGTGTCCTTTACGGACGCATTATAGAATCCTTGATTTACAGATAAAAGCTTCGTTGACGGGTAGTGCACGCGATTTCTCCCCCTCAGCCAGTCACCAGCTCCACCACCCGCAGACCCCTGCAACTGCACCGTCGTCTGCCGCGGAACACAAGTCGATGATGGCGAGAATTTTCGAGAACACCGAGGAGACATCTCAGCAGCAGCGCATGACCACCGCCCTCCATGGTAACCATGCAATGGCACTGGCCGCCGCAGGCGAAAGACAGAGCCGAGGCGTGACCCTGGAGGATATCGAAAAGGACTTCGTCCAGAACACGAGCAAAGTATCGAATGAGATGCTCCGGGCTCAGCAACAAGCGGTTAGTCAGCGTCTTGAATGTTGTTGTTGTTGCCGGCAAGCATCCCGCATCGAAGACTTTTGGTTATGAACCCTCTCTTTAATGAGAGAGGTTCTCGTGTTCTTCGGACGAGATGCGTCTGAAGAAGGGTTTTGATGTCCTTTGCAGTCCTGAGACTGTTGTTGTTGTTGTTGCCGGCAAACGTCTCGCGTCGAAGAGAGTTGGCTATGGAGGGCCGCTCTCTCCCTCTCTCTCTGAGACTGTCATGCTGCACCTTGTGAAGGCGGAAATCGTTGTAGCAACCTGTTCATGCTATAGGCCTTGTGAGTGGGTGGTCAATCCGGCCTAGCATCGTTTTGGGTGGAAGTAGAGACGTTTTCGAAATAGAAATGATCCTTGTCTCTAAATCTAACTAAAAAACATATCAGATAAAGTTTCGAAACCGCGAAAGAAAATCTCAGCAAAGTCTCAATTAGGTTGATCATTCCGTACATAAAGTTTTGGGGTCAAACTTCTTGTTCAGGCTTAAAGGGGGGAATAAAGATTCTCTGTTTTAAAGTTTTTCGAGAGATGCAGTTTTTGAGTGTATAAAAGAGGAAGAAAAATGACTGTGTTTGTAGGCAGTGAAGGGGAATCCATTGGGAGACCCTCGTGAGCAGGCGACTCTGCTGCAGAAGTTGAAAAGAGTAGCGCAGGAGCAAGAGTCCAGCACGTCCGGAGCCTCCGCTTCTCTTCAGATGCCGCCGATTCCAGTTGCGGCCATCTCTCCGGTGGTCCGGCAAGTTGGCATGTTAGTCGTTTTAGATGAAAAATTTAGGAAGAGGCAGCTTCTGGCGTGGAATATGTTGTACATACACACACGGTATGATAGTTCATGGCAGTGGCGAAGTTCTCAAACATTTATGTTTTCGATTTTGGCAGGGATGAAGTTTCACTCCTCATTGATTACTAATTTGAATGTTTTCGGCTTATATCCATTTAGGCTTTCAATTTTCTTACCTACAGGATCTATGCGCTTTTCAAAAACCCCGAAAAACAATGAAATCTATGCGCTTGGAAATTTTTTTTTCGCGTTTTGGAAAAGTCCAAATCATTGGAAAAATTTAAGAATTAACTCTGAAATTTTCAACATCTCACAGTTATTCATATGTTAATCAAATTCCTTCTTGAAGCATGCAACAACAAAATGTTTAGGAAATTGTTATTTGCAGCCCTCCGAGCAACCCAATGGTGGTGCAGGCCTTGCTGGGAGCTTCTCCTATGCCGCACGACCCTCAGATGATTGTCGCAGGTTGCTTTCTCCCTCTTTACTCGATATTCTAGTGAAGTTCGGTGATTCGTAACGAGATTCACTTATTGACTAACAATGATAAGGGTAGCTTTACTGCAGATTTGATGAATTCTGGTTGCTTTTTAACAAGACGAGCTTGATCTGCTCTGAATACAATGGAGGAAACATTGATAGGATGCGCTTATTTTGTATAATTAAGATGAAAACTACGTATGTAAAAAAAACATGAATCAACTGAATTTGTCAACAACGAAAAATTCGCGGGCTGGGGTAACAAAATTTCTCGGTTTTATTTCGATTCCTTGTTTTTCTGCCCCAATAATAAATGAGGAATCATATTTGCATCAGATAAAAGCTTTTAAAAATTAGAAAACATTTTTTCTTCTTTTGTGGAGGGGTTAGTTGTACCCCTGGAAAACCTATGAGAAAAATGACTCTCTTTTCAGCTACAATCGCGAGTCAACATTATCACGTGGCACTACTACAGGCAGCAAGTTATCTCAACGGCAGGGTTCCGCCAGAAATACGTTACTGAAAAAAATTCAATTTTTTTTGTTTTTTTTTTTTATCTAGGGCAATTGTTTCTTTTCAACTTTATTGGAGATAAACATTTAAATTAGTTTTTCTTTGCAGAAGAAAACATTCACAAAGCAGCTGTGAAGAAGATGTATGAAGCCCATGGGTTGCTGATGAGAGGTTTCTTTTACCCTCTTTTCGTAAACAAGGTGTAAAGTATAGGTATAAATTAGGTAAAATTCAAAAATTAGGTATAGGTATGAATTCGAAAGTTAATTATGTGTTGTGTTTTTTTGATGATTCTGCGGAGGCGGTTAGGTGAAAAATCGGCTCATAAGAGAACCGTTTTTAGTGAAAACATTTATTGTTGATTGATAATTAGTTGAAGGAGCTCTTTCTCGGAAGAGGAAACGAGTCATTCGGCTTTGGTACACAAAAAACATTGATGAGGGGTTAGAAGTTGAGAAAGTAGAAAATACCCACCATTTCGATCGGGTAAAAAAGGGAAATATGAGATATAGACAAAGAAAAGTCGGCATTTCAGGGGTTGAATGGTAATTTTCAATTTTGTGCCTCCTCAGTTTCGACATTTGGTCATACTATGTTATTTAATCATCAAGAAGAGTCCTCAGATGAACTTTATGAATCTGATCATTTGATCTCTTTCATGAAAAGAAGTTGAATTCAGATTGTCTTTGTTTCTTTTTCGGATACACTAAAATACCTAAGCTACAGATGCAGCATCGGCTCAGCAACAACAGCAGCAGCAGGAAAGCTCGCGACCGGTCGTCACTCGGCCGACCAATTTAATCCCGGCATCTGTGCAGAAGCAAATGGCCAAAAGTGCAGCATCCACTTCAGCAGCCGAGAAAACAGAGAGGGTCCCGCGAGAAGGTTAGAGAGTATGACTGTATGAGAGAATGTCGAGGTACAAAGCAGCATGGTTGATGTCATGGCTCTTACCATAGGTTTAAATTTTGCCCCGCTCGTTTGCCCTTGAAAAGTGTAAAACATGTCGAAAAACTCCATGAAAGGATTGATTGCAAATGAAGCTCACCGTTGGTGACGTTCATTTTGAAAATTTTGAGAGAAAAAACTAACACGAGCGGGAACAGTTCTTGAGTGATGAGAAGTGAGCTAGAAGTGGATGACGAGACAGATTAAGCAATAGATGAAAACCAAATAGTGAAGACTCGCTTGCTTCTTATTCATTCTAGTTTTTTTTTCCGAAGAACGGTCGTTTATTTAGAAGGTAGGAGACCTGTGGATGAAGGTCGTATTTATAAAAGGAGAAAAGAGTCCTGCTGCGTTAGGCCAATTTAATAGTTTTTTAGACGAAATATAGAAAAAAGATTGAGATCGTTTGAGGATGGGCTTAAGTGAAGAGCTGGGAGAGAATGATAAGGGGTGGAAAGTTGCTGTCATTACTTATAGAGACCGATGAGCCATGAGAGTCCATTAGATGACGATTTTTCGGTGATAAAAAAACGGGAAAGAGTTATGAGCAGAAATTGAAGAGTCCTTTTTACTCTTCAGCTGATACTGAACCGAAGCGTCAAATAGTGACGCAGCAGCAGTACGGAATGATCGTGAACGCGATGCAGAGTGGCTTCCCCATGAGCTCATGGCGCCAAATACAACAGCCGCCAGTTAGCTCTGCGGCTGGCGGGACACAGCCTGTGGCTTCAGGAGCCAATCCGGCAGCAGCAGTGGCAGCGTTTAATCAGTCTTCTACATCCAGCAGCCTCGTGAATCAGATCGAGCAGCGGCAACAGGCATGTGTCGAATGTGTCTTTGAGTTGGAAACACATCCGCGGAAGCTCGAAACCGCAATTCGAAAACAGACAGTAGGACCTTACCTTTATTCCCTGAACTACGTTTGAGCACGCGATTGTATTAGCATTTTTCTTGAAAAGATGTGTGTTTTTTCTAAAACTAAAAAAAACAACAAAAGACTGACTGAAGGCGAGGGAAGAGGAAACTTGAAAGAGAATAAGTGATGACTTTTGAAATAAAAGAGAATAAGGCGTACGAGCAGAGATTCTCGGATAAGGATAGCATTCTATGTATATGTTTGGGAGCGGCAACTATGAATACTCTTCGATAGTTGGTCTTTTTCAGATAGCAGCATTCATGGCTTTGACGCGGCAGCAAACGCAACAGCAGCAGTTGGCAAAACTTTTCTTGCTGCAGCAAGCACAGCAACAACAGCAGGCAGGCTTGCTGCAGGGACAGCAACCAAACCTGGTATGCATCCATCTCTCATCACTCTTCTGTCTGAATTGTAAATTCTGTAGTTATGCTCTCTTCACGTCGCTTTCGCTTCATAGGCCTTATGCATGGAAAACAGTTTAAAATAATCTGGATTATTATAAACTAGGATTACAAAATCCAAAACTTACATTTTTTTGAATTATGGAAATCGGTATGCATGGATGTCAGATTACTTAAACTTGGATTATTGTCAAAAAGGACGCGGAAAGACAAGCGTATGCATCAAAATGCACTCTAAACACTATAACTGTCGAATACTGAATCACTCTAAACACTATAATTGTCATTTTTGGATTATTCAATAAACTACCTCCGGAGTAGGGTTACTGGTTTTGTCGGATTATCAGTAATCCAAAAGTATTATAGCTTCAATGCATACCGGATTATTCAAATAAAGTTGGATAACTGATAATACAAGCTCATAATACTTTTGGATTACTCCATGCATACGGCCTCGTAAGCATGCGTGACTATGAGAGCAAAGCAGTTCAGCCTTCTATAAATTTAAACTGTCACATGAAATAGCAATGTGGTGTTATGATCAGGGCTGGTCAAAAAAAAGTCAAAAAATCGAAAAAATATTGTTTTTTAGCTAAAAAGTAATAAAAATCAACAAAAAAGTTGTTTTCTTGAAATAAAATGAAAATAAAAGTTTACTGCCTTTTTATTGATGCATTTTGTTATGTTTCATTTGATAAAACCGGAAGAAAATGTTTATTGACTTTTTAGGAGAAAAAATAGTTTTTTTTTGTTGAAAAAACCGGAATTGAACCCTGAAAATTTCAAGAGATCCAACAGTAGGCACTTTTGTAAATCAATAACATTGAAGTCTAAAAGAAAATTAGGGTATCATATTTCCTACAGAAATATTCAATTTCAACAATGTCAACAACATTATTAATCATTTCAACGGTTTGGAATTGTTAGAAAAATGTTGTTTGTCAAGAATGGTTAAGCAAGTCAGATGAAAGCATTGAAGAAATTCAAGGAAAAAAGCTTCAACTGCTGAAAGAGAAATTGAAAAGCACCGTTCTAATTTTAAAAAAATATTACCGTTTCAACAAATTATCTAAAAACTATAAATTCGAGTTTTATTCAGAATCAAAGTTTTCACTATTTCAAGAGTAAGTTTTAGAGATATCGAGTAAACATCTTTTTATGAATAGAAACAAAATGAAAAATATCATATAGATGTTGACTTTTCTGTACTAAAAAAGGAGAAAAACTTCATTCAATTAACTAGAGCCTTCTTTTCTATTATGAACTTATTACTACATACATTCATATTCGAAAATTCTTATTCATCTAGGCCGATGAGTTGTAAGTTCTGATTCAAGAAAAGTAACTTTTAAAAGTTATCGGACGTCAAACTAAAAAAATCAGGGTGAAAATATTCGTTTGAATATTGAATATTTAAGAAACACATGCATTGTGTGATTTTCTAGTTATTTAGGATAGAAAGCAACTAAAATTGGTACACACTAAAAATTTCGAATTTTTTGGGTTTTGTCGACTTTTCAATTTTTTGAAGCAAATTTTTTTTGAAAATAGTTTTTTTTTAAACCAAAAAAACCTACAACCAAAAAAACCCAGCTATGGTTATGATAATGCGCTTGCTCCCGGTTAAAGAAGAGCAGGCTGGGTTTGATCCTGCTCGGTGGACTACCTTCTTTCCGTCCAATGGTTTAATCAGTCTTGGTATGTTTTGGTACAAATGGTAACGAAAGAAAGAGAGGTTCGCTGAAGGGCAATCAAATCCAGGCGTTTCTGCCACAGGAAGTTTCAGCGGTGTAGGCTTTTAAAGGGCAACAGGCAACTGAATAAGATATGCTAGCTAATGGTGGTGGGGGGGGGAGAAAACACGGTGGTTTTTGATAAACCGAACCAAGTCAGCTATAGGTGTGACCAGACCATACATGCGCTTTTTTGTCATTTTTTGCTTTCTCTTTTTTTCCCAGCCAGTAATAGACTTGACTCATTGATAGCTCCAATATTTTCTTTGTTAATTAACGCTGTTATTGACCTCAAATTTTGCCTTTTGTTCACTTTTTTCATCTTTTTGTTGAAAAAGGCGTCTATATTGGTTGTTCTCTTCACTTTAGGTATTAGAAAATAATTGAGAGAGAAACTTGTCGACCGATGAGATATCCATTTTGGGTTTGCAGGGGCCCACCGTAGGAGACGTCGCTCCTTCATGCCGTGCTCCGATGGTGCCTCCTCCAGTGCCTGCAGCAGCCGTTATGCAAGCGCCGTCGAGATCTCAACAGATGTCAAGAGAAGATCCTACATCTGCTCCGATCCAGAATCCTCTTGAGAAGCTTCTCGCGGCTGCAGGTGCAGGCTATTTCGTACCACCCGCAAAAGTAGATAGAATATGAGGTCGTGGCGAGAAAATGCGGAGAGAGACTTAGTACGTTCGATAAAATATAGAAAACTTTATACCAACAGAGAATACGTGTCACTAACTGGTTATTTGTGTCAATTAGAGTATTCCCTACTCCTCGTAGATCTCAAGCAACGGATTTTTATACTGAGCAGAGGAGCGGATTGTTCGCAGAAACTTGTGCAAAAATCGTGTGGTGTGACGGGAACCGAACCCGTGATCTTTCGCGTTCCGGGCGAATGCTCTCCCCACTGAGCTACACACGCACACATGATAATGCACATTTAAGGCCCATACAACATGCCCCCCTCTCAACACCGAGGTCTAGGGTCAGAGGTCTAGGCGCCTTTGTTTCTGCGAACTAGCTCATGCTCGGGTTTTCTTCTTTTTTTTTCATCTTCTCTTCTCATCCCGGTTCGGCCCCCATGTCAATTAGAGTATTCCCTACTCCTCGTTGATCTCAAGCAACGGATTTTTATACCGAGCAGAGGAGCGGATTGTTCGCAGAAACTTGTGCAAAAATCGTGTGGTGTGACGGGAACCGAACCCGTGACCTTTCGCGTTCCGGGCGAATGCTCTCCCCACTGAGCTACACACGCACACATGATAATGCACATTTAAGACCCATACAACATTTGCAGTGCGGGTTAGTAAAAACACCTTGCGGTAAATCGTTCTAAAATGCATAATTCTAGCAAACTCGGGAAAAATACTGCTTGGCTAGGGATGGGCGCTAGAATAAGGAGAAGTGTGTGAGTCTTGTCATGTGGCCAAGAGTTTCTCTCTCTTCTATGTGTCCTTCACCTCTAGCTCGCTTCTTCTCCCCTTTTTTGTTCACTGTAAACTAAGAAATGAGTGTAATAACTACACTAAAATGTACACTAAAAATATTTGATTATAAAAAATTCAAAAAATAATGTTTTATCGGGAGTTTCGAAAAGAATGGTATTTTTGGAAGTTTTTAAATCATCATCATCATCTTTATCTTTTGATCATTACAGATGTTACAAAGTATCAAGCAAAAGGCATTGCTTTCGTATATAAATGAAATTGAATTAAATAAAATTCCAATTTAAAATCTTATCTACAATACTGATGGGTAATTATCAACAATACACGGTTAGAAAATGATTCAGAAGAAATGCTAAGAATGCTATCATCCATATAGTTGACTGTTGCACACTTGCGATTAGAAAACGAATTAGCAGTAATGTTGTCACTATCTTTAACAAGCGGAAAAAGTTCATTTGAAAGACCACGAGTATTTGATTTGTTGATAGGGAAAAATCAGCGATCAAAATATCGTATGAGCCAATCAAAATGGAGTGTAATCCGAAGATTTCTGTAAGGAAATTTTTTTCTGAATTGCAGGAGTGCAAGCGCGTTCATCAAACGACAATGCTCGGGGGCAGCAGCACCTTGGTCACAACAACTACAACCGCTTGTCGCACGAGCAGGCGGTAAGTCAGCCGGCACACGGGGCGGTGCCTCCTGCGCCGCCGGCAGGCGTTCTCCTGGAGGAACTAGAGCGGAGACTCACCGAGTCCAAGTGAACGGCGCGTGCCTACGGTGCTTATGTAATATTGTACAGAGAGTTTTCTTGTTGTGAACCACTTAACTACATTCTTGCAACGTTCCTGATATTTTTTTCATTCCAGGTGTTACAATCGTAGTTGGGGTTTGGGGCAGACAAAGTATAATGAGGATTTTTTTAGGAGTGTCGGGTATGTTAATTTAGGAAAGGGCGGGGCGTACATGATCTATTTCGGGGTATATTAGTGGTACAGTATGTTGCGCCAACCATAGTCTTGAACTACTCCTGTGAGTGGATATCATGTTGAGATTGATTTAGGCTCAACTGTCGGCCACACTATGAAGAGTGAGAACTATCTTGGAGTAGTTCATTTTGTGGTTGATGGGGAGCTGAACGATGTTTTAGAAGTTGAATAGCAAGGTAAATAATTCTTCGAACCAGCAGCTGGGAAGTTCTCTCTTGGTTACTGTAATCCCTCTAGATGTACTCGGTTATTGTCCACACTGTAATTTACTGGTGTCAAGTCTTAACGAATTTTTTTGTGAGTTGAATGTGAGAGTGGCTTTCAGTGTTTTTTTCTCCTTATTTCCCCCATTTGCTGTATGCTGTGTATGCAAGCTTATCTGGCTCTTCTTTTCTTTTCAATTCCGTCACTTTGTTGTAAAAAATGAATGTTTTTTTGTTTTGTCGTCAATTATGAAGTGAAAAAAGATTCGTCCCGAGGCTAGTGTCTAATATATGTGATTTTTAGGTCTTGAGGGGTTTTCTTAACACCATCTTTGAACTTAAATATCGATCCACATTTGAAAGATAATGAGCATTATACACAAGTATCTATAAAGATTCTTCAAGATTTACATCTTAACCTAGATTCAATGTAAAGGATAACTTTGACTGCATTTACGTTGTAAGCTTTTATTAAATTTCCCCTTTTTTTCTTCTGTTGAATTCCATGATGTATAGATGTATTTCCTATATATAATATGGTTGATGTCATCAAGGATTTGGTCATAAGTTTTTATTCCACCAAATAGTCGGAGATTCCTCTTTTTGAAGGTTTTTTTAAAAACTAGAACTCACGTTCGAGTATTCAGTAGAACTGTCTAAAAGTGATTTTCTGGATTTGAATGAGGAGAGTAAGGGTGGTGCAGTAGAAGGGTTTTTCAATAAGCAGAGAAAAACTTCTTGCAAATTGATTCTGATCCCTCGTTCTCCATTGTTTATGAGCAATCGTTGCAAAACCCATCTAATTTGGAGGAAGCTCTATAATCGGAAGAGGCAGGCTTCTAATGTTCGCCTTTGTGTTTAAGAAGATTTCAAAGTAATGAACGCGTGAGACTTATCAAAGGGTATCAATAAAAGGGTATATGAAGGAAGTGGGACGGTTTTGCATCACAAAACGACATTCGCCGACAAGGTGTAAATGACTGTCTATATCCGCCATGTGGCGCGGCGGGAAACAATACAAGTATATACGGTACAAACTTTTATTCTTGTCATTGAATACAGTAATGCATGAAAACGGTTCTGGGGAGCAAAAGCTCTACGCGTGTGCAAACGGTTGAGAAGTATTCAAGGCGGAAGAGGAATAGATAGATACATATATCTTGCACTGAATATCTAAAAACAGCAGGACGGGAGAGTTTCAGCTGAAGAGCTTTCAAAGATCGTTGAGAGTGGATCCCATCTGAATCGCAGGGATCTTATCTGGAAACGTATCCACCAATGTCGCGGGAAGCTCAAAAAGCTTCCCGAGCCTACCCGCGGGCAAAAAAGGAAGGCTCGGGCGAAAGTCCTTATCCACCAATTACGCGGGAAGCTTCCGCGCCTTCCCGCACCTTTCCAATTTTTAGGTGCGAGTAAAACCTTCCCGTCACTAATTTTTTTTCTTCATAAAAACGTTATTATTCTACTATTTTTCAACATTTAAATGTCAACATACTTTTGCATTGAAAAATGTAAATAAATCATTAGTAACATTGTCTAAATTTTTTTTGCTCTTGCGACTGATTATATCTCGTGGAATTCAGTGGGATGATTGTTCTTTTTTCAATGAGCACTTACATTGGATTCCTTTTTTCTCGTGAAATGTAAAAATAATTTTTTGTAAAAAAAATTTTTTTTTGGTAATTTTTTCAAGGATTGGTTGGAGTGCTCAAAATGATCACATAGGCTTTTATTCTTTGATGGGCATACCTGCGTCTTGTCTTGCAGACATTGGCACGATGCTTTTTTACATCAACTTTTTTGATACGGTCTCGTTAGCCTAAGCAATGCGGCCTCGTTAGCGTAAACGTTTACTAAGCCTAAGCGTTTTTAATGTAAAAATAGATTTTTGATGTAAAAATAATTTTTTTATGTAGAAAAAAAATTTTTTCTTCAAGAACCGGAGTCCCTGATGATGCTCAAAGTTATCACCTATGAAAAAAATTGTCGAAAATTGTCGTTTAAAGCCAATTTTTCGTCTAGTATTCCAATGTCTGCAAGACAAGACGCAGGGCAGGGTATCATCAGGGAACAAGAGCCAAATTTTCGAAAACATATCGTTTAAAGCCAATTTTCCTCTAGTAAGCCCAATCCAATTTTCGTCTAGTATGAGAAGAGCCAAAGCAATTGATGTGACGATAAACAAAAAAGAATTGAGTGCTATGAATTTAAACGTTTGTTTTAAAGAACTCAAAAAGCAAAAACTTCTATAAGAAAGCCAATGATTTTTAATGAAAAAAATTAAGAACTAAATATAAAAAAATGCAAGGTGAAGTATCATGAAAATTAAAATTAGAACTTTTCTTCAAAAACACTTCAAGTGCGCAAGTCTTTGGCCTTCCCGCAGGAAGGCTCGGGAAGCTTTCTCCCCGCGGCTTCGTGGATAGCGTTTTAGAAGGCGCGGGCAAAAGCTTCCCGCGGGAAGCTAATTGGAGCTTCCCGCGATGGTCCTACCCGCGATATTGGTGGATACGGGCCCTGAATTGCTGGGATCCTATCTAATTCGCTAGAATCCGACCTGCTGGGATTCCAACTAATTCGCTTGAATCGCAACTGCTGGGATCCTATCCTAATTGCTGGTATCCCTTATAGTTTGCTGGGATTCTATCGAAAAAGATGAAATTTTTATCTACATTGCTGAGTCAAACAAAGAAGCGGAGCGGATTGCCTTAAAAGGTCGGGTTAGAGTCAAATTCGAGGTTGAGAGCAACCTGTTCTCAGCGTTTCTATGCCTTTGAACGCTGTGAAGAATGAGCATATGTTTAACATCGAGACTTAACAATGTTTCAGCATCTAACTAACTAAGCGGAGTAACAATTCTTTAAACAGAGTTTAATTTGAGATCAGCTGCAGTCGGAAACCATTGGCTTAGGGTATTGATCCCGTGGAGAAGATCTTCCAAATGATCAGAAATGATTCACTAAAAATAAACCTATATAATGAAATGAACGAGTTTCTCAATAATAACGAATGAATGAAAGCTGCCTACTGTTTTCCTGGTCAACTATGCATTAAGGTCCAAAAAGCCATTGAAATGATGGAGCACCCACTGCGATTGAACATTTTAGAGTCTTTTTTTGTTTGTTTCCATAACATCCTGTTTACCAAACAACATTAATATTCCTTTTTGATAATCAGAAGAGAATTGAAAAACAATACTCGGGAAATTCCAAAAATTTCTTCAAAAAAATACTTGTTGCTAACGCGATTTCTGTATTTTCAAAAGTGTTTTTTACGGTAGCTTAATTACAGTAGCTCATTAGCTACTACAGTAGTAAATTATATCCGATCATGCAGCTTGTATTTTGCGAAAAGGCTTGCCATACATATGAAATAACAAAGCGAAAAGGCATAGGTGGAAGTATTAAACATATATTTAATGAAAGCATACGAAAGGGAAAAGGCTGGGAGAGGCTTGTATAGCACGAGGAACTAGCGCGGAATGATTTGGTCGGCGGTAAGAGGGTTCACCGCACCCGGCATCTGGCTACCGTCCACAGAACCTTTGCTGAAACTGGAAGTGCTTCCGGTCGAGGAGGTTGCTGCTATCTTCGACTTGGCGTTCTGCTTGTAGTTTAGTCGACGGTCCTCGATCTAAATTATAAAGATCTCCTATTTACAAAATAGCGATGGTTGGCGAGCTTTTTCTGCGGGTAAAGTCTTTGACCCTACAACAAAAACAACAACGAAACACGAGCCCTCCGGGTTCACCCCACAGTCAAACAAACTGGGCTTGTGCGTGGTGTGAATGGTGCCTGGCTTCATTTATGATGTCGAGGGGACCTGTACATTTCCGCCACCCGCCACGTGGTTCGCATTGTCAAAGGAGCCCACTCGGCTGGAAGCATTGGAGACATCTACTTTGGCGTGGAAGATCTGAACAACAGAAAAGCTCATGCGCATCAGAAGCTTTTAACTAAATACCCTAAAAACCTTCAGTTCAGCTGATATAACCTCGTCTTTTGCGCTAGCTTTAGATAATTACACGAGATGGAACCGGAAGAGGAAGAGCCATTCGGTAAACTTCTTCTCACATGGAAAATCAGACAGCTCACGAAACGGTAGCGAAGAGAGCACGAAAACTCAAAACACACCTTGACATTGCCTCCAGGAGGCTTGTGGTTGGCGTTTTCCAAGGAGCCTATTTTGCTAGTCGCGTTCCAGACAAGCTTCTGAGAGAGAATCTGAACCGAAGGAGAAGCCACGGCATGAGAAAACCCTTAGAGCAAGAAAACACTCACTTTGAAGCGAAAGCATGGAAAGCAGAGACGTTTTTAGAGCTTCATATACAACACATTCTTCCACAGCTGCTTGCCAAGCTATGCTAATGCTTCCACAACTCAATGCACGAGTTGTTTTTTATATTACGATTTCCGTGTGGGAATAACCAGTTTCAATATGTTTTGAAGAGGGAATGAATCGTTTTTCAGAAAAATATGTTTTTCCCGGTTCATGCACCATTTTACCTTCACATCCGCTAGACTATCGCTCAAGTTTAACTAATCAGATCTATAAAAGAATTAGCTTAGTTTTTCCCCTCAATGATTTGCGATCGAATTAGAGAGATGATGAGGTCAAAGAAGGAGAAAACTAGGGTAATTGGCTGCGTACAGTTAGGTTGGAGCTATTCAAAAAGGGAGGAGGGATGGGTGGAAGAATTGATGATTTTGCGATCGAGAGAAAAAGGTAAAAGCTAGCTTCCGTTTCTTTATTTAGTATTTAAGTATGAACACAGTGGAATATAAATAAAAGAGACTGGTTAGAGGAGAGAATGGGTTCTTACAATCAAACAATCGCTATACCTTTTTCTCTGGTTTAGCTACAACATGGTTGGACTTGGCATCAACACGAGGCTTGGCGTTCTCCTTGAATGTTGGCTTGACGGTGTCAATCTTCACTTTTCCTCCTCCTGGGCAAAAAATTAGTTGAACAATTGCTCAGTTACACAGTTCAAAACAGGAAATATGGACCTTTCACAAAATCAATCAATCATTTATTCCAATTCACATGATAGAATAGCACATACGTACATGCATTGATGAACTTGGATCGCTCTTCCCTCAAAAAGACCTCATTCTTCCCTCAACTCATTATACCCTTAACTCGTCCTCCTAAGCGGTTGCGATGTGATAACTTTCTCCAATCTCCATTCACAAACTGTAATACCTTTGAAGAAAAGTCACATTGAAAAGCGCCTCTGAACCATACAAAAATGTCTCGCTATAACCCCTCAATCCATATGTTCGCTTAATAAAAATTTCAATTTTCAAAGAATTCTTTATTCTTGATGAGCATTATGTCCTCGGTAACAATAGTGGTTACGCGCTCGCTCTAGTAAGAAAGAGACTACATATCCCAACCCCTTAATTTCTTCATTCATGCGATAGAAAAGAACTGACCAGATTGAGAGCTAATACACACACACAAAAAGCTTATTAATATTCATACTTTCGAAAGCTTGACATTGGAACTACAGGGTGGTCCATAAATAAAGTTACAAATGTTCGAAAACATTTCCTGGGAAAGTGACCGCACGTAGCGGTCACTTTTCTCGTTTTCCTGATCCCCCGTTTTTTTTAGTACGTGTCAAGTGAGTTGCGATTGATTCCATCGATGTTTAGGGTAATGACAGCGTCGAATCGCTTGCGCATTGCGATCATTCGCCTACACACTCTTGGCCACGCTCCTACTCGCATTGCTGAAACGCTTCGCCTGCCTCGCATGACAGTGTATCGAGCGATCAAAAGATTCGAGGAGCTTGGCACATCTTTGGACCGTCCAAGGCGAGGTCGTCCTCGCACTGTTCGCACGACACCACTCATCGAAAACGTTCGGAGTCGGATCAACCGAAATTCACGACGAAGCATCAGACAGATGGCGCAGCAGCTCCCGATGAGCCGAACTTCATTGAAACGAATAGTCACGGAGGAGCTGGGACTCAGGTCGTATCGTACACGGAAGGCCGCTTTTCTGTCGGCTCGCAACAAGTCGGGAAGAGTCAAAAGATGTCGCGACCGTCTTCGCCGTACGCAGCTAGGCGAACATTTCAATATGGTGTCCTCTGACGAAAAGCTGTTCACCGTGGAAGAAGTCCACAACTCAAAAAACGTCAGAGTGCTTGCGAAGGACGCAGAGCAAACCGATAGCAAGGGTAGAACGGTCCAACGCAGTGCACATCCAACTCAAGTCATGGTCTGCGCCACAGGAAAAACACCGCTTGTTTTTGTCGAGAAAGGCGTCAAGATCGACACGGAATACTACCTGAACATGTTCTGCAAGACGTGCTCCATCCATGGTCTCAATCGCATTTCAATCAGAGGACATGGACCTTTCAACAAGACTCAGCACCAGCCCACAAAGCTAAAAAGGTCCAAACGTGGTGCAAGGAAAGTTTTCCCGGCTTCATTACAACATCAAAATGGCCGGCCTCATCACCCGACCTGAACCCGCTGGATTATTCCGTTTGAGCCTACTTGGAGTCCAAGGTCAACTCTCGCTTCCACTCAAATATTGATTCCCTGAAGAATGCCCTTCAGGCAGAATGGGACAACATCGGAGTCGAATACCTCCGTACAGTGGTAGAGGCGTTCCCAAAGAGACTTCGAGCTGTAGTTCGAGCAAAAGACGATAGTTTGAGCTGAACTTTCGCGTGAATGTTGACATTTATGTTGTTGATAAAATATGTTAATTTGAGATGATTTTCTCTGTTTTGAAAAAAGGTATAACAATTCCAATTTGTAACACTATTTATGGACTACCCTGTATATACTTTAAAAGTATTCCAAATCGTTCCGCACACAAGTGTTACTGTTGACTTTGAAAGTATGAATAGTAATAAAATGAAAGTATGCTAGGGATACTTTGATAGTATGCTGTCTACACAATGAAAGTGTGCTAAATATACTTAATTATTCTAATACTTTATTTTATATTATATTTCATATTTTAATTGTTTTTTTTAATGTTTATAAAACAAATTTTCTTTGTTTGTGAATTTCCCGAAGGGCCTTTTTCAAGGAAAGCGCTTCACAATTAAAAAATTTTCCGATTTTTTTTCTTCCAGAATGGCTCAGTTAAATGATCACACGATACGGCTTGTATGTGTGCTTTTCCCCTATGAAGTTATCGAGATGAGTAGTGTATATACATAGAGTAGAGACCGCAATGACAATATTTTGGTACGCATTTTTTTTCTGCCACACTAATATATATATATTTTATCTACATTTCGAAAAATGCAATTGTAGGGTAGTTTGGGAGCTAGGGAGCCTTGGGTGCCCAACGGTTTCCAGAGTTCAAGATCGATGAGAGAACATGCGGGTGACGAATCCACGTGTTTGAGTTTTTTGATAGCGGTGGACCAGGCCGTGATTGGATCGGGATGAGTACAGAAGGATAGCTTTGGCGAGTGATTTGAGAGCGGCTACCTTGAGCGGTACTTGGTTTGACTGAGTAGGCATCAGCAGTGGAGGAGCTGCTCCTCACCGACCAAGTCCCCCGGTTCCCATCGGCTGCCCTTGGCAAAGAATTAATAATTGATGGTTTGGACTTTTTGGGTAGGGAACAAGGGTATCTTCGTTGATGATTGGAAATATATGTCTCCGTGAAGAACTTCGAGATCTCGACTTTGGATAAACGTATGATGAACAGAAGCGAGATTTCGTTTCAAGAGTGAAAACTGTTGCTGTTGCGTCGTCTGTTGTTCAAAAATCGCAAAAGGCTGTAATCAGTCAACTTTGTTCGTAATGGCAAGGTTTTTCATCACATTATTATTTTTAAGCAGTTCTACGAACATTTTGAAAGAAGTTATGTCAAGCATTTCTGGTACACGAGAAAACCAACGGGCTACTCTCAGACTAAATGAATTGTACCTAGCACTGTTCTTCGTTACTTCTATTGAAACTCCGTGAGAATTAGTTCGCGTTTCTTTGGTTCTTTGGAAAAAATGTTGTTTCTTAATGATGGTTTTGTCATTGATTATTTTCCATGCCATGGTCAAATCCATATATACTCGTCTCTCTTCTAAAGACATGAGACCTAGCTTAGAGAGTCTACTTTTATAAGATGTATTTCCGTGAGGATAGCTACAGTTAGGAAATCAGCGAGCGAATACGATTCTCGTGAAAGACCTGAGAACTTTCTCTATTTCTTCGACGTCTTTTTTTAAGTGCGGATTCCAGAAACTTGAAGCAAATTCTAAATGAGGCATGACATAAATTTTGAAGCATTTCACCAAGATAGAGGCATCATTGATGTTCACGGCTCTTAACATTGAGTATAGAGCAGAATTAGCTCTAGATACTCGGTCAGATATAGTGATATTACGCCGAAGAGAAGGTATTATTTGTACACCTAGATCACGAACTCGACTCACACACTCCAAAGCAGTATTGTCTATGTAATAGGTAGGAGTAAGTGCCGTAGACCCGATATGTAAATGAACTGTTTTAGAGGTAGAGAGAGATAATTGGTTGGAAGTACACCAGAATGATACTTCATCTAGAGAAGCTTGAAGTTCAAGACAACGTTCTGTCATGTTATTCTTGTTGTAAGACAGATACAACTTTATGTCATCAGCATATGCTTGATATCGAACGTTAGTGAATGAAGAAAGAACTTGATTCAAGTCGGATATGTATAAGACAAAGAGCAAGGGTCCCAATACAGACCCTTGTGGAACACCGGATGTAACAGGATGTGGAGTTGATAAGGTGTCGCTCATACGAACGGAAAATTCTCTATCTGTTAGGAACGACTTCAACCAAGTTATAACTAAACTCGGTATACCGAAATGAGTACATTTTCTTAACAATTTATTTATACATACTGTGTCAAATGCACGAGAGAAATCTATATAAATCACATCGGTGGAGAGTCCTGCACTTAGAGCCTTCGTCCAATCATTTTCACATGAGAGTAAATTTGTAACTATGGAAGCGCCCGCCCGGAAACCGTGTTGACTTGAGGGGAGTATCTCAAAATGAGAAACGTGCTCTATTATAATAGACCTTATAACCCGTTCCATAACCTTTGAAGCTGGAGAAAGAATAGAAATGGGTCTGTAAGACGATGAAAGAGAAGGGTCTTTACCAGATTTAGGAATGGCAGTGATCAAAGAATGCTTCCAAATTTCAGGTACAACACCGAGAGATAAAGAGAAGTTATAAATATGTGCTAATGGAAGAGCGAGAGATTTTGAGCATTTTTTGAAAACTATTTGCGGAATCCCATCAGCACCAGTGCTGCAAGTACCTTTCAATTTTGATAAAAACCGAGCTACAGTAGATGGAAAACAAATAAAGTCACTTACTTGTTGTTGAATGGAAGGACCGAGTAGTGGGGGAGACAGTCCATCGTCGAGAGTAAACGAGGAAACAAATTCCTTCGCTAATAGATCACATTTTTGAAATGTGTCGAGAACATTAACACCCGAAGAGTCAATGAGAACACGAGGAGGACAGGTCTTAGGTTTGATCAAGGAGGCTATATGTCTATACAAGTCACGCGACTTGACCAGTTTCACTTTCTGACAATGCCTATTCCATTTATCAATTTGTTTGAGAAGATCCTTGCTGGATTTATCATATAATGCGCGAACTCTTGGGATTTCAATACTCAAGAAGAGTAAATTACGGTATTCGATTAACTTCTGAATGTGTGGAGGATAAGCAGTTGTGACGGATCGTGGAACGCGTAAAGGAACGAATTGGGCAAGAGAGCTTTTTAGGATATCAAGGAAGCGAGAGTAAAGATCGTCAATGGAATAAAAGTTGTCAAAAGCTGACTCCCAGTCGATAGTGGTTAAGTATTGACTGAGTCCTTCAAAATCTGTTCTGGAGTAGTCCAGAACCTTGAAGGAAGGGCGAGGTAGAGCAGAGTCACAAATCGAGAAGGCCAGTCCATAATGATCACAAGTGGGAAATGAAGCGTATCACGACACTTTGTACCGCGTCACTTTGTATACGACACTTTGTACCCGACACTTTGTACCCCGTCACTTTGTACCGCGACACTTTGTACCGCGACACTTTGTACCACGACTTGAGTGAGGCCGCGCGTTTTATTTTTACATTAAAACATATTTTTACATTAAAAAACGCTTAGGCTTAGTAAAAGTTTACGATAACGAGGCCGTACGGCTTAGCTAACGAGGCCATACGGCTTAGCTAACGAGGCCGTACGCGGTACAAAGTGTCGCGGTACAAAGTGTCGCGGTACAAAGTGACGGGGTACAAAGTGTCGGGTACAAAGTGTCGTATACAAAGTGACGCGGTACAAAGTGTCGGTAATTCGAAATGAAGGTATGACACGAACATTTGAGCAAAGGTGTGAATGAGAAGAGAGGAGCCAGTCGATGCACTTATTTTGACGGGTGGGTGTACTGCAGAGTTGGTGGAGTCTGTGAGATGTTACTAAATCTATCAGCAAATTGTCACATGGAGAAGAACCATTTGTGAGACAATCTGAATTGAAATCGCCCACACAGAGGCTAGAATTTCCAGAAGTCGAAAAAATTTCAGATAGAACATCGCAGAATATTCGGGTTTCCGCACAATCAAAACGAGGGGGACGATAGCAAACTGTGAGACGAATGAAAGAGGAAGAGAGAAATAAGTCGATACAAACTATTTCCATATTAGAAAGACTCAACGCAGGTCTTGTGAAATGGATGTGGTCGCGAAGAATAATTGCTACCCCGCCACCCCGTGAATCACGATCACAACGAACAACTGTGTATGGAAGCGAACCAATGATCTCACTGTCCAGTATTCTAGAGTTCAACCATGTTTCGGATAGTGCGATAATATCTGGCTTTTCATTTTCGAGAAAAGATCGGAAAGCAACTAGTTTATTACTAAGAGAGCGCATGTTAAAATAAATCAATTTCAAAGAAATAGTCGAATTAGGAAGAGAAGCTGAACAAGTGTTCCGGAAGGATCCTAGCCGAGCTAGTTTCCCTGATTATGACGAGAAAGCGGAGTAACCGGTGGAGGCGGAGACGCAAACAACGGAGAAGAGAGGGATGGTGGGGACGTTTTACGGGTACCACCAATTTCCTCTTTCAGCCACAGCTCATCTCGATATAGAACCCAAGTGCACCTGGGGTCACGCTCACGCAGTGTCTTCAGAAGTGACCGTTTTGCATTCCACGCAGCAAGTTCCTCAGGAGTCATCGACTTTCGAACAAAGACGCCTTTCCAGTTCGGTTTAGAACGAAGAGTTGGAGCAGCGCGTAGAGCTGAAAGAACGAATGCCCGAGAAGGAAGCATGACCTTGAGAAGACGACGCGGTCCCTGCCCCATTCTGAACACGACCTCCGGCCTCACTTGTATATTGAGATCATCAAGCAAGGAGCGCACTACAGTCTCGTCATGCTGAAGACGCTCTCCCGCATTGGGAGAGTTACTCTCCGGCAGCCCTGCTACGACCAAAGAGCGCGCGCGACGAATGGACTCCTCATCTTGAGAAGACGAAGACATAGGAGGGCAAACACTTGGAGAAAATGGAACAGGAGGAGACGCGGATTGACACTTGCATGAGCATTCCTTCGGAACTGAATGCTCTAGAGACGATGTCAGCAACTTGATTAGACGGGTGATGGTTGACCAGACAACTCCAGGAATTCCGTCCGGGGCATCGGCATCTGCCAGGGCAGTAGCTTCTGCAATGGTTTGAGACAGAGAACAAGAAGGCGAAACTAACTTTGGAGGAGTGAGTGGACTGCCGGGGCTTCCACCCTTCTTCCCTTTCTTTTCGACCTTTCGACGTCCGGCCATTGCCGATTAGATTTGAAGTAGAGATGAGAGCAGTGAATTGAACAACCTCTCAGTGGTGATGATGGAAGTTAGAATGATGAATGAATGAATGAAAGAATGAATGAATAATATTCCGTAATTCCAAACAATTCCAAAAAATCGAATAACTTAGAACTTTCAACGGATTTTTTTTTCTTTCTCTATGTTTTTCTGAGAGATTCAGTCATTGTATTATGCCTCATTTCGTTTCAAAACTTGCGAAAAATTCTCATTTCAGTTCGAGCCTCTTCATCGGTTTTCTGAGACGGGATTTGGGATTTTATGGAGTCTCCGAGCTCAGGTTACCAAATAATATTTTCCTTATTTTTGATATAAAAACGAACTTTCGATTGCTAAAATCAAAGATATTATTTCATTTTATTAATGAAAAAACTCACGTTGACATAATGGTAAAGACATTTTTAATTTTTATCGTAGCCAAAAAAAAAGGCCTTTCGAAGTTAAGCCACGCGCTGGAGTATACATACAAGTAGTCACTGCTTTATGTAAAGGTGAACTTTCGATTGCTAAAAGCAAAGTTATTATTTCATTTTATTCATGAGAAAACTCAAATTGACATAATGGTAGAGAAATTTTTAATTTTTATCGTAGCCAAAAAAATGGCCTTTCGAAGTTGAGGCACGCGCTAGAGTAATTATAGTGCTCTCACTGCTTTATGTAAAGGCGATTTTTCGATTGCTAAAATCAAAGATATTATTCCATTTTATTAATGAAAAAACTCCCGTTGACATAATGGTAGAGAAATTTTTGATTTTTATCGTAGCCAAAAAAAAAGGCCTTTCGAAGTTGAGCCACGCGCTAGAGTAATTATAGTGCTCTCACTGCTTTATGTAAAGGCGATTTTTCGATTGCTAAAATCAAAGATATTATTTCATTTTATTAATGAAAAAACTCCCGTTGACATAATGGTAGAGAAATTTTTGATTTTTATCGTAGCCAAAAAAAAAGGCCTTTCGAAGTTGAGCCACGCGCTAGAGTAATTATAGTGCTCTCACTGCTTTATGTAAAGGCGATTTTTCGATTGCTAAAATCAAAGATATTATTTCATTTTATTAATGAAAAAACTCCCGTTGACATAATGGTAGAGAAATTTTTGATTTTTATCGTAGCCAAAAAAAATATGGCCTTTCGAAGTTGAGCCACGCGCCGATAAAGAGCTCGAATTTTATGAAGGCATGGTGGGGAAGGCGGTTCACGTGAAGATGTTGAGAGAGAGAAGGAGATGAAATTACGGAAGTCTACAAGATTCACGAGGTTTTCTTCGAAATTCTCATGAACATCCCAAGTTTTTCTGTTTTCTAATTCATACTCTCGCACTTTTCTCTCACAGTGAGCAGTGCGTTTATCGAGAGCTCTGATATTGATTTCTTCACCCAGTGCCCTATATCCTATTCCTGTCCAAACATGTCCTCTTCTTCTGCCAACATTGAAATCGCCTCTCTTCTGGAAACCATCCGTTTACAAGCAGACACGATAGCAACTCAAGCGCGAACCATTGAGGCTCAAAACAAGCAGATTGAGTCTCTCACTCAAGAAAAGTTTGCCGTTTCATCAGCAGCCCAATCTACTCATTTCACTTTGTCTCCAGACGCTGTTGCATATGAGGCAGTCAGACGCTGCCTACTCGAAGACAAAGATGTTATTGAAGAGAAGGCCAAAAATATCGTGGTTGTTGGTATGGAGGAACACGAATCGGACTCAGTCACAGCCGCGAACGATGAAACCTTCGTTTCAAAGTTCATACAAGAATTGGATATCCAGGGCATTTCGGAGGCCTTCAAGAGAGGCGAAGTCAAATACAAGCGGTTTGGCAAAGCGGAGCATAAAAGACGAGTTCTGAAGATATATCTACCGTCTACAACTCTTCGCTCAGCTTGTCTGAAAAAGATAAGAACTTCAAGGCTTAATGTCCTGCAGTCTCTTCCCCGAGTCTTCGTCAGAGAAGACTTGACCAGAACTGGACTCGAATTAGAAAAGCAGTGCAGACATATTGCCAGAGAACGGAACCAGGCGGCCGGGCAGATAGAGTGGACCGTCAGAGGAACTCAGCTGTCCAAGCTATCGACGCCGAGACCATTCCGAGAAGAACAGAAGAGGTCATTCGCTAACGTTACCAAAAGAACTTCTCGCTAGGTCAGTGGCAGTGTTAGGAATTCTTTTTCTTGCCCTTTAACGAAAGCATGTTTATTCAATGCGAGATCTATACGCAATAAAGTAGCTGATCTTGATTTTTTGCTTATTCACAATAACTATGATCTTGTTTTCGTTACAGAAACTTGGCTTTCTTCCTTAGATTCCGATCATGAGTTTTTGAAGGAGCATAAATATTTGTTGTATAGATGTGATCGTTCCCTAAATGATCCTAATCAAGGCGGAGGAGTTGCCGCATTTGTCTCCCTTAATATTCCATCTGTTCTAATTTCCTCTTCCCAAGATAATGGCATAGAAGTGATATCTCTCGATATCTTCAACCCTATTGAACTTCCACGGCAAATTCGATGCGTAGTGATCTACCGTTCCCCTTCCTGTACATCAGCAACGATGGTCAGATTGTTGTCCTACATTAAATCGATTACTCTTCCCAATATACCTATGGTGGTAGTAGGAGATCTCAATCTTCCATTTATTGACTGGAATAGCCTATACACTTCTTACAATGAGAATCATTCCTTGTTCTTAGATTTTTGCTGCGATGAGCATTTTTTCAATTCGTCTCCCAACCAACACGTGGTACGAAAATATTAGATATTGTGCTGTCTAATAGTCTAGTTGTTTCCGACTGTATTGTGATTGCGCCTTTTTCATCAAATGACCATGCCACCGTAGAATTTCAAGTGTCTTTCTCAGCTTTTCCTGCTGCTTCGGCTCCTTCTATAAGAAATTTCGCTCGTGCGAATTGGGCTATGATGGAATGGCTGATTGCATCTCATGACAGGACACTTTCTCTAGCTCTTTTCGACTCTGACGCTGCTAATAACTACTTTGTTGACTTCCTTGTCCACCTTATCGACCGTTTCGTCCCATTGTTCTCCGATTTCTCTGATATCGACCTCTATCCACCTAGGCTCCGAACAATGTATTACAAGCTTCAACGAGCTACACTTCATTCTCCTAATTCTGTTTACAGCCACAATCTTTCTGCTGAATTTTCTAAACAGTTACATTTGCACCAGTTTGAGAAAGAAAGCAAACTAGTTAGTAAAGGAAACCTGAAATTGTTTTATTCCGAATGTCGCAGTCGCTCTAAGGGCCGTAATTCAGCAATGCCCACAATAGTTGATCAATCTAATCGAACTTTGGTTACTTCATTATCTAAAGCCGAAGCTTTCTCAGATTTTTTCTCTTCGGTGTACTCGACCCCTCGTTCTATTGTTCCTGAGATCTATCCGACGACTCCCTCAAAATTGTACTTTGATTTCATAACTCATGATATGATATTGAATGGTATTAGAAAGTTGAGCAATAAGTGTAATACTTCTCCTGACACCATACCAAATATTGTTTTCAAGAAACTGCGTTTTGTGCTTCTGAAACCGTTATCTATTATTTTTAACAATTCTTTACTTTCTGGAAAGGCACCCTCTCTCTGGAAAATAACGATAGTTAAACCCATCCCTAAACCCAAATCTGCGGCAGATCAACTTTCAAGTTATCGTCCTATTTCGTTAACTTGTTCAATCTCTAAAGTTATGGAAAACGTTTTGATTAGTCAAATTGATGCTTACTTGGAGAACAATTCTATTCTATCTCCTCATCAATTCGGTTTTAGAAGCAAAAGGTCCACAGTAACTTCACTAGTACAATCACATTGTTACCTTGCGGATTTACTGTCTCATGGAAAGGCTGTCGATGTTGTTCTCCTTGACATATCTAAGGCCTTTGACACAGTAGACCATAATCTTTTAGTACGCAAACTTGAAAATATAGAAATTTGTAATCCTGTCCTTGGATGGATTCGTGATTATTTGACTGAAAGAATGCAGACTATTTGTGTTGACAACGAGTTTTCAAGCACTTCCTCTGTAATTAGTGGTGTGCCCCAAGGATCAACAATCGGCCCTAAATTATTCTTATTATTTATCGATGACATAAAGGAAGTTATTCCTTCGACTGTGCAATATTCGATATATGCCGACGACGTGAAACTGTTTACTGAAGTACCACTTTTCTCTTCCGATCTCCAAATAGCCATTGATAACATCTCTAACTGGTGTCAACATTCCAATCTTGAGCTATCTGCTAAAAAATGCGTTGTTTCACACTTCGGTTCCAATGCCATGATGAATTACTATCTTAACGGAGTGGTCATGAATAAATCTTCTGAAGTAAATGATTTAGGCGTTGTGTTCTCTGATAATCTCTCCTCCAATAAACAAGTCGAGATTGTCTGTAAGAAAGCAACAAACCTTGCGAACTTATTCTTGCGTACATTCAAGACTAAGTCTCTTGATGTTCTGACACTAGCTTTTGTCACTTATGTACGCCCAATCCTCGAATACGCGACTGTAGTTTGGTCCCCAACAACCATAGGCCTTGTGAAAGACATTGAAAAAGTTCAAAGGAGTTTCACCAGAAGAATCCTAGCTAGGAACGGACTTCCTCGATTAGATTACTCTGAAAGACTAGAAATGCTTAATCTAGAGTCACTTGAATACCGCCGCGTTGTTGCTGACCTAGTATTTATCCATAAAAGAATACATTCGTGTTCTGAATTTGATTCTTCCAGACTATTCATTGTTAAACCACTTCTTAAGAATATTAGAAATGCTCACAAGTTGAGAATCGCATTGCCTTTCGCTATAAACAGCTCCCGGTTCTCTACATGTGCATCAAGAATTATCTCTATATGGAACTGCCTACCTTCTGAAATAGTATGCATTCATTCTGATATGATGTTTTTGACGAAACTGAAAGAACTTCCTAAACATACTATTTTACCTAGCCCTATTGTTTCTGACTAATGGCTTTAATACACTGCCACTGTATTACCTCACCTTCTTTTTCATTTCTTAATTTTATCATATATAAAAATCCATGTTATATTGTTTTTATATTTCGATTCCACGTTAAACATACACATGTACATGGAAATAAAGAATGAATGAAAGAATGAATGTTTCTATTTTTCAACGGTTTCGCTCGAAAAATGTTGATTTTTAAAAAGATTTTATTACGATTTTATAAATTTGGGAAAAAATCCAAAACTAGAATTTGAGGTCGACTCGGCTTCTGGCTCTCTCAAGATCTCTTTGCGAAATCGGGAAGGTCACACTCTGATTACCGACGTGAACGACTTCGACTGCCTTCTAGCCGATTGTGTTTTTGCTTTTGAATAGCATAGCTATTGTGGAATAGCCCTCCGCCCTGTGGAATAGCTTTTGGCCGTCCAATAGTAGAATAGCATAGCGAAGAAATGCCTTCTTATCTCTTTATCTTTTCCTAGCCTTTCCTTGATCATTCCCCGCAGTTCAAGGCGGAAACCGAACTCTGGCAATTCTGGAAATTGCGTTCACCTATATATGTAGTTATTGTATTACGTTTCTATATATGTAGTTATTGTATTTTCCTTTACGTTTCGGGTTTTCCTCTAAATTTCACCGGTGACTAATAAAAATTTCACCGGTTATTAATTATAATTACACCGGTTAATAATTATATTTTCACCGGTTATTAGTCATAATTTCGCTTCGATTTCTGAAAGTTGAATTTTTTTTTCATTCTTACTTAGTTTTGGTTCTGTATCCTATACAATTTAGATTCTTTTGAATAAAATTTCAAATTTTTCTGTATTGTACGAAACAGCGTTGGAAGAAAAGCGATAAAATTTTGAAAAGGACTACATTTCGATTACATTCAAATTACACCGAAAAGTCGATTCAAAAATTGGTGAATTTCAATCCATAAAAAATTTTTTCAAATGAGAAAATCAAAAACTTATTCAATAAAAAAATGATGAAGATTACCAGTGCGAAGTTAAGGCCGCGTTTTAGTACAAACATGACCCACTTAACCTTCCGCGCTCTAGCGTACCAAGATTTGTTATAGGAAGAATTTTCGAAGCTTATATGATCTCTTTTTTCTGCTTTAAAGTAATTGTTTTTGATTTTTTTCATGTTTTCTTGAAATAAGTAAGTGATTAAGAACACATAAAAATAACATTTTACTACCTATTCTGATTTTGATTTTAGCCATTGCGGTCTCTAATATAGAGCAACCTAAGTCAACCAGGTTTGCAGATTGGATAAGTGCCAAGAAAAGGAAGAGAGCCACCAAGGCATACTTTATCCTATTCATTCATTGATTGTATGCCCTTTATAGCAAGCATACTTTCATACTAACGCGCAGGAATACTTTCAAATTGTTAATATTCATAATTAGCATGTATGCCTTTTTAGCATACTTTCCCAAACTCATCCTTTTTTGTGTGTAAACTCATTGACTTAATTTGTGAGCATCAAAGTATGAATCTAATTCCCAAAACAAGTGAAGTTAGCGTGTTTTTCAAATACGAAGTAGGTGATCTAAGGGTTGTACAGAGAATTGGGTGATGTGTAATGTTTCCTATCACAATTTCCTTTCTTATAGCAAACTTTCAAGCGTTATCTCTCTCTCTCTCTCTCTCTTTCTGTCTCTCTTTCTCTATCTGTCTCTCTCTACCTCTCTCTGGTTCTCTCTCTCTCTGTCTCTCTGTCTCTCTATCTCTCTCTCTATCTCTGTTTCTCATCGGGCTGTTCCCTCACCGGCAGGCATATCGCTCGACCTAGTTCCTTTGTGGGTGGTAGAAGAACACCCAGGGCACACTCAAATTTGCTGGTAGAAGAAACCCAGGGCACACTCAAATTTGCTGAGATGATTGCTACATATGATTGAGATTCTCTTATCGTCTGAAGAAGCACGTGTTTTAGTATCGTGTAAATGGCCATATAAGAAGTGAATTGCTAGCAGCCGAAATCCTAGCGTACCTGGTACATGCTTCGCATTTTCGAATGAGCCGATCTTGCTCGTCACATTGTAAACAATCTTTTCGGAGAATATCTTGACATCTCCACCGCCTGGTTTGTGGTCGCTTGCAGCCGATACTTTGCTGCACAAAAAGACAACATTGGTTGTGAACAATAAAACAGTTTTCTTCTTGATAACTGCCGAAATAGTATCAAACAATGAAAGCTCTCTGAATCAATAAGAAACTGAGAATTAAATAACCTGGTTACACTGCTGAACTTGGGGTTAGTCTTGAGATTCACAGAAGGTACAGGGGAATCTGCAATAAAGAAACACAGTTTAAAATGCCGCAGAATATGGATATTAAAATCGTTACTACTCAACATTTCTGCAAATACAACAAAGATTTTGAAGCTTTTCACAGAAAAGTTTGAATCACTTGCAGCTCGAGCCTTCGAGGGGGTCCTAGACGGAGGCTTGGAAGTAGGTTTAGAGACCGGCTTAGCGATTGGCTTAGCTGCAGACTGGGCCGGCCGACTCGCAGCTGGTGGCTTCATTGCACCGCTAAAAATAAAAATGCTCGAGGGTTAGAGGGAGGAAGGAGAGATAAGAGAAAGAGAGAGAGACTAATGATGAATGAACAGAGACAGAATGAAGAGAGAGAAAGAGGAAGTGGTGAATTTTGAAAAATGTATATGTGGAATGCGTAATAGTTTGCGTCTACCGGATGAGGACTGGATGACTATATGAAAGAGTAGTGAAAAAATAGAAGCAGAAAATGGAGACGAAGATGTCTATAGGGCAAAAAGGCCCCACGGCATCGGATTACGGGAATGCGACCAGAGAGAGACCTCACCTTTTACATCTTTCTTCCCAACATGTATGTATATGATAATTCGCAGTACATACCTTTCCTAAGATTTTTTTCATTTTGACGTAGCGAAAATTAACTTATCTCTCAATCCTATCGGTCAAATTGGAGGATTTCAGTTTCCAGCAGGAATTGGACGCTTTGAGACCGTATTGTCAAAACTAAATATAATCGACATTTAGAGCTACATTACCGCCCGAAATGTTATTATATATAGATTATTGAACATAATTGAATGAAACTCAAATTTTCAGATTCTTTCACTTATATTCCGATGTCCAACAGTTCGAACCATGACTTGAAACAAAAATTGTATGAATTAAGTTCGCGAAAAAAATAAAATAATTGTTTTTAAAAAATCCTTTCTATAATTGGTTTTGAAATGTTTTTCGAATATAGCTGAAATCAAATCCGTGACAGCAATCCAAGTTCATCAATGCATGTATGTATGTGCTATTCTATCATGTGAATTGGAATAAATGATTGATTGAATAAAAATAATGGAGAAAAAACAGCTTCTTGCATGATTTTACTTGTATTTCGATGTCCAACAGTTCGAACAATGACTTGAAACAGAATTCGTATGAACTAAGTTTAAAAAACAACAAAAAATCAATAAAAAAACTAAACAATAAAATCATAGAGAAAAAACTGAAAAATAGAAGGTATACCAATTTTAATGTATTTTCTGGAGATAATTAATAAAGTTCTCCAAAAGATGTCCGGTACGGTAAAGACGCCCAAAAAAACTTCTGTGAAAATTTGAGCTTCGAATGTTATCTTTGAAAAAAGTTATGTTCAATAATCTATATATGATAACATTTCAGGCGGTACTGTATAAGCAAACGTACTAACAGGAATTTTAGAATGCGATATCGCTTAAACCAATGACGCTTAATGTCCTATTGCATCGACAGACAAGCGTTTGAGGTTGAGTTTTGAATTACCAACCTGCCGGGAGCGGCTGGAGAGCGCGTTCTGGTCACGGGATTAGGTCGGGCTGTCGATCGGGTGCTGCTGCCGCCGTCTTTGCAACCTTTTGCTGCTGCCGCCGTCTTTGCAACCGGTTTTGATGCCATTTCGGCAGCTATTTTCTTGACAGTTGCTGCAGGTGGTCTGAAATTAGAAGCTAACGGTACGTTAAGAGCATCATGAAGTCCAGGCCGCAGTTCATTCTATTCATCGCATAGTTACGGAAAGCAGAGGCATTAGTTTCGTTTGTCTCATAATAAAGTTTTTTTCGAATTTCGATTATGAATCGTTTTTCTGTTTGATGTACAAATTTTTCTGTACAATTATTTTGAAGCTAACGGAGTTGATGAAGCCGCGTCAGCTGTGGGCTCTGTTTCTTCGGCTTTTGATGCTGTCCCGATTGAGGGGGTCTGTACTGGAGTATGCAATCTTTCCTCGACATCTACATCTTCCCGCTTTTCAAAAGCATGGGTATCATCACTATATTTATCTTGGTGTTCTGCCGAAACCTCATCTCTAGTCGGTTCTGGTGATGTCACACAGGTTACCGGCGACGCGTGCTCGATAATTTCGTCTTCGAGCGCCAAATCATCGTCGAAGTTCTTCGCTTCAGCATGCTGTGGGTCACCTGGTGAAGGAGATTCACGAGGGGAAGAAGTATTTGCTGGTTCTTCATGGGTTGGTGAAGCGTCTGGTGCATGCAGGGGCGACGGTGCGTGGTGAAGGCTGTGATGAGATGGTGTTACAGGTGATACGAGCAGTTCCTCATCTTCGTTTTCCGTCTGTAACTCTGCTTGTTCTGTCGGTTGTTTTTCCTCCGTTTCAAGATCTTTTGAATGTTTCTCCTTTGATTCTGACTCGTGCAGATGCTGTATCGTATCCGATTCAGGCTCGTCCACGTGCTGTTTCGCCTCTGAATCGGACCCCTCCATATGCTGTTTTGCTTCTGATTCGGACTCGTCCATGTGCTGTTTCGCTTTCGTTTCGGACTCGTTCAAATGTAGTTTTGCCTCGGATTCGGACTCGTCCATGCGTTGACCCTGAACTGGTTCAAGAGTGTTTCAATTTAGGGAGAAGAGGAAGATGATGACTCGGTGATGTTTATACAGAGAAATATGTGCGCGATAAATGGCGTGCTTTCTTTGAACTAACGGGAAGAACAACGCTATGTTTATGTTTTTTGGGAGGTAGAAAAGAAGGCATGTCAATAAGACAGAGAGACAGAGAAAGAGAGAGAGAAGAGAGAAAACGAAATAGAAAGAGGAGAGAGAAAGAAAGCAGGGTGCGTGTTTATGAGAGAGAAAGCGAGCAAAGAAGGATAGAGAGTTTCTCCGTTCTTTTCTTCATGAACTCTCGTTTAGCCCATCTTTCGCAATAGTAAGCAGGCAAAAACGAGAAAGTGAAGAAATACTGCATTTAAGATGACAAAGAGAAAAGGCAGCCGAGACTCACATCCACTCCTGTTTAGAATATCGAACCATAGATGGAAAAACGAAAAAATATAATTTTGAATAGTGCAACATATCATCCATCATATTTCCATTTATGAAAGTTGAAATTCGAACATCTACGACTAGGAAAAAATTAGGCTGATTAAATTTCAAATCACTTGAAAGATTTTACAAGTCACAACCGAAAGAAGAAGAAAGAAGGGTGATTGCCGACCTTGAAATGGGTTGGAAGATCTTCAATGACAAGTCTATTATTGAAAAATCACGCATTTTCAAGAGCACCTCCTCTACCCGCACTAATATGAATGGTATTGCTATTGAATGTACTTCTTCGACGTCTAGATTCAATTGTTTCGGTTTACGTGTCTCAAGAAGTGTTCTACGTAATCCCGAGTGAAATACTGAATTCAAGAACAGTAGAGCAGTTTATAAATCGTCTCCGTAACGAGAATGTGATATGTGACCTGGAGAATAACTAGTAGCATTTAGATATTTGCCTTACTTTTAGATACTTGCCTTACTTTTAGATATTTGCCTTACTTTAGATATTTGCCTTACTTTAGATATTTACCTTACTTTAGATATTTGCCTTACTTTAGATATTTGCCTTACTTTAGATATTTGCCTTACTTTTAGATATTTGCCTTACTTTAGATATTTGCCTTACTTGTCGCCACACTTGAATATTATTTACAATGTCTCTCACCATAACTTTGCATTGCAAAATGTCGATAAAATAAATAAATAAATAAACAACAAGAAAAATACCAGTATTAAAAAGGTCAAAAGCCCTAATAACGAAGATAGTGAGTTAAGAAGGCGTAAAGAGCAAACTAACAAAGTGAAGCACTTGGAGAGCAAACAATTTCTACTCTCTTTCTTTACTCTAGTAGATGAGTGGTTAGAGAGTTCGTGACAGTTCATAGTTTGCCTCAGCATCTTTATCTCGCAAGTAAGCGCACAATCAACAACCCTCGTCACTATGAGCTAAATCAACATTATATACATATGTATGAACTTCCAAACTAATCAACATATCGCGTCAAAATCTCTCAAGGTCACCCTCATATTCAGATTCGTAGATAAAGTGAAGATTTATTCAAGACCTGGTTCGTTCTGAATGCCTATCTGGTTCAAAAATCTAGCTGCTTGGCCCTGCCATTCTGACTCCAAGTCTTTGATTTATGGTGCGCGTCATGCCTGACTGATGCGATGAGGGAATCGAGACCGAAGAAAGCGAGAGAGAATAAAGAGAGCAAGTAGGCTAAAATCGAGTCCATCTACACATGGCTCGAAGAAAAGCGGCAAGTAGGTTTTTTTTACAAAAAGGTTTGTACAATATTGCGAAATAAAGTTTTAAATGAAGTACACACAATGAAGGATGCAAAAGTTACCGCGTAAGCTTCATGTTGTTCTTGAGCATGAAAACGATTCAGAAATGAACAATGAGAAGCTTAAGATGAAAGAAGGACGTTTGTTTGGATTGCATTTGGAAGAGAAAATGAGAGACGAAAGAAAGAAAGGCTTAAAGGTCTTATAAGGAAGTCTCCGCGAAAGCAGCTTACAGGTTATAGAGCGAGCGAACTTCTCCAGCTTCATTATTACAATTCAATCATCGCTTTTCGAGACCAATTTTTGAGAGCGTTACTTCAAATGACGCTTCTTACTCTGAAAGTCCTACTATGCTTCTTTACGGAATGTTTTCCTTGGACCACCACCCCCCCCCCCACAAGTTCTAGCTCACTTTCTTACTCTTTCTCTGTCTTTCTCTCTCTCAACCTTCCTCCCGCGCCCTCTCTCTTTTTCTCTCTTCTCTGTCTTTCTCTCTATATGTTTCCCTCATCCGCTCTTTCTCTCTCTATTTCTTTTTGTCTCTCCCCTTTAATCTTCGGCCAACGCTCCATGCTCTTTTTTATTCTCTACTCTCCTTTCTTTCGCTAGCAGTCCTCTTTCACAGTTTCAGCATCCTTTACTTTTTTTATTCTCCATCGTCCCTCGCGCTCCTTTCTCTTTGAATTTAGCCTCCAGACAAGCCGCTGCCTCTGCCAAGCGCTTCTCTCTTTCTCCACCTCCAAATGCGTGCAACTGAGCGTGTTGATCGAACGGGAAGGGCTGAGTTGGATGACAAGGAAAAGGGGAAGGGGTTGGAACCGGTTGACAACGAAGAAGACTAAGACTGCAAATTTAGTTAGCGGGAACGACTATTATCTTCCATGCAGTCTTATTCTCCGGGCAGCAGTCGATTATGCCAAAAGAAGTGGGAGTTGAGAAGATTTTGCTATAATTTAATTGTAAATCATTGCTGCAGCCTAACTCACCCCGCCCCTTTTTCTATCCAACCAAATCCTTTCACCCTCCCCCCTTTTCAAGCCAGCCCAGCCATTAGCAATGAACTGCATGCTCTAGAGGAACTCAGCCGTCTAATTGACTAATCTCATGCAAGCTCAGAGAGCACCGAAAAATGAGCATGCTGGGAGGCTTACGTGCTCATCTTAAAAGCCTGGGAAACAGAAGTTATGAGGGAATTTAAGCCCTTGGGGGAGAAGAAGATAAAAGAAGGCCCAGAGGCAGACCTCTGAGGGATGCCATGACTCCGGTTTTGTTTGGGGTTACATCCTGGATCACTATTCTTTTCCTGATTGCAGTCTCACGGAAAATGCATGGAACTTTCGACAGAGCCACAAAGCAAGTAAATAAGCACTGAAATAATACTTTCTTCCTCTTGACTCTCTTTAGTTCAAGCGGTTTCTGTGGGAACTTCTGGCTCTTCTCTCTCTCAACAACTGCGTCGCTTTGACTTGTATTGAGACACAGCAATGACCTTCATACATTTCCAATATGACAATGAATGAAATATTCGAACAAGAATGGCTGGAAAAGGAGATACGAAAGGCGGATGAGACTCTCTTCTTCTCACTTTCTCTCTACCTCTCTCTCTCTCTCTCTCTCTCTCTCTCTCTCTCTGTCTGTCTGTCTGTCTGTCTGTCTGTCTGTCTGTCTGTCTGTCTGTCTGTCTGTCTGTCTGTCTGTCTGTCTGTCTGTCTGTCTGTCTGTCTGTCTGTCTCAGACCTTCTCTCTGCTCTTTCTTTCTCTTTGTATCTCTGTTAATCTCCGTTTCTCTTTTATTTCTTGTCCCAATTTCAGTCTCGTCGTTGAGCAAAAGTTTTATAAAAAGAGAAGAACTTCTTTTACCCCACTACTTTGGACTGACGGATGTCTCTTAAAGCATGGAGAAAATCATCTAAGAGCTTCCTGGTTATTTGAATCATAAGGGAGCTGTCGAGCAGTCAATCAACAATGGTTCATTTACGTTGAAGATCTTCAATATTTAGTCTGATGAATGAAAAAGTTTGTGTATAAATTTCTCTAGTAAAAAGGCGAGCGCCGAAAAAAGGGAAGAAAAAAGGGGTAGCTGGTGTGAAGAGTGATGTGAGCTGGTCACGACCGCAGCATCCGCATACATTTACACTCAACGGAGGAAAAGCGGATTCCCGTATTCACAAATAAAATTGATACTTTACTAACAACTTCAGAAATGGCTTCTTTTTCAATTTTTTGTTCTCGCAGTTTTTTCCCTTAAAAGTCTTTCCAACTATTTCCTATATTTTAACAGTTTTCCAGAAATCTTCAACATTGATTTTCTAACTTTTTTTCAATGAAAAAGCGAAATGCCTGTGAAATGATTTTAACTGTGAACGTTATCGCTCTTTTATTGAATTTGTATCTCGCACTGTGCAATAAAGTATTATTATACCCTTACACCGATGATTTGAGGTATACTGATACATACTTTCAAAGCATGCTGATACCCTTATTCCGAAAGTGTTAGTTGCTCAGAGTGATCGCTAACATGATTGAGACAAAACTTAAACAATGAGGAAACTTGAAGAGATGAGCAAGCAACTACGGCGTTGTACTGAAGAATCTCTGTAGACCGCTTAACATTTCGACCTCTAGCTTTCAGAGTCCGCGAATCTGCTAATCGCCAATGGGCCAAAACTCAGCCGTATGAATAAATGGAGAGACCAGTGACTGGAGGACGAAGAGAAGGGCGAGGCACTTACTTCCAACTCTGGTCCTCTCCTCTGCTCCACCCTTTCTCTATTCAATTGCATTTCCAGTGAACAAAAGATACGTCCAAGAATACAAGAGAGGAAATGCTTCTCTTGTCTTTTGTCAAGGTACGAAAAAAGAGAAAAAGTTCAGAGCTTCGCCTAGCAAATAAGAAATATTATTCTTTCTCTCATACTTTTCGAACAAAAATAGGGTATTCAAATTTTTTCAATTAAAATTGTATTGCTGTAAAAGTGATCCATTGTATTTCTGAAAAATTCGAGAGGAGAAAAGGATATTGGTCTCAAAAAGTTGGTATTTTTCCTGTTTTGAGTCTTGGGATGGAAATTAGAAGAAAAAGACTGCTAGTTAGGCTGCGCACTGTTTTGCTCACCGACCGTTTTTTACCGTCAAAAAGTAAAACTAATTTGCTCACCTACAGTCAGAAACATAAGAGTTTTTTTTGAATTTTTTTTGCGGGAGCTCCCTGATTAGCAATTTTTATGAACGCTGTGACTGTCCAAATGGAGGCCATTACAAAAGCACGCCGTGCACACTGTGCACACTGTACACTGTACAAATGCACGCTGCACACTGCATAATTACCAATGCACGCCGAGGCGCGGGAAAATTCTTAACTCCGCTCATGCGCTTTATTTAAAACGTCGCCCTAATATATTTCTTTTGTAATGGCCCAAAAGTATTCTTTTAGTAAAAATTATCACTTTTCATAACTAAATTATAGTGTGAAACAATATAGTGCGTCAAACACTCTTTCTATCTTTCCCGCGCCTCGGCGTGCATTGGTAATTATACAGTGTGCAGCGTGCTTTTGTAGCGAACACAGTGTGCACAGTGTGCACGGCGTGCTTTTGTAATGGCCCAAATTAGTTTTACTTTTTTACGGTAAAAAACGGTCGGTGAGCAAAACAGTGCGCAGCCTTAGGAAGCTATTTCATTGTACCTCAAAATTGATTCATTTTATTTACACTTTTGTTGCAGAAAAAGCAAACTCAACAGTTTAATAAGGCGGCCTATCGAATAGGTGATAAATTTTGGAATGACTTTCAAGAATTAAAAACACAAAGTAATGAGAATTTTTGATGATAAGAAATGAACTGCTCAAAAAAAATCTCCTCGTTTCTCTCCTTTTTAAAAACGAGCGAGAATGCTTTCCAGACTTTCGAATGTGGGCGAGTTAGCAAATAAAAATCTAATGTGTGAAGGCCACATGTTCCATTCGAGTAGCGGGGGTTGTTGAAAAAGCCTTGTTTGGTTTAAAGCCCAAGAAAATTTTATTTTTAGGTTACTGTTTTTATTTATGTTTTAAAACTTACTTATGTTTTCAAAAGGTTTGTAATTTTCCTTTTCAGTTCTTTTATTCGATTTCCAAGAATGCTAACGAAAGCATCGTTGTGATTCGGGATGAGCACAAGTGTATTTCATAATTATCTTGGAATTGCTCTAAACTTGAGCAAATCGAATAAAATTGATTGAGCTGAATGTTTTGCTGTAAGCATTGACGTAACTAGTAAACCGAGAAGTTTAACATGAAAGAAGTTCGAAGGAGAAGGGTGTATATCAGCTGTGGAGAGAACATGAAAAAGAAGTTCGGTTTGAGTTAGTTGTTTTGTAAGTCTTATGGAGGAATTCGATGTGGAACACCACATCTATCTTGCTCTTAAGCGTTTTGTCAAATCAACTTTTCTTTCTCATAAATTTTGTATACATGAGCGTAGCTGACGTGCTTTGTTCAATAGGCTGAGTGAGATGTGTTCCCATACCAAGGTACACACAAGAAACAATCAGCTTTTTTGCTATTTAGAACGTTTTTGAGAAACGAAAATTGTTGGTTCTGTTTTTACTTGGAAGGGGGGGGGGTAGCTTTTTAAAGAAAACTTTTTGAAAGATTATTTTCACGTTAAAAAAACGCTTAGGCTTAGGAAAAAGTTTACGCTAACGAGGCCGTACGGCTTAGGCGAACGAGGCCGCATAAGAAAATTTACATTGTTTTGTATTAAAAAAAATTTTTTTGGAACGCACCGAAAAGAGCCCCCCAATTGAAGCGGAGCTCCCCCAAGTAAACTTGTGCCAAATTGTCATAGAAAAGAGGACGGAAGTCGATCCTGTTCGAGTTTTAGCTTTTGTTTGAGCGATTGCTTGACCATATTTTGTCTGACTCAGACGCCAACGCCTCTAAACTTCGAAGCTGAGCAATTGTTGTTATCTTTGCATCAGTTTTAACTGGTCGTAATATGTATTAAGTGCTCGTAAAACTTGTTTTCGCACGCTCTATAACCTGTTCAATATAAAATTCGTTAAGATTCCTGGGTAATGCTGCAAAGTTGTTAAGGGTCTGATGAATGAGCAGCAGAATACGCTGCTGCAGCACTTCGCACGCAGCAGTGAGCAGCGTCATGCGCTGCAGATCGCCCTCTACAACACCACGTTTCTAGCGCTCGTGAGTTTTGCTCACTCAGTCCGATTCATTTAACTTTTCCTAGCATAGTTCAACAAAGGACACTGGACACTGTTGAAAAGTCAAGCATACGACCGCTCTTCGAGGCGGTGGAGTCTGTCCTAATATTGCCAAGCTAGAGGTTGAAAGCAACAAAAAAAAGAGAGCTTTTCATTATTAAAGACTCGTTCGCTCAGAAAACGGTAGTTTTTCGAATCTTTAAACAGTTCTGGTGACCTATGCTCACATGGTTGAGGTACATTTTAAAACTTTCGCTCTCTTGAAACTTTCACGGTGTGATTCAGTTTATCCAATTCAATTCTTTATTCCAATTGAGCAAAAACAGAGTTAAGTCTCAGCGGATATACTGTCACGAGTGTGAGTTCAGTGAACGGGTTGAGAAGAAGAAAAAAAGCGTTAGATTCACAGGGAAAAATTCATAGAGAAATAATAAAAACGAGCAGACAAATGAAGAAGACGGATAAAATGTATTATATGAACAAAGTACTTACATAATGGATTGGTAAAGAAAACTCGGATCAATTTAGAATAGAGTTGTGAGTCTCTAGTATTTCGAGAATCTCAAAATATCTCAAAGGTGCATGAAATTGATGCCTTTGATTGCTTGTTGGGTAAAGCGTCACTGGAGAAGGTTAAGGCGCGGGTTCAGCTCTCGCCCGCTCCAAAGAATTTTCACAGAATATTGAAAATCAGACACAATCAACTGATGCTTAGTTCAACAGTACGAAAACAGCGATCAAAGTCTAACGATATTTTATGTTTCTCTTCTCAGAAGGGTACATTGACCCGCTGTTAACCTTTAAAAAAAACTTTTATGACCCTTCGAATTCGTTTTCCAACGACTAAAAAATGGTTTTGTTCAAGACCATAGAGGTAAGCTGGTTAGGGTCTGTACCTGGGTATCTGGCGAACAGTTTATCAGTAAAATTTCCCTTTTTTATAATTATAGTGAGCGCGACTATTGTGCGAAAGGTCCCAAGTTTAACCTTCAGACAGGGGTTAAATAGTTGACGGATTGGTTCCGTCGGCGGATACATGTACTTACACTATTGACAAAAAACTTTCTTTCTTTTCTTACCCTTTTACTTCACCCCTCTTCTTTTTTCCTCCAAACTTTGAGCGGCGGATACATGTAAACCCAAATTGGGCGGCTCCATTTAACCATTGCCTTCAGCCCTTGGATATTCACAGAAATGGGGGTCGATGAATGTAGAATGTCGAGAAATGTCAAATGAACTAATGAGTTTGTTGAGTTTGCGGCATGCGTCGCAGGCTTTGCCGCCCTCTACAACATGTTGTACATGTTTCTCTCTCCAATGATGTGGGCTGTTCTGGTGGGAACTATCCTATTCCCCTTCAAGAGAAAAGTCACTCTGTTTGCACAAGGTCGCGCTCAAGCTGCCTCTTCTTCCTTCTAATACAATTTTCCACAATTCAATTTCGTAGAAGTGTTCGGAAAAGTCTCAGATAGTTCTGAATTCGGTATCCTAAAAAGACACTTCGCTACAGAAAAGAAATAACCTCGCTTAGGGATTTCAGTGCTAATGAACCTGGTTACTCAATTAAAAAGTTAATTTTTCTTCTTAATTTTCTATTCAAAAAGAAATATAGGTGAGTATTGACATTTATGTGTCTTGAAGGGACTCTGTATTAAACTGTAACCAAGAAAAGTCAATAAAAAAGTTTTGTAAGAATTCGGATGGAATAAATCATAGGTTACCTGCACATGTTAAAAATAGGGAAAACTACTGCTATTTGAGCCAGAAAAGTTGTAGAATAATGAGAAGAGACCTATAGGTGTAAGACATGAAAGGGAGAGGAATCGGGCACAAAACGGTGAAGATTCACTTGCTACTCATTATGTTTCTCACAGAGCGTTAGGCTTTCTTCAATTTTCTAACAGTGTTGTGGTCCTTTACTCAGTAAAGTAAAGGTTGGCTGGACTCATTGGAAGAACGGCACACTCCGCTAACCGTCGGTCTTCTCCTCATACCTTATCACGCCTTCGTTTCTCTCTCCGAATGTATATATGGAGCAGCGACCGGGTACGGTAAAGCTACTTTTTAAGCAAGTTTTGGTAGTTTTGAGAACGAACCCTTATTTATACAGGGAATGCTTCAAACAATGATGAACGAGCGATTTTTTTACAATTTTGACCTCGTTTGTTGACCAATCTGTCTTCTTCTCTGTCCGTTACCTCACGCTCGCTTGTGAATACAAACCCTTTGCTAATTTTGATTTAAAAAATTGAGCCAGGAAGTAGAGAAGACCTTGTTGAAGTGTGAATGGCCTCCACTACTTGCTCGCTTACATCGGCATCAAATTGCTCTCCTACCAGCGGACCTTTATGTACGTGCTCGCTTGGCTCGGCCGACTCTACCTCTGCTTTAACTCCGCCATAGACATCATGTCCCGGAAATGGGTTTGTTTTTGGGCCTAGTTTTGGCTTGTTGTAATCCCCTACAATAACATCAAACACAAGTTTACCGCCAATGATGGCGGAGAGGCCCATATAATGATAAGGCGAGTGAGAATGCGAAGTTTGCGATTGATAATAATCTTCCTCGCACTTGTTCCCGCCTCGTGACAGGACCCGCGCTCCTCTGAAATGCGTAACAGACCCATCCTAGTAGAACGAGTATTTGAGCGCTGAGTCACTGCTAGTGTGTGTAACAGCAGTTGTTCCATGAAAAGCATTAGCATAGTTTTTAACCTTATTGGATTGGGTGAATCTCACCGGGTTGAGGTCGAAATTGCGACCCGTTGTTTAATATTCGGCAATTTTGAATGAAGCAAATATAGGAGAATATAAATACAAAGAGAGGGCAAGGCGATCATAGAGGGCAGTCGAACAAAACAAATGAGGTACGGGTAATTAACGGGAAAACAATCAGTAACGTCAAACACTATTTTACCGCCAATAATCGCGGAGAGGCCCATATAATGATAAGGCGGTAGTTCCTTGGGACTCTTTCTGATCTCATTGTAGTCTGAGTTTTCAAGGAGAAAGTTAAGTGAAATCGTTGGACCTCTAATTTCGTAATCTTTCTTTTCTGATGTCTGTAGTGTCTGTAGCCAGAGGTTAAATGGTCATGTCAAACCTTCTGTCGGCGGGTTTCTGTTTTTTCCAAATCATAAGGGGGCACCCTTGTGTGAAACAACCAAAAAATTTCGCGAGCCTATGTATGTTTTCAAAAAAATAAAAATGGGGTACCCTTATGTGAAAATAAAAATTTCCGCCTCTGGCGGGTGTCTGTACCTTTTTCTTGCACACTAAAAAACCCCTGTCTGTAGCTGACTTCTCATTATTTAAGACCAACTAGTTCATGTTTTTTTGTTCATAAATGAGAAGTTTAGGTAAGCTATAAAGATAGCGGATTTTATCGAGCTTTACTTACTGTTTCCAAATATATGGTGTATGTCAAAAATACTATTACTGTAGGAAGAGTACGAGAGACAGCCATTGCAAGTAAGAAAGGTTATAGAAGCGAAATTGATAGCATTAGCTTATTTCAAAAGCTCAGTAAAAAGCATGGATTTTTTGTATCATTAAATCTGAGTTCACTTTTGTGACAGATATCTAGTTTGTATGCCCATCCATATATGCTGATAGAATATTGAATTAATCTCTTAAGAATTATTTTAATCCAAAAAACTTTGCACAACGTTTTTTTAAACGGAGGTTTCAGGTATTCCCTTTGATGTTTCTCTACTTCTTGGGCTACTTTGCCTGGATTTCCGTCCAAACGCGAGAGTCCATCAACAAGAAAGTCGCTCGAACAGTCTCTATCCCCCTTTGGTAAGACGTCCAATTGTCATTAATCTTAGTTTGAAAACTTTTTAGATTCGCGTATTTATGTGTTCTATTCGGAAATATCATGTAAGTTTATGATGTAACCAGATAAAACTATCTGCTTTCAAATTAAAAAAATGTAATGAACAAATTTTTGAATTTGCTCGAATAAGTATGCACAAAAGTTTTAATTAAATAACAAGAACAAGGCATATGAGCCTTTCATATAACACTATCGCACGGAATAGCAATGTGTTCCCGTGGTTTAATGATAATACGCGCTCCCGGTTGGAGTCGAGATAGTCTGGGTTCGATCCCGCCCGGTAGACTAGCTTTTTTGCTGTGCGATAGTTCAATCATTTGTCATCTTAACCAGGCGTCACTGCCTTCAAAATGTGTAACTTAGCATTTGAAGAATTTTCATTAAAGGTTATACGCCCTTTCGTTCATGTCTTCACTTTTCGGAGCCTTTCGTGGCATTGTGTTCGGTGGAACGGCCATCGTACTTGGCCTCTTGGCTTCCGGAGCAATCAAACCAGAGAGGCTTCATGAGAACGGTCTTTTAGATTCAACACTGATGTATGTAGAGCTAGAAAAAAAAACTTTCTGTAAGTTTTCAAAGGTTCAAAAAATCTCATGTGTGAGATTACTCTGACAACAGCTCTTGAAAACATTCACACGAAACTTATTTTTTGATGAAATACTTTAGATCTTCAAAAGATACTGTAATTGTTTTTGAGATACCCTAGTTGATCATAGGATACTGTACTTGCTTTTAAGATACTAAAGCTGTTTAGTAGATACGGTAGCCGGCCAGACGTTACTCGATGAAAAAGAGCGGCTTCTTGTTGGGCAAGAAAAAGGAAGAGAAGTATCACAGAATGAAACCATCGAGCCCTCATCGATTGTGGGAAGAGCCGATGCAGAAGCCGAACCCGAGGTGTCCAATATTTCGGATTTTGTTATTTAAACAATCTCTCATTTTGCGGACCTCAAAATTATTATTAATAATCTTCCTCGCGCTTGTTCCCGCCTCGTGTCAGGGTACGCGCTCTCCTGAGATGTGGGACAGACCTACCGTGATGGAACCAGTGGCTGCCCGCTATACACTGCTAGTGTGTTTAGCAACAGTGGGGAGAGTCATATTCGTGCCAGAGCACTACGAACATTTCTTAACCCCTTTGGTTTGGGTGGATCTGTCCGGGGTGGGAGTCGAACTCGGTACTCTTCGCACAATAGTCGAACACACTACCATTATGCTACGCCCGGACCAATCTCTAAAGCGGCGAGTTCTTTGTTGCAGTTAGTGTCTCGCTTTACGGGAAACGATCTCATATCAACAACGGCGTCCCTTGTTGGTCTTCTCTGGATTGTGCGACACGATTCTGCGCTCCTCTTCATACTTTTCCCACTTCTCTTCGCGGTCGTCGTGAAAATCGGTACCGATTCGCAAGTTTGGGTGAAAAAGAGAAGCATAGTTCACCATAAAATTGTCAAAAAATTGAAGAAGAAAAAAACGACAGCTGTTTGATGGATAGGCATAGAAAGAAGAAGAGCAACTGCGATATAAAAGATGTTGAGACTGAAAAGGCTCGCTCTTTCCCCAATATTCAAGGCCCCCTCCCCTCTCCCACGAAAAGCGCTGACTTTATGACACGGTTGGTAACGTATGCAAGGAAGGGAGAAGAGCTAGAAAAAAATGAATGAAGACATTCTGTCGAGAAAGCGAGAGTACAATAGACTGGTAGGCATGGGCTTCTCGGCTCATGAGAGGGTGCGCTTTCCTGAGATGAAATACAGTCCTAGACTGCGAGTAGGCGTGGCTGCACCCTGAGGCACTGCTATTGTGTGTGGAGAGTAGATAGTAAAACGGGAAAGACCAATTTTTTTACATACTCAAATCTCTGGGTATGTGCATATTTAGAACCCACAAATAGGTCCTAAGAAAAAACAACAGATAATTGGAAGACTACACGAACACTAAATCCTTGAGTCTTCCAAAGCATAACAGAATCCTTTTAAGTCTTAATTACTTCAGAATCTTTTTTTGTATGTGTATTTTCCTAAATTTATCCCGATGTTTTCTCTTACTGAGCTCACATCTGTGACAGTATATCCGTTTATCACTTAACATGTTGTTTCGTGTTTAACTGGAATAAAATAATGAATGAAAGAATCCGAATTTTCAAAAAAAAATGTATTTTCCTCTGAGAATGAGAATGCAAAGGTACTCCGGAAACAACTCCTCCACGCGCAACGGCGTAGGCATCGTAGCTGACACCAAGCTTCTTTCATCGGTTACGGAAGTCTGTCATATTTCAGATCGATTGATGTTCTTATCACTCGACTGGAAAGGCAGAGTTTTTAAAGTGATCAGTGCCTACGCCCCGCAAGCAGGATGTTGTGAGTCTGAAAAGGAAGAATTCTGGGACGCTCTCGATGACATCACAAGGCAGTTTTCATCAGAGGAAACCATACTTATTGGAGGTGACTTGAACGAACACGTGGGAAAAACCGCGGATCAGCATAAGAGAGCTCACGGAGGAAAAGGATATGGCAAAGTCAACGAAGATGGGACGAAAATTATTCACTTCGCGGAGGAACATGATCTTTCAATCTGCAACACATTCTTTCAGAAACGGGATTCCCATCTCGTCACGTACTGCAGTGGTGGAAGATCATCTCAAATTGATTACTGGCTCACACAGAGGAACAACCTTGTTGTCAACTGCTTGTTGTCAACTGCAAAGTGATTCCCAGCGACAACGTCACCTCCCAGCACCTACCGGTTGTCATCCACCTCCGTTACTCTCATAAGCCGTGCAAAGTCGATCCTATAAACGAGATATCCAGGATAAAATGGTGGAAATTCAACGACAATAAACTGCGCTTCATGCACCAAGTCCACTCTAAATTTCTCCCTCACACTCTCGAAAGAACATACCCAGAATCTACTGAAATGCACTGGAAATTCCTACGAGACAATATAAAAGAGATCGGAGAAGCGACCTTGGGCAGGACGAAGCCAGGTTGCAAACGCATTGTCGACAAAGAAACCTGGTCGTGGAATGAAATCGTTCAAGCTGCGGTAAATCAGCTCTTAAGCAATGGAAAATTTCCAGATCGGAGGATGATCGAGCCAAATATATCTTTGCAAAAAGAGATGCAAAGAGAAGCGTAGCTAAATCTCGATCTATCGCTACTATGGAGATATATAACAAGCTTGACACGCCTCAAGGAGAGAAAGAAATTTTCCGAATTTGCAAAGCCAGAGCTACAGCAGCGAAGGACATCACCCACGTCAGACTCATAAGGGACCAGAACGGAAAACTTCTGCGCTCGAATAGCGACATATGTCAGCGTTGGAAAGCATATTTCGAACACATATCCAACATTGAGTTCGATCATCCACCAATTCCTTTATCTCTCCCAACAGAAGGACCAGTTCCCATGATTACGGAAGAAGAGGTGAGAAAAGCGCTGAAAAGAATGAAGCCAGGAAAAGCCTGTGGACCAGACGATGTTTTATCAAATGCATGGAAACTCGCAGGAGACTGTGGAGTTTACCACCTCGTCGAGCTATTCCAGAAAGCTACGATCCGTCAGGAGTATCCTGAAGATTGGAGCATGTCAACCACCATTCCAATCTACAAAGGCAAGGGAGATGTTACCGATTGCGCCAACTACCGTCCCATCAGACTTATGCCTCACACAACTATACTCCTGGAAAAGATCATCGAAGCACGCTTACGTGAGATTACAAACACAAGTGTGAATCAATGTGGCTTCGTGAAAGGAAAAGGGACGACAGATGCGATCTTTGCCATCCGCTTATATCTAGAAAAACACCGAGAGAAGGCGAAATCTGTCCACTGTGCTTTCTTGGACCTAGAAAAGGCCTTTGACAGGATCCCCCATGATCTCATATGGTTTTCCTTTCGTGATCATTTGGTGCCAGAAGAATACATGAGGTGGATACAAATGATGTATGCCAACCCCAGGAGCGTCGTTAGGTCACCAGCAGGAAATTCTGAGCCATTCCAAATTTCTGTCGGAGTTCATCAAGGATCCACACTCTCGCCTTTGCTGTTCATCTTAGTCATGGACACAATAACCAGAGACCTCCAGCGAGACCCACCGGAGACACTCCTGTACGCCGACGACATCGTCTTATGCTCGGAGACAAGAGAAGATCTCGAACGTCAAGTGGTAAAATGGAATGATCGCTTTGCGGAGTACGGACTACGACTCAATGCATTGAAGACCGAGTATCTTGAAGCTGGAACATCGAGTACAATCCAAGACCCAAGCTCCATAAAAGTACACAACACTGAGCTAAGGAAAGTCGAGCACTTCAAGTATTTGGGTTCTCAAATATCCACAGACGGGGACCCAACAGCCGCTTTCAGTGCCAGAATCAACGCAGCATGGCTCAAATGGAGGGAATTGACTGGTATCCTATGCGACAGACGCATGTCTGATCGACTGAAAAGTAAGATCTATAAATCAGTCGTACGACCAGTTGCTCTATATGGACTCGAATGAACTCCTTCAACAGCAAAGACCCAGCAGATGCTCCATGTAATGGAAATGAAGATGTTGAGATGGAGCCTCGGAGTCACCCGGAAAGACATGATTTGCAACGAAACGATAAGAGCTCGTTTAGGATTTGCCCCATTACCCGAAAAACTCAGAGAGTCAAGGCTTAGGTGGTACGGACACATGCTGAGATCCAATCCTGACTCCGTTCCCAAGTCTGCTTGGAACATAGAAATCCAGGGTAGAAGACCAAGAGGTAGACCGAAGCTTAGATTGAGAGACACCATAGAACAAGACATGGCGGCTATCGGGCTGATAGCCGAAGACGCCTTGAATCGTATGATGTGGCGAAGTGCTATCTACACAGCGGACCCCGCTCTTGTTGTTGTTGTTGCCCCTTGGGCGAAAAGGTCATCTTGTGGCGAGTTGGCGAACACAGTTTACATAGTAAACAATTAAAACGATCATCATCATCATCGTTAGAGGTTTAGCGCTTTGGCTATTTTTCCTGGGTTGGTCCAGAGTTCTGAGGGATGGCATTGAGTCGGTAGTTTCGGGCATGATAGCGCATGAATTACGTTGTGTGGCGTTGCAGAGCAGTCAGGACATTTGTTCGGAATATTCGGATCTATTCGGTTTTTGTAATCATTCAGGAGATTACAGTAACCCGAGCGAAGTTGGCTGAGTCTTGTGCGTGTTGCCCTTGGTAGTTGTCTTTCATTGGCTGCTATCGGAGGAGGTGATGTTCCTAGTATTGGATTAGGCTTGTAGGACTTCAAGGCTTTGTTGACCGCTGTAGTGTGGATTTCTTTTTGTAGTTCTTTCGTAGAGATTCCACTTTGTGAGATGTGGTTGGAAAGATCTTGAAGTGTAGGTTTCATCATCCTGGGTGGTGGAGGTTGTTGAGTTAGCCAATGAGTAGGGTGTGCTGTGTCTAGACACGCAGCATAGAATTGGTTTGACACCATGTTGCAGTGATCTCTGATGGGTAGCATGAGAGTTACTCCGAGGATTTTGGGCTTCTTTTCGAGCGGAAGGGGCGTGTTGTTTATTTTAATGATAGGGTGATCTTTTGCTTGCTTCGTCCATGGGGTAAACAGTGTGACTGTTGATTTTGCTGCTGATATAGTTAATTTTCTGTTCTTGAAGAAGTTCTCGACTGAGGGGAGGTAGTTCGCGATCTTGTGTACCAGACTGTCGTAATTACCTCCGGGGCAAGGGCCAGTAGCGTATACAGTTATATCGTCCGCATATGTGACTACTTGAATGTCTTCCGGGGGCTTTGGAAGATCTCTCATGTATAGATTGAAGAGATTCGGCGATATCACGCTTCCTTGGGGCACTCCGGTACGTATGATTCGGCTTCTCGACAGGTTATCTCTGAATAGGGTGTGAGATTGTCTGCCTCGCAGGTAGGATGCGAGCCATCTGGTGGTGCCAGATGGTAGGGTTGACTCGTATAGAGATTCTTGAGAGAATGAGGGAATATCTTGTGATTATCCTCGCTCGTTTGTCGCAAGCATGTGTGCGAATTGTGATAAATTGTCTATTGAGCTGATTGCTAATGTCTATGTTGTTGGAGAAAGTGCCACGGTTGTCAAAGGATATGGCCATGTTTGGGATTGGCCTGGGTTTGTCTTCTAGTGTACGGATGAGGGACCAGAGTTCTTTTACGCCTTTGGTGCTTCTCGGATCGATTGCCTCGATTTTGTCTCGCCATATGTCTTGCTTGTTTTGTGCTATGATTTGGTTTATTTCGTAGCAGAGCGGGGCTAGCTCTGGAGATTGAGGGTCTTGTATTCTCAGATCATCTCTTTTTGCAATAAGAGTCCTGGCTTCTTGGGAGAGACCGGATATTGGTTGTTTCCGTCTGCCTGAAGGGATGCAGTGTTTGGAGGCGGTGTTTATCGCATGTCTGAAGAATTTTTCGAGTAGAGTGACCTTGAGATGAGGGCGCATGGAAAGATCCATTTCAGCGAGTATGGATTCTGTTTCGTCTTCAAACTTCTTCCAGTTGGCTTTAGCTAGGTTGGTGAATGTTCCGCGGTTGGTCGAGAGAGCAAGATTGGTGGTGGTGACGAGGTTGATGAGAATGGGGAGGTGATCAGAGGGCAAGGCTGTCTCAACGGACCATGCTGCCGATAAGATTAGTGACGGGGAGCAGATGGATATGTCTGGGGAGGAGGGAGAGCCAGACGATGGGAGACGGGTGGGAGAATTCTCGTTGAGGATGCCGAAGTCTGAGTTAGTGATTTCTGCTGCGAGATGTTCTCCTCGGCCATGAGTGTCTTCAATGTTTGAGAACCACATATCGTGGTGGGCGTTAAAATCTCCTAGTATTAGGGTGTCGTGCGTGGTGAGAAGATTGGCAATTGATGGAAGATATCCTTGGGGGCAGCTGCTGGTTGGCGGGATGTAGATATTAGTTATTCGAAGCTCGCTGTCTCCGGTTTTGATTAGTGCCTGCTGTACTTCAGTGGTGATGTCTCCAGGAGTGTTTGTCACGTCTATTTCCGTGAAGTTGATACTGTGGTGAATGAGCATGGCTAGGCCGCTGCCTAGGGATGTGCGATCCTTCCTTATCAGAGCATAACCAGGGAAGCTGGGAATTTTACTTTTCGGTCCGAATTTGGTCTCCTGTATGGCAGCGACTTTGATGTTGTGTGACTGCAAGAAGTCGGAGAGTTGGGAGGCTTTCCCGGCAAGGCCATTGGCATTCCATTGTAGGATGGAAATGTGAGATGGTTGCTGTTGTGGGCTGCTGGTAGTGTTCTGTGTAGTTGGAGTGGCAGATGATTGGATAGGAGGCGGCGGAGCGGAGCGTGCGGGAGGCGTGGGAGGCGGAGCGGACCGGATAAGATTCAAAGGCTGAGGAGGCGACTTTTGGTTGGAAGAAGCGGCTTTGCATGGAGGACATCTGTATGTTTGCTGATCATAGAGAGAGACTTTGGTGAGGTGACTGCACTTCGGCTTGCAGTGTGTCCAGTTTAGGCAGCTGGAGCATTGGAAGGAGCCGTGAGATGCGTTGCGTCCGCATGTTGGGCAAGGCCATCGTGGAGGTCCAGGATTGGGTTCGATGCCGGCGCGGATTAGGAGGATACGGAGTAGCGTGGCCGGCATGTGCGACTCCGGAAGCGAAAAAATGGAGATGATGATGATGAGATGGTGTTCGGCCATTCGTGATGACGAATCGGGGGGGGGAGTAGTTTTCGATCCCTTTGCACCCTCCGTCGTGGATGGGTGTTGGCTGAACCGCGAAAAGGCGGGATCGGATTGCAGCGGACCCCGCTCTTCAGCGGGAATAACGCTAGGAAGAAGAAGAAGAATGAGAATGCAAAGATGTGTTTGATACCAAAAGTTGTCAAAGAACGAAAATTCATCTGCATAACTGTGATTCTTCAAGTTCCATAAAAGGAAGCCCCTGTTATTGGTAGAGAAGAATCATGAACTGCAGGAGAGTCCTGTGGCTTATTCGCTTATTTGGCTAGAAGTGGAAGGCGTGTCTGGGAAAGAATAGAGCCGACGGTCGGGAAGTTTGTCGACATCACAATCGCCGGACCCCTCAGGCAATTCGTTAAGGTATCTCATTTAAACTTGTTATTCTAAAACGATAATTTATTTACAAAGACGTTTTTTCTGGTATCACGACATTTCGCACCACGACAAAAACACATCCTAAATTTCACAATCGAAATATTTCCATATATTTTTAAGTAAAATTTGTGCTTAGGCTCAGGTAAAGGTTACGCTAAAGAGGCCGTGTGGCTTAGTACGAGACCGTTTACAAAGACAAGCCACATAAGAGCTTTGGAAAAAAATTTTCGCGAAATCCGGATGCGAGTTGTCGCGATGCGAAAAGTCATAGAACTGCTTTTTACACAATAAGGACCGCTAATAATAAAATTAGGGTATCCGATTTTAAAAGGTACGAAATGAAGCAATGTTGAAGTAATAGTTTTTGTTCATACCAAGCGCCAAGCTTTATCAGAATCCCATTATGAGTTTGAAGTTATTGAATCATTGCTAGAATATCGATCATTGTTTGAGCTGGATCAATTTTTAAAAGTGCTAAAACATGGTAAAAAAATTTCTAAAATTAGTGTTTCTCTCTTCTCATGCCATGGGCACAAGATCGAAAAATGCCATCAACGTTAATGCCTGCTAGGTTAACAATCATATGTGGGCTAAAGAAACTGGCAGAAGAAAAACCAGTCCAAACCCAATTGGATTTTTCATTCTCTTCTTCAAATGTTTATTTATTAGTTTAGTTATTCATTAACTCATTTTTAAGATTATGTTCACCTCGGAGCAATGGCTAGTGACCTCGTTCCGCTTAGTTTAGTTATTCATTAGATCATTTGTAAGATGATGTTCACCTCGGAGCAATGGCTAGTGACCTCGCTCCGCTTAGTTTAGTTATTCATTAACTCATTTGTAAGATGATGTTCACCTCGGAGCAATGGCTAGTGACCTCGCTCCGCTTAGTTTAGTTATTCATTAGCTCATTTGTAAGATGATGTTCACCTCGGAGCAATGGCTAGTGACCTCGCTCCGCTTAGTTTAGTTATTCATTAGCTCATTTGTAAGATGATGTTCACCTCGGAGCAATGGCTAGTGACCTCGCTCCGCTTAGTTTAGTCATTCATTAACTCATTTGTAAGATGATGTTCACCTCGGAGCAATGGCTAGTGACCTCGCTCCGCTTAGTTTAGTTATTCATTAGCTCATTTGTAAGATGATGTTCACCTCGGAGCAATGGCTAGTGACCTCGCTCCGCTCAAAGATGGACCTGCTTTCCTCCATTATCGTCATGCTGCTACTGGCTCTCACAGCTGTTTTTGGCGCCACTTTTGTGACAGGTTCTCTGCTACTATTTTTTCGATTTTTGAATGATTGAATTGTAGGTAAATATATGTAATTACAGTATGAAAACTATTGATCGATTGGCTCCATTGCAGTCGGGGGGGGGGGGGGGGGTTTCATGACATGTTCGTAAGGATTGGAAAAGTATTTTGAGCCAAAGAGAGACAGAATCGGAGAACTATATGTACATACAGTACCGCTCAAAATGTTATCATATATAGGGTTATTGAAAATAACTTTTTTCAAAGTTGAAATTCAAAGCTCAAATTTTCACAGAAGTTTTTTTTGGGTGTCTGTACCGTACCGGACATTATTTGGAGGGATTTATTAATTATCTCCAGGAAATACACCAAAATTGGTATATCTTCCATTTTTCAGTTTTTTCTCCATGATTTTTTTTGTTGATTTTTTTGTTTTTCGAACTTCATTCATAAAAAATTTGTTTCAAATCATGGTTCGAACTGTTGGATATTGAAATACAAGTAAAAGCATGCAAGAAGCTGTTGTTGCTGGGGCGAAACATGGCCGGTCACAGAGCGAGCTCGCCCAGCAGTTCGGGGTAACTCAGAGTGCTATCTCCCGTATCCTCCGGCGTTTTCGAACCCAGGTAAACGAATTTTCCACAACTGAATAACTTTGGAACACAAAAAAATTTCAGGGACAAGTCATCGTGAAGACAAGTTCGGGGAGACCCCGCGTAACTCCGAGGTACATGGTCCGAAGCATCCTGCGCGCATCTCGCGAAGACCCGAAACGCACTGCTACAGACATTCAAGCTATCAAATCAACACCCACGACTCCTGCTCCTTCAAGATGTACCATCAAACGCCGTTTGCAAGCCGCTGGACTGAATGGAAGGCGGCCTGCAAAGAAGCCTTTCATCAGCGAAAAAAAATCGTAAAGTTCGAGTTCAGTGGGCTAAGGATCACCTCAGTTGGACACGCCGTGAATGATATCAGGTTGTTTGGAGCGATGAATCCAAGTTTAATATGTTCTGCAGTGACGGTCTGAGGTGGGTAAGACGTCCAGCGGGCAAGCGTTTCCTGCCGCAATACCAATCGCTCACAGTCAAACATGGCGGTGGTTCTGTGATGGTATGGGGCTGTTTTTTCCGCCAGCGGCATGGGTACACTGAGACGTATTGTCGGAACTCTCGATCGTTACGGCTATCAGAACATAATGGAAAGCACTATGCGCCCTTGGGCCCTCTCCAAATTCGGTCGTGGATTCACCTTTCAAGAAAATAACGACCCGAAACATCGATCTCAGCACGTTCAGAACTGGTTTCGCCGTCGGCATGTGGATGTTTTGGACTGGCCGAGCCAGTCTCCCGATTTGAACATCATCGAAAGTTTATGGGTACATTTGAAACGAAAATTGGCGGGAAAACATGCAGAAATGCGGATGAAAAGTTTAAGCAGCTAGAGGAGGAATGGAAGGCGATTTCGCAGGCAACCATTGACTCTTTGATTGATTCTATGTCTCGTAGATGTCAGGTAGTCATTGACTCCAAAGAATATGCCACCAAATACTAGAATGTTTGTTTTAATACTTCGAAAAAATTGAACATCTCTATCAGCACTTTTTACTATTTCCTTTTTTTTCACGAATAAACTTAATAAAACCTTTTCCAAAGTTGTTCTATTACTCGAAACAAGTGAATTTGGCTTGTAAAAAATATCTGAAATTTAAAGCTTCATTCGTTGTTTTTAAAAAAAGTTATGTTCAATAATTCAATATATGATAACATTTTGAGCGGTACTGTACGTGTAGAGAGCAACACGTAACAATCTCTCCCCTACAATTAACTTCTGGTAAGGGTAGTCCTAGTCAACAAATAACAACAACAGAAGTCCGCATAAGGTTTTGAAGTTCTTGAGGCACAGCTCCGTCGATGGCAGAAGTAATGAAGGTTAGGGAGAGAGAGAGAGAGAGAGAAAAAACAAAGAAATGGAGAAATAGAAAGAGAGATAAAGAAAGAGAGAAATAGAGAGAAAGAAGTTCAAATGTAAGGCTCCGCTTTAGATTAGACCTGCAGAAGTTTTGAACATTATTCGGCTAAAAGGCGGTTTGACCGTTCGTTTCACAGTGCAACTCCACTCGGAGACGGTATACTTGGCTCGACTTGCTTCGAATGTGATGAGCAGCAGGCCGGATTGGCTCTCCTCTGCACTCAACTACACAGAGGAGCGACTCGAGGAGCAAAACATCGACCTCGATGACTATGTAGAACAGGTTCGTGGAGAAGGAAAGGGGGATGGGTTTCGGTATAGGATAGGTGAACAAAGTTGAACTGTGAATCTGCTGAATCCGGATCAAAGCTGGGAGAGCGTACATCTTGTGCTGCGGGTAAGGTCATTTTCTTCCATGTTGATGTCGGGCGGGGGTCTACCTCCGAGAATGACGGCGCCTTTCATTGATTGGAGTTCGCTGGAGACCATCATTCTGTGTATGGCGTTTGCGACGAGTTTTCCGTTGAGAGGGTCTGTTGCTATTGAGGCTGCGGACTCGACCGTGTGCTTGCAGCTCATGATGAGGTCGTTTTTCATGGTGCGTGGTGGAGCATGACTTTCCAAGAGGCCGTGATGGTTGTGAACTGGATCCATTGTCCTGGCGAGGTATTGAGCGGAGAGCATGTGAAGGTGTGACTTTGTGCGCATGACCTTGGACTCTGTGTGTAAGTGATCGGTGTCTGCCATCTGTCGATTGCCCGTGTCTACGCGGAGACCGGCACTCTGGGCGCGTTGGATCCTTTCGAGGGCCGAACCGGATAAGAAAGTGGACCATGCGGGGGCGGCGTAACTGGAGATCGCTTGCGAGATAGCTTTGAAGGTTGTCCGTAAGGATTCCTTCTGGTTGCCCCAGGTGCTACCGGCGAGGGCCTTCAGGACGTTGTTTCTCTGTGTCATGCGGGCTGCGATGTCTCTGGCGTGGTGGCTGAACGTGAACATGGTGTCGAAAGTTACGCCGAGGATCTTTGCGAGCTTGACTGTTGGGACGGTGGTTCCTCCGATGGATACGTCCAGGACAGTGTTATATTCTTTGCTGAAAGGCGTGAGGAGTTTGAGTTGGTCGCGACGGAGGTCACCTACACGCGGTGTGACTGTGGACGACGCTACATGGCGTCGGACCCAATGGACCTCCAAAACAAAACTTCCCAATGGAATCTCCCGCAAGGGACAACGAGGACGGCTTCCCCCGAAACCTCATTTTTTCTAACACGGATCAGAAAGACCCAGCGTCTCTGATCCGAATACTCCTCCAAATCGCTGGTATCGAGACTAACCCAGGCCCAAGATGGCCTTGTTCTGTATGCTCTCTTAACGCGCCTTCGAATTGTGTTAATTGTAGCAAATGTAAGAATTGGGTACATTTCCGCTGTTCCAACCTTAACAATCTTAATGATTGGAACCCCCAATGGAGATGTAGAATTTGTGAGAGAGCCCCGATCCAGCAGACTGCCTCCCAGACGGTAGCTAACCTGAGGATAATCCAATGGAACGCTAATGGACTGAGAGCCCGACTAACCGAGCTAGAGGACCTTTTACATGAGTTGAATGTTCACGTAGCACTCATCCAAGAAACCAAAATGGATGCTAGTATTCCATCTCCGAATATCGTAGGTTACACGATCATAAGAAAAGACCGCTCCAACTTTGGAGGCGGACTTGCGATACTAGTCAAAGAGAATATTCGCTATGCTAACGTGACCTCCCCAACAACGGACCAGACAGCCGAAACACTCAGCGTGGACGTGCCAACCGACTAAGGAACCATAAGAATCTGCAACATTTACATCCCACCTCGATCGTCCTGCCCCAACACATACGCGCCGAACTTCAACCGACTCCTAACACAGAAGAAACCATTCATTGTCGGTGGAGACTTCAACGCACACAATAAAGTTTGGAGTGAAGGTACGGAGGATAGCAGAGGAGATGAACTATGCGACTTCATTGACGACAGCGATCTTGTATGTCTCAACAACTCAAAGATGCCCACAAGACAAAAAGCATCACCAGACATCACTCTCGCCTCGAACGACATAGCCATCGACTGCAACTGGTCAACAATCAACAGAATGAACTCTGACCACCTCCCATGCCTGATTGACGTCGAAACACAGCCATCCAACATCTCAAACGCACGTTGTTATACAAATTACAACAAAGCGAATTGGGAAGGCTTCGAAAGGGACATCAACAAGATTCTCATGGATTTCCCATTCGCCGGCAACTCAGTTCAGATGCACAAATTACTGACCACCACCTTGACCAAAGCGGCTAAGAACAACATTCCCCGTGGAAAGGTGCCAAAATACACGCCTCATTTGAGCGAAGATGTGAAGAAGCTGATTACAGAACGGGACCAAATGAGGAGGGACAATCCTACGGACCCCTCACTCCCCTCAATAATGGCCGAAATCTCCTTCCGCATCAACCTCGAAAAGAGGAAGGCTTGGGAAAAGTACATATCTGAAATTAGCCACAACGAACCGGGCAACAAACTCTGGAAAACGATAAAGGCTATCGACGGCAAATCAATAAAACCGACGCACTTGACCATCACCCACGACGGGAAAAGTCTATGCCCAACATCTGCCTCAAACGCTTTTGCCAGAAAATTAGCTAAACAAGCCCCTAAAGAGGTCGACAAATCAGCAAGAAGCACAACGACTAATTAAAGGCCTCAAACGGACAGACGCTCCCCAAATTTCCCTGGCACAGATCGAAGAAGCAATCAAGAAAACCAAAGGTTCCAAATGCCCAGACAGTGAAGGCATCTGCCCTCTACTACTCAAAATGGCCGGTGAAAACTTCAGAAAGTGTCTCTGCATCCTCTTCAATAACACGCTGCAAACAGGTATTATCCCGTCCAGATGGAAAGATGCAAGAGTGATAATGTTACCTAAACCAGGAAAGGACTCCAGCAACCTGAACGGCTATAGACCAATATCAATACTATCACCTATAGCCAAAACATTCGAACGGGTCTTATTACCATTCCTGGCGGAAGGCTTTCAAATCGCTGACTGGCAACATGGATTCCGCAAAGAGCACTCGACTACTACCGCACTCCTGGAAATAACCGGGAAAATAACAAACGGCTTCAATCGGAAACCACCCCCGGACCGCACTCTCATGGTCGCCCTTGACCTCACTGCAGCATATGACTTAGTGAACATATCCCTTCTCTGCAAGAAACTCACTGAAACGAATATGCCAAGAGCCATCGTTCGATGGATGTCCAGCTACCTAAGAGGCCGTACAATCAAGGTAGATTTCCAAGGAAAAAGCAGTCGACGTCTCACATGCAGATCTGGTGTCCCACAAGGAGCAGTGCTCAGCCCCCTCTTATTCAATCTCTACATAAACAACCTCCCGCAACCCACAGGAAACACGCAGATGACAGCCTACGCCGACGACATATCAATTCTCTCCTCAAGCCCCTGTATTGAAACCTGTGAAGATCAGATCAACCACTTCCTACCGAAACTCGTAGAAGAATTGGAACAACGTAAAATGATCATATCCAAGGAAAAGACTACGGTCACTCTTTTCACAACCCATACAGGCTAATGTAAAAAAGAACCCAAGGTAGAAATCCACGGAACCCTTTTGCCGACAACTAAAACACCCAAAATACTCGGTGTCGTCTTAGACCAACTCGGCACCTTCCGACAACATGCAGAATACCTTAAACAGAGAACGGCCAAAAGACTGAATATACTACGTGCCCTCAGAGGAAGAACATGGGGGCAACAGAAAAACACCCTTCTTGCAACCTACAAAACAATGACCAGATCCGTTCTCAACTACGCCGCACCAATTTACTCCCTTCAATTGGCCGAGACGAACTGGAAAAAACTACAGGCAAACCAAAATAGAGCAATTCGGATAGCAACAGGAAACCTAGCAATGGCCGGCACAGAGCACTTAGCTCTAGAAAGCGAAATGTTACCCATAAAGGAGCACAACACGATGCTTACCAAGCAATTCGTTGCAAGAGCAAGACTCCTCCCAAACCACCCCTCCCATCGTCGATGCATGGAACCCAAACCACCTAGAACTATTCGTAAACATGCCAATGACTTAGAAATTATGCTAGTAGACAGTGATCAGAAAGCCGCACTTAAAAGAATACATACTGAGACTGTTAGAAATTTCATTAGATCTTGCTCCCCTAACCCAGTTCTAGGAAAGAAACCTCCCAGAATCCATAAATCAACGAATCAACTTCCCAGGGAACAACAAATAACATTATCGCAACTACGTAGTGGCTATGCAAGTTCCCTTAACAGCTACCTACACAGAATAGGAGCTGCCCAATCACCTCTTTGCCCAAAATGTTTAGAAGAGCCACATACAACTAGTCATTTATTCTCGTGTCGCTGTGACCACACACTTTTAAGAAGTATAGATTTGTGGAATAGCCCGACGTCTGTTGTTAAGTTCTTATACCAGTGGTTCCTTTCTCTCTCAAAAAAAAAGAGGGAAAAAAAGAAAAAAATAAATAAATAACAAAAAAAAAATAACAAAAAAAAAATAACAAAAAAAAAGAAAAAAAAGAAAAAAAACCCGAGAGAGAAAGAGAAATAATGTAATTAGATAAATGATGTAAGTAAGGTTATTGTTTTCTGAGCCATGTCAAAGAAGACCTCGTCTACCCAGCCGGAGACCTACGGCGGGCAATCTACAACAACAACAGGAGCATGAGTTGACTTTTGGCCGGAGAGATGGTGAGGGAGCGATTGTTCAAGAAGCTTTCGATCCCAGGTATTGCCATACGTACATACTCCGAGGAGATGTTGATGTTCGAGTTGGAGGCCCATATGGTAATATCGTCTGCGTAAGTTATTACATTGGTGTGAGCGCTATCGGAGGGAAGGTCGCGTAGATAGAGGTTGAACAGCTTGGGCGAGAGGGCGCTGCCTTGTGGGACTCCGTTTCTGATCAGCCGGGAGCTCGAAAAGGTGTTGCGGAAGAGTGTGCGTCCTGGGCGTCCTCTCAGATACGAAGAGAACCATTTCTTGATGTAGTTGGGCACGCTTGTGGTCATGAAGAGGTCGATTAGCTTGGTGATGTCGATGCTGTCGAAGGCTTTGGACATGTCGATCGCCATAAGGACTGTGCGCTTCGCTGGTCTTTTCTCATTGAAACCGTCTGCGATGTTCTTTGTGAGCTTCAGGAGTGCCGAAGTGGTTGAGCGGCCCGCCGTGAATCCGTGTTGGTGTTCCGCCGGTGGTATATGGGACTGGATAGTGTTGAGGAGTAGGCGTTCAATCACTTTTGCGACGGGGGAGAGAAGACTTTTCCCCGGCTTCAGGAGAGGGATGATGATCGAGGACATCCATATCATAGGGATCCGGCCAGTGCGTAGTGAATCGTTGATGAGGATAGTGAGAGCGTTGATTCCTCTGGGACCTAGGTTATGTAGGAGTATTGGAGCGACGTATCGACGAGTCCATCCCAGACGTCTGCCCAACATGCTCATCCACACCTCATGACGTCGCACACCTGTTAGATTGCATTGGCGACCCCACGACACTCTCACTCACCGACTTGTGGGAGAAACCACGAGAAGTGGCAAACTCCTTGAAGATGTCTATTAAAAATTGACGATTAATACACAACGAAAGACGAAGTGAAAAGAAACATATCACGTGGGCCTCGCTCTTTGATGACGGCTACAACCGGCAACAACAACAACAACAACAAGAGTTAAACTGTGTTAGGACCATTATCGCTTCGTGAACAGTTACGAATTTTACTGTAGTAGAAGACAGACCTATACTAGTAGAGCCCGTGGCTTTGCCACTGGCCGCTGTTAATGTGTGGATATTCAGATTCTTGCAAGCCCTATCCATTTTTTAACGACCTTCGTTTGGATGCCGAACAGGTTTAAGTTTTACTTGAAACCCTTCGCACAATAGTCGCGCACATTTCCATTAGGCCACAGTCGGATATCATCTGCGCTAGAGTATCTCACGAAACTTTTTAATCCAGAGAATTGCGTAGTCTTCCGTTTAGAGAAGTACTCAATATTTGTATGTACGGTATTTCATCCATAAGACAAGAACTCTCAAAATTTGTAGAGAGTAATCTTTTGATTCTTATGTGCAGGCCTATCAACAAGGCAGGACGTGGCTTGCAGTAAACGCGCGGTCTCTGGTGCATCCGAAAGACTCCAAGAGAGCGGATGAACTGGAGAAGCAAGTGAAGCAGGTTGGTAACCACTTGCATGGGTGAGCTGCACTCGTCAAGAGTATGAAGAGCGGCCGTTTATCTGAGCAAATTGTCTAGAAAAAGGAGAGCGAGTGAATTTTTATAGCCTTGACTCTTATGCTGTCTTCTACAAATTTTGAATACTTATTTTAAAACTGTTAAGATGATTGGTTTTTTTTTTTATAAAACAGCTATATATTAAAGAGATTGTAATTCAGTTAAATCAGCTTCCTGAACAGGTGGACTGATTCAGTTTTGAGCACATCGATACTTAGATTATTCCACGCGTCACAAACTCGTAACAAATGATTGATGACTTCTGATTGAACCTATAAAATTACTCATCTATACGTAGAATTCATAAGCGCCCGATGACAGTGTTGAACGCTCACTTCATTATTCCAATGATCCCGTTTCATGCTCTGTCCGACCCTCTTACCGGTGCTTAGAAGGTAAAGAAAGAAAAGTTTCAATTCTAGTTTGAAGGCCGTGTTTTATGGTACTGTGTAGATGAAACTATATTTTTCAGATTGTTGACAACGTCTATCGCATGTGGGAAGAGCGAAATGAGGAATTTCTGATGAGGGAAAAAAGAGGTTGGTTGAAAAATTGATTGTTCTCGACTTGATCTACTTGTCGGAAACTAAGTGTCAGGTTTCTATACCATTCAGAGAAGAGGGAGGCGAATGATGTTCTTGTCTTTCTTATAAGAGACTCTTGATCCCTATCACGAGGAATGGCTCAAACCCTGATGTTGCAGATATCGACGGCGATGGCGTACCTGATGAGCACGATGGTATGCTGTTTCCTTCACCTTCTTGAGATCTCTCTTCTCTGTCTGTCTCTCTATTTCTACTCCGCTTTTCCTATCTCTTTTCTTTTTTAACTTTTTTTTCTTTCTTTCGCTCTCCCTCTCTTTCTAATCTCATGATCTGCCTTTTTATCCTATTTTCTACTTTAACAGTTTCATTACATTTACTGAGGCAAACTTGAAATACTGGAGCAAAGGTTTATTTGAAGAAAAAAGTTTTTCTAATCGTTTTAAGTTTTTCTATGAAAAATAGAGAGAGGTGTATTTTATTCATAAAGTATCGATTGCGTGTTTGTATGTTATACCCAGCATATCGTTGTCAACCTAAACACAACTATAATTTGTTATTCAACAGTTGGGTGGCTGCAAAAGATTCGTCATGCGACAGATCTGACAGCATTACAAGAAGAATTGACGAATCTCATCAAGAATAATGTCGACACGATCATTGGGGTTTGGTTCATTTTACAGAGCTTTCATTATTATTCTGTTGAACACCGAATGCATATTGAAAACACATGTGAACGATAGATTCATTCGACATCCTCGATTAATGGCCTATTTTTTCTAGTTTTTGCTAGCAACTAGGGTGTTTCTTAAACCCGCGTTGCGGGTTGAATCTATGCGCTCTAAGACTTCGGGGTGCGTGACATACACGATACAGGCGGAAAGTATATCTTAAATTGAGGTCTGGATCAGAAATAAACTTAAGGATATAAGACGATGCTGGGAATAATTTTCGCCAAAATGCTCGAAATGTTGTTCCTCAGCCAAAAACTTTATTTCGCCAAGATTTCGAGTATGCGAACTTGGGAGAAGGAAATTCCGTTATTTGTCTTTTTTTAGCTGCCAAAATAGGGACGAAGAATCGGCCACCATTTCGCAGTGCCAAATGATGAATGACTCTGTGGCCAAGTTTTGTTCCTGCCAAATCACGGAAAATTTTGTTTTTTCCTTTGTGACATGTTATGGCACTGCCAAACTCGGCTCTTTTTTTGAACACTTTTTGTCAATGCCAAATTACGGACAATTTTGTTTTTCTTTTGCGTCATGTTTTGGCACTGCCAAACTTGGCTCTTTTTTGGAACATATTTTTTACGTTGAACAAAGCTCCGCAACGACCACATATTAACCACTTCTAGCGACGTACCCCAACCGAGTTTAGTAAACAGTTGAGAAAAATGTATGTTGCTGCGCTAGTACGTAAAGATTTGTGTGGCGGTTGTAGTCGGTTTAATTACCCAAGTTTGAGGTAAAGATTCGATCCGGCTCGTTGAAAGACGTAGCCTGAACCACACATTTAAAGAGATCAAAGTCTAGTATTGGCACTCCCCAAAGAGTTCCTGAGAGCGATCCTCCGTCATCCCAGAAATGAGGCTAAGGAGTTGCAGGTGCTACAAAAAAAGCCCGATTTTGGCAGTGACAAAACAAGGACAAACAAAAACCCGATTTTGGCAGTGACAAAACAAGGACAAAAAAAGGCCGGTTTTGACAGAGACAAAACAAGGACAAAAAAGCCCGATTTTGGCAGGAAAAAAAGAAGTACACAAAAAAGCCCGTTTTTGGCAGTGACATAAGCAGTTACAAACTTTGTCCCTTCTTAGCAGTGACAAAACGAGTACAAAGTAGAAAGCTTGTTTTTTGACGGTTTTTCTTGAGAGGCCCGTCAAAACGCATGTTATTTGCTGCCATTTATCATGGCGCTTTTTTCCGTTTCTTGCCATGGAAAAGCTTGGTTTTTCAAGGGAAATCTGCCCGAGGAACAACATTTTGAGCATTTTGGCGAAAATTATTCCCAGCATCGTCTTATATCATGCTTAGGATATCTAGGACCACGGGGGAAACGATGTGACAATGAAATTAAGAAGCTCGGGGACTGGAGCCCCCGAGCGAGCCCCTGGGCTCTAATCTCTTCGATCTCGACCCACCGGCCGCCTTTACAGCCCGAGATGCGAGAGCATTCTCTCGCCTCCCAGGCATGTGATAGGCAGCTCCGCAGTCCATGACCGAGGAGAGACTGATACATGAGAAATGGGACAACCTTATCAAATAACATTGGAACTGACGGTCTTACCGTGCCCTGGGAATGCAATGCATCTCCTAATGAGTGAAGAAATAATCGGGTAAACCCCGAAGCCTTACAGCGCTATCTATGAAGGGATAGTATAACCAATTCCCCATTTGAATATATTTTTTTGACTTTCCACCCTCGGCCTCTATCTTAAGTCTGTCGTTTCCTCATGATTAGTCTTACTAATCTACATGCTTCTTCAGCGTGAGATACGAAACAGCCTGCTAGCAAAACTAGCAAACCTGCCCGCAGATTGGAAATCAGCCATTGCCTAGCAGCGTATAAATTTTGATTAGAAGACTTTCCCTTCGTGATCCGATGTAGTCTAGTGGTTATGATTTGCGGCTCTCACCCGCAAGGCCCGGGTTCGATTCCCGGCATCGGAACAATTTTTGCAGTTTTCGTTTTGCAATGATCTCGACATGTTTTGAGCTAACCTCAATTTATTTGAGAATTTTTTCCCCTCAACATATTTCAGGTGGCTAATTCGGTTTGGGGAGTGTTGAAAGTGAACTTCTCTGTGTTGTGCTCCATACTCTCAGCTATTGGTGGTCTTCTGCTTGGGTTCGGAATGGAACTACTGAACTTCTTCATCGAATTTGTAATATATTTTAAGAATTTGCTCTTTTTTTCAAAAAAAATCTTGCATAAAAATTAGTCATCAATATAATAAAACTACTTAAGATCTGTTTTGTTGAGCAAGCTTGAAAAAGAAAACATTCTTGGGAAACTTTTCATAGCTTAATCGCACAAATTAGCACTGTGTTCTAGGTAGTTCAGTAGTAATGCGCTCTTTTCTAGTAAGAGAAAAAAACTTTCGAATCCATTCAGTTGACTAGTTTTTATTCCATGCGATGTTCAGATCATGTCAAGAATTCTCCAATGTTGACAGATTGTTTTCCTGACGATGGTTTACTACCTGCTGGCTTCGTCCGGCGATCGCTGGCTCCCACTGGAGTATTTGTCGCGGATCGGTTCATTCATTCCCTCCCTGTCTACTCCCCAACAGACGGATACGGTAAGACTCATTTTCAAACGTGTCTTATAGAAACACAACTCTTTCATAGTAAACGGTCGTGTTACTCTGGCGCATACGAAGTAAAAAAAATCGTTGAAGCAAAAAGTTCAGAGACAAGTTCAAATGCTATCAATAACTAATTTGTCAGAGATCAAAAACAGAAGTTTCGATTTTCATTTGAAAAAACTCATTAAATTTTGAACCTCAAATTTTGAAAATGACTGGTTTCATGTTCATTGAAAAAAGGTTTTGTAGGAGTCCTCGCCCGTGAAGCAGCGGGAAGATGGAGAGAATGAATGCCAAGTTTCTCCTCACGGTTTCACAACTGCGATTGAAGATGCAATTTTGTGAGTTTATGACTCTCCCGACCCTGAAGGGAGCACGCATTGTGCCGTGAGGCGGGAACAAGCCCGAGGAAGATTATTAGGGGAAGATAGTCATGATCCAGGGCAGGATTGAGTTGAAAAGCTTTCACCATTCATAACTTTCACATGAGTCGGAATATTGTTTTTTTCAAATGGTCGAAACTCATTTGTGAACAAATTAACGGTTGTTCGCTTGATGAGTCATAAGACAGCTCGAAGTTTGTTCATGTCTTACCAATTGAGAACCAAAATTTCCTGCATTTTTTAAAGCAGAAATGAAGTGCGAGAAGCAAGACGACCACTTTTCATCCCATTATAGACGGAATGATTAATGACACAAAACACGAACAAATTGATAAAATATGTTTTTTTTTCTCGAAAAGTAACAAAATTTGGAAAGAGGTTACGAGTAAATCAGAAGAATGGAGGAAGATGATTAGCGGTGTCAATCCTGATTTGTTTGATTTTAGCGGAGTGTTCGGCCTCTCCTTCAAAATGGCCTTCTTCTACGCTCTCTACACATACCTCATCCACTCACTCTTCGATCTCAATATCGTTTTTGTGCCCTCATGTTAGACTTATTGAGAAAAGATTTGATTTTTTTAAATGATAAAGTTTATAGCTGTAAAAGGTGGCCTATTTTTTCTTTATTTCTTTAATCCTTCCGTGTAGCAATAAATTAACATCAATAAAATAGAATAATTCAATTAAGCATGGACTAGCGTACAGGATTCTTGATTTAAAAAAAAAAAAAAAAAATTCTAGATAATTTCGGTTACTAGTGCTGGTTTTTTTTCTGTAAAAAAAGTGAACAATGAGAATTTATTTATATGCCAATTATCTTCATCTCGGGTATTTTTTGAATAATTCCCTCTCAATTATGTACGAAACTGTTATGATTCTCTCATGCGTTGTCAATCAATAAATAAAGCGCAGATGAATAAAATTAGACAAAATAGTTGTTATATCTTAATTATAAGTCTGAAATAAGGCTTATTGTTATAATTTTACATGAGTATCATTGTAATGACATCACGGTCCACTAGTAGCTGAGGAGTTTTAAGTGTTGCTTTCATTAGCCGTGTAAATTACTATAGGGAGCAGAGAAAGTTTCAGTCTCGTATTATGTGTTTAACGATCACTCTAACAACCACAAGCTACTTGATTAATGAAATCTTTGAATTTAGTCCATGTTAACAAGCATATCACCCGTAACATAAATTTACTTTCATGGAATAAATTGTATTGATTTGAGTGTTAGCGTCGTTGTTCGCCGCGGTGCCCCTCTTCCCTCCTTGGGCGGTGGCCATCTGCGGAGTGGTGGAGCTGAGTTTGGTACGGGGCGAGATCACAGCCGGGCTCTTCTTCGCGCTTCTTTCCGTAGCGCCGCTCACATTCGCGGACTCGAGATTCTACTCAGAAGTGAAGTTAGTTACCGCGCAGTTTCTCCTTGAATCTTGGCATAATGATAGTGTGCGAAGAGTCCGACTCCCAAACCAAGATCCACCCAAAACAAGGCGGTGAAGAAATGTTGGTGGTGATTCTGCACACAATAGCAGTGACGCAGCTACTAGTTCCACGAGGATAGGTCTGTACCGCATCCCAGAGGAGCGCGTACCCGGCCGCGAGGCGGGAAAAAACCCGAAGAAGATTTATCTCGCCTTCGATGGTGCGACAGCTTACGACTTCGCACCATCGCAGGAACCGGTTCATCCTCACCGGTATCGAGCGCGTCCTCAGGTGGCGGATAGAGGAATGTCTCTTTGCACGAGTGCATTGGAGATAGCGGGCTTGCCCGTCGCGGACCAAAAATAGATGGTATAGTTCGTCAAAAGAGGGCGATGCTAGACTGGCCTGGGCATGCCACCGGATAAAACATCAGCCGATACTCCCGTATACTTTGTAATGGCGAGTCGAGGTGCCAGTAAAATAGTCTCTTGCCTTTCTCCGGTGAACGAATGGGTCTCGCGAAGAGGATCGCCGACTGCGGTGCGAGTGTAGACGGAGAAAATTTCTCCGGACTCAAAAGAATTCTCACCAACCTGTCCTAAAGGACTCCTCTCGACAGGACTTATGGGCAAACAAAAACAAAAACAACAACAGGAAGATTTATCTTCTTCGTACTTTTTGTACTATATTACAGGCTCGAAGGCTTCGTTCTCTCGCGCATTCTCATTGAGCAAATGCTTCACGAATGAATCATAATAATATTCCTTGCTCTTTTTCCCACCTCGCGGCAAAATATGCGCTCCCCTGAGATGCGGTACATGAATAGAGAGATAGAACCCGTGACTCATCTCGGAGTCAGTGTTTGTCTATAGAGCAGGAGAGACCATAGTCGGGTTTATGTAAGCACTACGAACATTTGTTAAATCTTTCATTGAGATGAATTTGTATTATTCGCATCAGGTCAATTATTTCTAAAATTATTTTTATAAAATGGCAGTTGTACTTAATTGCTGCCTTGACAACAATTAGTATGACTATCCGATTGAATCGGTTGATTGAACAAGGACTGCCTGCCACGCGGATAAATTTATTAACCAATAAGAATCACGAGTTTAAATAATACTTTAGAGAAGAATTAAGGATATTTAAGAAAGCGAGAAGTGACGGTTGTGAAGAACCGATAAGACTCATAGGTTAATCAATACTATAGAGGTAAACCAACTATATGGAATTCTACTGACGGTACTGGAGAACCAAGAACTAACGGTTATGGAAACTGAGAAGTAACTGTTACAGTAAGTTTATAAAACTCACAGATTAACCAATACTATACTGGAAGGACTAACAGTACTGGAAACAGATCTTAGCAATCAAACCTTGTCAATTTTTTTCAATTTTTTTCAATTTAAACGCTTTATCAAGATCAACAAGCCACATCGGGGATATAACATCATCGATTATGGGATCTGTAGCGACATGAGACGACTCCACTCCTCAGCGTTCTCTGCCTTCCTTAGGAATTGGGGACCAACGGCTTTGACAAAGTCGTCCCTCCATCTCATAGCAGGGCGACCTTTCGTTCGCTTTGGCCCACGCGGGTACCACTCTAGAACAGCCCGCGCCCACCGACTGGGGTCGAGCCTCGCAATTCGGCCTACCCAACGCCACCTCCTTTCACGGCAGATTCTGACCACGTCCTTTATGCCCGTCCGACCGCGCACCCACTCGTTAGTCCGCCTGTCGAGTAACGAGCACCCCAGCATAGAGCGCTCCCATTTACGCTGCGCCACAGCCAATTTGTTCTCAAGTCTTTTTGAAAGGGTCCAGGTCTCCGAGGCATAGATTAGAGCGGGCAAGACAGCACCTTCGAAAAGGCGCCTCTTGAGAGACATTGGGACCATTCTTGCCGCGAACAGGCTACGGTATCTATTGAAAGTGAAATTTGCGGACCGGATTCTCCTATCAACTTCAACCGTGAAACGGCTGTCATCGAGGGAGACATCCTGCCCTAAATACACGCATCTGTTCACCACACGAACCTTGGTACCCCTGATGGTTACATCTCTACACATAGGGTTGTTCGAGATTGCCACAGTTTTTGAAGGATTGAGTGACAAACCGACTTTCCCCAGTGCGACAATAAGCTGATCAACCATAGATTGAATCTGCCTACTGTCGTGACTGATGAGAACTGCATCATCAGCGTACAGCAAGTGGTTTAAGTACCTCTCATTAACATTGATCCCTTTCCCGCACCAGTTGAGAGACTTGAAAGCTTCTTCAAGAGCAGCAGTGAAAAGACGCGGAGACAGACAGTCCCCTTGTCTAACTCCCCTGCCAATCTCTATCGGAACCTCCTTGTCATTGACCACTAGAGAGTTGAAGCTCTCTTTTCCCAACCTATACAGGCAGTTCACAAGTTTAGGATGCACCCTTTGGGCTTGCAGGGACTCGTACACCACTCTGGAGTGTACACTATCAAACGCTTTTTGAATGTCCAAAAACAATAAGCACAGCGGTAGCCGATACTCCTTGCAGTTGGAAATGATGAGATTCAGCGTGAAGATGCCATCCAGAGCTGAATACTGAGAACGAAAACCCATCTGGTTCGTGCTTCTTTCTGGGTCAAGAATTTGAGCCACTCTCCGGTTAAGAACCCCAGTGAAGGTTTTTTGAACCACCGGTAAAAGAGTGATAGGCCTATAGTTTTTTGTGAGAGTTGCATCTCCTCCTTTGGGCAGAAGTATGATGCGGCCATTCCCAAATCCTGATGGAATTTGTCCCTCCAGACATCTATTAAAGATGTTGGTTAGGGCAGGGGTGAGAATGTCCGCACCACAGCGAAGCATTTCCCCAGTGATTCCGTCCTTCCCTGGCGATTTACCAGAAGTGAGACACCGGAGTGAAGCGAACACCTCATCGTTTTGGATGGGCATCCACTCCTCCTCAGTGTATAACTCGGTATACCCATCACCACTATCACCCCGATACAGTTCATTGTAAAAGTCCTGGAACACCTTCATGACCTGAGTCTGTTGACAAACAATTTGACCACCCGAATCCTTGATCCGAGTAATCAACTGCCTGGCCACACTCTGGGATTGGACCGCTTTTTTCCATCCCCGCCCTACCCGCACGGCCTCACCAACCGTTTTGTTGAATCGCTCCACTCTATCATCCCTCCAACTTTGCCGTAAGGCTCGGTTGGTCAGGACCCATTGCACTCGCGAGACTCCTATGCCATTTGTTTTTAGTCGGCGTCTTTCTTGTAGGAGTCTTTGCGTACGTTGAGAAAAACGTTGCGTTGTTGGAACAATCTCTCTCGCAATCTCAGCAGCGCGAGTAATGGAATTTATTAGCGTGCAATAAGAAGGGTTGGAGCCAACCGCTTCCATTTCTCTCTCTAGTGCATAATGATAGAGTGGGCGATTCATTTTGAAGTTTATACGACCAGTGAACCGGCGGGGCAGTGGATTGGCTGGGATTCTGACCACAGCTATAAGGAGCCTGTGATCAGAGACAAAATCAAAACAATTCGTAACACCGACATTGAGGACTTGAAGTAGATGAGTAGATGAAAAAGGGGTAGATGAAAAAGTCGATTTCGTTACGAACCGTTCCATTCGGCCCCTCCCATGTGTATTTGCGCCCAGGTCGTTTTTTGAAGAAGGTATTACCAAGACTTAAACCATACGTGTCACAGAAATTAACCACCATTTGCCCCTTGGAATTTCTGACCCCAACGCCATAGTTCCCCACGCTAGTCTCGGAACCCTGTTTTGAGCCGACCTTACTGTTAAAGTCACCCAAAATTACCCTGTGGACTTTTTTGAACAACCTAGACTGTGGCACAGGTTCGACAAAAGCCGCCTCCAAGTCCATGAGGAACTCGTCAAACTCGACCTGCGGGCGAGACGAAGCGGGCGCGTAAACAGAAAACAGACGCAACAGAACGTGGCCTGTCTTTAGGTCAAGGTAGGCTATGCGCGGGGAGACCGAAACGAAACGGACCACAGACAATGTACACGCGCTGCCCAAAATGAAACCCACGCCTGCTGTGCGACTATCAGTACGCCCCGTATGATAAAAGGTCCGACCTGTTCTCAGCGTCATGGTTCCCTCCTCCTTTCTTCGTACTTCTTGCACTGCCAGTACATCGATTGGCCTTCTGTCGAGTGCCTCCTCCAATTCGTCCAATCTTGCGTCGGTCGTTAACGACTGGAGGTTGAGCGAGGCGAGCAGTAGCGGTCGAAGTGTTACTCTTCTTCTTCTGTCGCTCATGATGGCGCTACGATCCCGGAGCGCCAAATCTTCTCGGGAAAGGACTCTCACAGACGAGGGAAGAGACGGTGCAGGAGCAACCGCTTACGGAGGGAAACGAATGAAAGAGTGGGAAACGAATGAAAGAGTGGGAAACGAATGAAAGAGTGGGAAACGAATGAAAGAGTGTGAATGAAAAATGAAAGAGTGTGAATGAAAAACGAATGAAACGAGTGAAACCTTGTCAATCTAAGCAAATAAGTTGAATTAACAAGTCAATTTGACAAGTTAAACTGAATGCTTAACAACACAGATCGGTTTGATCTGACATTGTAGTTGAGAGAGAGAAAGGAGATGTGGTGTAGTATAATTCACCGCAACGGATCTAGAATTACTTTACATGAACATTTACAAGCAAAATTATAGGCAATCTAAGCTGCACCAAAAATATGGAAAAGAACAAACACATTTACGCGAGAGGTTATTTAGATCAAACTTCTTACAATAATCAGGAAAAGGTACATTTATTTAAATATTTCTATAGGCCGGCATTAAGACCATAAATGGTTACAGCAGTTATGTCTCGATAGACTGCAAGCGTTTCACTTTCTAAGTTTAAAAAATAAGTAAACATGCGGAAAACTTACGAACAAACAACAAAAATTGAGAAAAAGTGCTTCCATTTTTAAAAAATTAAACTGGGCACTTTAAGGTGATGAAGGAGTACATAATTTTTTGTTTTTCTCGGACTCGATATATATTTTCAATTAGATGAAGCTGTTTGGTTTTTGATATTAAAAGTATGAAAAAGAGCCGGGTAAAGACGTCAGAAGGTACGTTGTTGTTGCTTTACTGAGGCATTCCATCGGCTCCGATAAGCTAGATCACAAGTGTCTCGTCTTGTGGCTTCATCACGGGCCACTCATCTCTCTCTCTCTCTCTCTCTCTCTCTCTCTCTCTCTCTCTCTCTCTCTCTCTCTCTCTCTTTATCTCTATCTCTCTTCCTCACTCTCTCTCTTTCTCTTTCTCTCTGTCCCTCTTGTTATGTCATGCATCTCCTTCTCTCTTTGTATTCTCCAGAAGGTACGTTGAGCCTTAGTTCGTATCTGGTAATCTTTAAAAAAATTCAGTTGTGAAGGAGAGAGAGGATGAGTGAGGGATAACATCTTATCTAAGACTAAGATATCTAAGATAACATATATCTATGCTTCAATGCAATATAATTCTTAAAAACTAATTTTTGTCTCAATTATAAAAACAAATTTCTCGCAATGAATGAGACCGGTCTAAGGGCTCGAAACACACTGGCAACAGTGGCCATTCGTGACTCTACAGCCTTAAGAGCCTGTCACGGATGGAGCCGGATCATCCAGTCCAGAATCGAGCGCGACCTCAGGTGGCAGATAGAGGGACGCCTCCCTACGAAGAATTCGTGCCGGGAGGTAGCGGGAGAAAGCCAAAACTGGGTAGTATAGCTCGTCAAAGGAGGGCGATGCCGAACCGGCCTGGGCAAGCCACCGGACAAAACATCAGCAGATACTACGCTATACTTTTCAATGGCGAGTCGAGGGGCCAGTCAAATAACCTCTTGCCTATCTCCGGTCAACGGCGTCGGTCAACTCCCAACCAAAACGATGCTAGGCCGGGTTGACCACCCACTCACAAGCCCTATAGAATGAACAGGTGGCTACAACGATGCCCGCCTTCACAAGGTGCAGCATGACAGTCTCAGGACTGCAAAGGACGTCAAAAACCTCCTCCGGACGCATCCCGTCCGAAGAACAACACGAGAACCTCTCTCATTGAAGAGAGTATTCAAAGTCTTCGATGCGGGCTGCTTGCAGGCATCAACAACAACTTAACTATTAGTAAAAATGAAGTGATAGCATGGGAAAAAGCTGATGTGATAGGGGGAGGAGGGGGCGGGGAGAGGGCATGTGATAGGGGGAGGAGGGGGCGGGGAGAGGGCATGTGATAGGGGGAGGAGGGGGCGGGGAGAGGGCATGTGATAGGGGGAGGAGGGGCGGGGAGAGGGCATGTGATAGGGGGAGGAGGGGGCGGGGAGAGGGCATGTGATAGGGGGAGGAGGGGGCGGGGAGAGGGCAAGCTCAAACTCATCCTTCTCTTCCTTCGCGCATCGTAAACTTGGTTTTTTCCGTTTATCTACTCAAACCTGGATATCACCGGGCGTGACTGCTTTCAAAATGTTTTGAGCAGTTTTCGATTAATTCAACTAGTATTAATGTGATAACTTTTTGTTCAGTTATAGGTATACTGATCACAGGGTTTTCAATTTTACTTCCATTACTTATAGTTAAAAAAGTTGTTTTGTGGTCATTTGTATCGATTTAAATGAGTTGTCGTTGCAGAGGAATGCATCCGTACGTTACGGGCCTCTCAGTGATCGGTGGCATGTACTGGCTCGGTCTAGAAGGAGCCTTAATTGGACCCCTAATACTCTGCTCATTCTTAGTTCTACTCAATCTATATTCACAGCTTGCTGTCACATGACGTCCTACTCCTACACAAAAAAACTCTCTACTTGTTTATCTCTTACTCCGATTCATTTCTATCTCTCTCTTTCTTTCTTTATCTGTCTCTCTCTATCTGATTTTTTCTTTCTCTTTGTTCCCGTTTCTCTATTTTTCTGTGTATTTTTGTCTGTCTCTCTCTATCATCTCTCTTTCTCACCCTCTATTTGATGTCTCTCTTCCCCTCTCTGTTACTCAGCCGATCTGTTGTTTTCCCGTCCTCAGTAGAATTCCGTCGCAATTCGGTAGGTGGTCCTTATTGAGCTTTCTCGAACTCTTTTGAATCAGGAGAATGAAAGGTAAAATGCAAGATTCCACGTCGGCCAATTAGTTTTTTTTGTTGTTCAGCTGAGAAGAGAACGGAACCGATCGATTCTGCTGCATAGTTTTGTTCCTGTCTAGAAAAAAAGTAACTGAAGATAAATGGGTCGCACGTTAGATTAGCATTATTTAAGTTTCTGGTCGAAAAAAAAAGAATTTTGATGTAACAAATGATGGTAACTATTTAGTTCTAGAAAGACTTCAGGAATGTTCCATGATAACTTTTAGTGAAAAATTTTCTCAGAAATATTTCAATTCTGTTGATGTTTCAAAGATTTTTGAACCTCAGTAAATGAATAAGCAGAGTTCTGTGTCATTGAACGCGTTTATCTGAAATAGCCAATCGGACGAGAACTTTTCACTATCTATACACACATTTTGATATGTATGTATTTTTCACAAGCTAAAGCTCTATTTTAATTTTCTCTCTCTATTTCTGTCTCTGTTGATCTCTATCTCTCTTTTCTAACAATTTCTAACAATTCTTTATTCCGCTTGAAACAAAACATAATGTTAAGTGACGAAACAGATGACACTGTCACAAGAAAAGTGAATTCAGTGAAGGTTATGAAAAGTGAGATCTAAATATGACAAGAACAATGAGGAACATTTCATTTTAGGAGAATAGGAAAGCACACAAAAAAAGCAAAGAAAGCAAAGCTTGTATCTTCAGTTATGAACTATTCATCCGCAATAATAACTTGAAATTCCAGAAATTCAACTCACTCTTTATCATTCGAGAGCTAACCGAGAACACAAATATAATGGAAAAAAAGAGGAGAAACAGAAACAAAACATTTGAAGAAACAAAGCACTTGAATTAAAAATGTATTCTAGAGTTGGTGACAATGGTCTCACAATCAAGCTTGATAAGTTCATTTCTAAAAATGCTAGAAGAGAGTCTTTTCGTCTGTCTGAGTGATTCTTCTGCCTCCGAGCCAGTCTTCTTCCTCGCGCTTGTTCCCGCCTCGCGGCAGGGTACGCGCTCCCCTGAGATGCAGGTCAGACCTATCCTGGTAGAACCAGTGGCTGCCTGCTAGATCACTACTAGTGTGATTAGCAGCAGTGGGGAGAATCAGATTCGTGCATGAGCACTACCAACATTTCTTAACCCCCTTGGTTTGGGTGGATCTGTCCGGGGTGGGAGTCGAACTCGGGACTCTTCGCACAATGGTCTATCACACTACCACTATGCCACGCCCGGACATGACCGAGCCAGTGTTCAGATGAAATGAATGAGTGAGTGCATTTTTTGAAAGTTCGCTTTCTGATCTTTCCTCTTCCCTGCTCATGGAACCTCTCTCTGCAATGTTTTTGTTCACTTCTTTTATCCTCCCCTTTCCTCACCCCCCCTCAATTTGCTCTTTTCTTGTACGCGCTACTCGTCACAACTGTTGAAAGTTCTCCTTTTGACTTACCGATGGACTTTTATCAGATAGATCATCTCGCTGTTTAATACATGGTAGAAGGCCTCGCTTGCAGCCTTGTGTAGCTGTATGCGAGGTCCATGTCGAAGTAGGCATTGATTAGAATATTTCCGTGCAACTCCTTAAAATTATGATTGTTTTGATATTGTCGAAGAAAATCGGTGATACATATAATGAGAATGGTGCTTGAATTTAAGTTTAGTTTGAATGGATCATTGAAATTTAGATTAGAAAGAAAAAGTAACAGTGCGTTATGTAGAAAGTGAGCATTGGAAGATTTTAACACTCAAATGCTTCACTGCAATAGACATGCTATTACATTTTATTTGTATTATAAAACTGGTGTGACCCTTAACATTAGTTTAATATAAAGATATTTTAAGCGCCAAATGGCTCTTTTAGAGCACTTTAATAATGAATACAGTATTGTTTTTTTTTGAAATGTTTTAGGGATTTTTGCTATGCTTAATAAAGCTTTCTCATAATCGATTACAAGTTGAGTAAAGTTTTATCCGTGCATATAATATCCGTAGTGAATACACCATGCGGTAAACAAATCGTACTGTACAGTAAACAAATCTCTAAAACATCGACAGTATTATACTACGGATACATAAGTTATGGTATTTCTTTGTATTTCAATGTAGACGTATCTAAATGGGCAATAACTCCTCATTGAGCCTGTACTGAATCTTTTATTTTAGGCAACAGCCCCTCCATAGACTTCCATCCTCTACGCAGTACTTCATCCAACGACGCTCCCGTTCTCCAACGCTGTCCCCTCAGCTGATGAGTCAATTTTTCCACGCCTGATTCTCTGCAAGCTCGTTTCAGCTCTTTCCGCACGTATTCCTTCTTTATTGTTCTACCGGTAAAAAAGCGGAAAACAAGGGTGGGTGCATTTTCTCTGCTTGTATGGAGTTCATGTACTTGTTCCAGAGCTTTCTCTCTTCGAAATTTTTGCAATTTCTACGAAAGTGCTTCTCCCTTCTCCTGTTTGGTCATTCTTTGCCGTTTTAACCTTCACTTTCAACGTTTCTCCTCCGTCAATGATGTCTCCATCCCTCTTAACAGCGCTTCTTAACGGCGCGGAGAGCATGAGCGCCACAATCACCCCGATCCTCCAATCTTCACGATCTGCTTCCTCTCTTGATGCCCACCTTATGATAGCTCTAACAGCCTTTTTCCCGCCTGTTCATGATGAGCCACTGTTTTAACTCTTTAAGATGATGTTCTCGGCTCGCTTATGCAGTGTTTTTATTTGCGAAAAACATAATGAAACATAACGACATCCCGTTTTTTTTCTCCATGTTATGTTAACAACTAAAATTATGTTAACAACGAAAACATAATGAAACATAAGAATTCGCGAAAACAATATCCCGTTTGAACTCTCTCGCTGCAAGAAAAAAAGACATCGCTGCTCATGTCTCGAACGTTATATTTCTCTCACTAATTGTACGCATTTGAAGGGCTATTCCATTTGAGACAATTATTTATACAAATTTTAGTTGTTAACATAACATGGAAAAAAAAAAACGGGATGTCGTTATGTTTCATTATGTTTTCGCAAATAAAAACACTGCATTAGAATACTCCTTTGAGTCTTGGTGCATTGATCCATTCCTGTTGCATATGCGAACCGTGCGGTCGCCACTTCGATGGAGCTTGCGGCCGCTCCTTGCGACACCTTGATGACATTGTATAGTCCTCGTCCAGTCCTAACTTCGCTTCCAGCACTCTTCTTTTTTTCTGTGACGCCTCTTAAGCCAGTCTCGTGCTATTTTCCACTGCACCATACGGTACTTCCGATGCCGTCCTACTTAACTGCTGTGGAAGCACCCTATCCATTTCTTCCAGCAAATGCAGCATGCTTTCACTGGGCGAGAGGGTGGGTCCCAAACATAATAATTAAAACTTTCTTAACGCACGAACAACATGTAATGAAATGACCTCCTCCTTACTCTAAACTTCTCGCGTAAAGTTATACGCGAGACAATACCCTCCCAAGGCGCGTATTCAAACACCATTGTCAATATGAATGAATTTTCTTCCGACAAGGAATTAGGCCCGTGAAATCACTAAGCATTGCGTTGAAATCGCTGCAAAGAACAGTAATGAAAAAACTCTATTTGGACGCTGACATCAAAATTTAAATTGAGGAAATTTGTTTTATTTTTTTAAATACCAACTTAATTCTGAAAAAGAGTGATTGAGCTTAAGATAAAATTTAATAACATGAAATAATGAAAGTTATCAATTTATTTTCAATCAATCATTTATTCCTTGTACATTAAATACATCGGATTTTCATGGCCAATCGAAGAGCAGGCAGATCTTGGCCGATTCTTTAGTTATGTTACTGTCTCCCTCTCTCTCTCTGTCTCTCTCTCTCTCTCTCTCTCTCTCTCTCTCTCTCTCTCTCTCTCTCTCTCTCTCTCTCTCTCTCTCTCTCTCTCTCTCTCTCTCTCTCTCTCTCTCTGATCACCGTAACCAATCGAAGTAGTCCACTTCAGTTTAATTCAATAATGATTTTTATCCATCGCTCTTGTCATTTAAAAAAAAATAATTTCTCTTATCTCATTTCTTCCATAACGATCAATTGGAAGTAAGTGGTAAGAAGAACCAGAGAGAAGAAAGGGAACCAGCAACTGAAAGTGTTAGGAACGGGGAAAGGGAGAGAAGCTCAATTGAGAGAGGCACAGTCACATGAGACTCACGCCGTTCACTCCCCAACCGACAATTTTTTTGGAAAGAGGGATGCAGGAGAGAGAGAGAGATGAAGAAATAGAGCAAAGAGGAGGATGGATGGAGAGGCAGAGCGTGATAGATGATGAGAAAGAGAGAGATTATGAGAACGAGGGAGAGAAAAAAGAGATCAAAAATAGAGAAAAAAAGAGAATAAGAGAAAGGTATAGAGAGAAAGCATATTTTACGTTAAAAAAAGTGGATAGATAAGAATGAAAAATGTAGATGCTTACTTTAGTGATACGAACAGAATGCTGTTCAAAGAGAACGTCTCGGTCAGCGATATCTGTGCATTTTTGAGGATAACTTTTTCTAATCTAAATTAAATATTTGGTGTTGTAAGAATATTGTTGACTTCCCGTCTTTCTCTTGTCTCTGTGCTTTCAGAATCTATTCCACCTTTCCCTGGTTCTTTCCCTCTCAGTCCCCTTTCCTATTTATGTTAGATACAATAGCTCGTGAACTTTGCTGGGTCTTCTGAATCTCTCAATTTTTTGTTGTTCTGTAGTTTGGCTGTTGTTGCAACGCTTCTCACTATCTGCCGATATCTCTCTCTCTCTCTCTCTCTCTCTCTCTCTCTCTCTCTCTCTCTCTCTCTCTCTCTCTCTCTCTCTCTCTCTATCTTTCTGTTTTTATTTTCCCTTTTCGTTTTTTCCTCTCTCTCATACTTTATCTCCATTTCTCTCTCACTCTCTTAATCTCTCTTCCTCTGTCTCCCACTTCATATCCATTTCTCTCTTCCTCTCTCCTATTTTCTCTCTTTCTTGCTTTACCTCCATTTCTCTCTCCCTCTCTCTCTCTTAATCTCTCTTCCTCTGTTTCACTTTATCTCCATTTCTCTCTTTCTCTCTCCTAGTCTCTCTCTTTCTCGCTTTAGCTCCATTTCTCTTTCCCTCTCTCTCTCATTTTATATCCATTTCTATCTTCCTCTCTCTTTCGCGCTATAGCTCCATTTCTCTCTCTCTCTCTCTCTCTCTCTCTTTTTCTCTCCGTTTTTCTCTGTATTTTGTTTGCCTGTATGTCTGTCTCTCTGCTTTACTAGCAGTCTGCTCATCTTCTGGTTTGTGACTTTCTGTAACTTGCTGCCTCGCTGGCTCTTCTGCCTCCTAAACAATGTATACCAAACTCACTTTCAGAACCTCTGAAAGTGCCCTCTCACGTTCTTTATCTGTCTCTCTATAACTCTTTTTCTCTCTTACTCACGCTTTAGCCCTCTCTCTCTCTCTCTCTCTCTCTCTCTCTTTCTCTTTCTCTCTCTCAATGTTTTTCTTCCACGTCTCGATTCCATCATGTGCTCCCGTCTGCACAGTCTGTGTTTGTGTATATGTAGTTATCGTGAGTTGTGCTATCTCTTTCTCTTTCTTAATCTCTTTCTTTCTGTGTCTTTCTGTTTCTCTCGCTCGCTATCATATGATGTGAGTGGTGTTCCTGCCTCGTCCGGCTAAATATCGTTTGGGACCCTTGCTTCAGTCTTCTCCGTTTGCTTCAGTCTTCTCCGCCCGTTTCCCATCTCCATATCCACCTCTATCCATTCCCTCCCTGCTCCTGCTTCAGTCTTCTCCGCCCGTTTCCCATCTCCATATCCACCTCCATCCATTCCCTCCCTGCTCCTGCTTCAGTCTTCTCCGCCCGTTTCCCATCTCCATATCCACCTCCATCCATTCCCTCCCTGCTCCTGCTTCAGTCTTCTCCGCCCGTTACCCATCTCCATATCCACCTCTATCCATTCCCTCCCTGCTCCCTATCCCGGTTTTCTTCAGTTTTTTTGCGCGAAAATGTCTGTTGGTGTAAGGGGGGGGGGGGTGAACAGTGATAGAGGAGGAGGAAAGAAGACAAAAATAAAAGAATAGTGGGTACAGAGAAATTGATAGAAATCATGAGCAAAAGTGAGAGAGAGAGAGAGAGTCAGAGAGAGAATCAGGGAGAGTTATACCGAGCGAAAAAGAAAATATTGAAAAGAAGTGAGAGAGGGCTAGTTTCGTTTGTGCCCTGAGAGAGACGGAGGGGGGGGAGGTACTACTCTCATGTTCCCATCGATTAATTGTCTACGATGTGAGGATGTTCACATGAAGCTGAATTATGAATGTTTTTCAATCATGCAGAATCATGCTTTTATGGATTTACTTAACGCGCCCTTTACGTGACCGAAAGCTATCGATTCAGGGAACGGCGGGAGGGGTAAGCTGTCAGAAGACCCCGTTGATCTTTGGTCCCTAGTGGGCTCGGAATGGCTAGCGCGTAGAGCTTCCCTCTCACTCTTCGCAAAGCTTCTACCCTATTTCCATATTTTTTGCAGCTCAATAGGGTACTTTAAACGGAAGATGCGGCGTTACGCGAAATTTCTTTTCTCTTAGTAATTGATCCCTGAATGCAAGAACGAACACGAACCTTTGATTTGTTATCCTTGTTAATCATTGGATGCATAGCTCACCAGGTGTTGAAAATTTTGTTCCCGGATATGCAACCCTGGGCGAACGAAGAAGGGAGGGGGAAGTCAACAACATTTTTGGTCTTTCATCCAAAGTCAAGTGATATTTTATTTTGCGTAACCAGAGTCGGAATTTGATAGTCAAATTTTCTTCACTTACAAACATTTTTTCTTCACTATCAACTTCTGTTTAATTTTCATTACCATTAAAAAGTTTCCTGGGTGATCGGGCGAGCGACCGACAGACATTTTACAAGTTTAGTGAGCTATGATTGGAAGCATTCAACTGATCCAGTTCTTTTTATTCATTATAAGTCTTGCTCTTAAATTTTTTGTAAAATTTATCAAAGCCTGTTTGTTTCCTTAGTATTTTCCGATCAGGGTTGCACATTTTTCGTTTTCGTTTTTCCGGTTTTTTCGACACTTTTCGAAAAAAAAGTTTTCGACCTTGTCGAAAAAAACAAAATCGAAAAATTCGAAAAAAGTTTTTTCGTTTTTCTCGCTTTTTTTCGACTTTTTTTGCTCAAAAAAGACTTTATTGTTCTTTTTTATGGCACTTTTGCACTTTAGGCCCCCCCTTTCCCAGAGGTTCCATAAGTCATACTTCTGACTCATTTAAATTTTCAAGAGTTATTTTTACATTAAAAAAAACTATTTTACATTAAAAAAACGCTTAGGCTTAGTAAAAGTTTACGATAACGAGGCCGTACGCGTACGGCTAAGGCTAACGAGATCGTATGAAGAAAATGACCCAATAACTGACCCATGGAACCTCTGGGAAGGGGAGAGGTTCCTAAGGCAATTAACAAAGTAAGGCAAGAAGTGGTAAGGCATGAGGACGCCTTGAGTGAGGCCGCGCGTTTTATTTTTACATTAAAACATATTTTTACATTAAAAAAACGCTTAGGCTTAGTAAAAGTTTACGATAACGAGGCCGTACGGCTTAGCTAACGAGGCAGAACAGCCAGGCCGTGTTTTAGGCGTCCTCACTCAAGGCGTCCTCATGCCTTACTTTGTTAATTGCCGGTTCCTACTGTGCAGAAGTTCCGTTTTTATCGACCTTTTCCCTTCTATTTTTTGGCTATTACAAAAGCACACTGTGCACGCACGCTGCACGCTGTATAATTACCAATGCACGCCGAGGCGCGGGAAAATTCTGAACTCCGCACATGCGCTTTATTTGAAACGTCGCCCTAATATATTTCTTTTGTAAGGCAATTACCGAAAGGAGGCAAGAGGGAGGCGTTTTTTGTTTGTACCAACAAGCAACACACTCATAACACACTTTTACTTTTTAACACTACGCACTACACTTTCAGTATAAATGACACATTCATAACACACTTTTACTTTTCAACGCTTAGGCTTAGGAAAAGTTTACGCTAACGAGGCCGAACGGCTTAGCTAACGAGGCCGAACGGCTTAGCTAACGAGGCCGAACGGCTTAGCTAACGAGGCCGAACGGCTTAGCTAACGAGGCCGAACGGCTTAGCTAACAAGGCCGAACGGCTTACAGGCTAACGAGGCCGAGGGCCGCGACGCGACCGCGACGCAAACAACAAAAGTAAAAGTGTGTTATGAGTGTGTTGCTTGTTGGTACAAACAAAAAACGCCTCCCTCATGCCTCCGCCTCCCTCTTGCCTCCTTTCGGTAATTGCCCTTTTGTAATGGCCCAAAAGTATTCTTTTAATAAAAATTATCACTTTTCATAACTAAATTATAGTGTGAAACAATATAGTGCGTCAAACACTCTTTCTTTCTTTCCCGCGCCTCGGCGTGCATTGGTAATTATACAGCGTGCAGCGTGCGTGCACAGCGAACACAGTGTGCACAGCGTGCACGGCGTGCTTTTGTAATGGCCTTTTTTTGATTTTTTCGCTCGTTTTTTTCTTCGTTTTTCGACTTTTTTTTCGAGCAAGCCTGATTCAGATTGAGACGGAGTAGAAATTTTAGAAATTTGCATTCACTTTTTTTAAAAAAAAGTATACTTAGCACTTTCGCTTTTCAAACCATGAATTACATGAGGAATATGTAAACTGAAAATATTTTATCAACCATGAGAAAAAAATATTACATATTTATGCTCTAACCGCTCGATGAATTGTAGTTAGTAGAGCGTTAATTCACATGTTATTCGATCACCTCTAATGAAATCACCTTTAGGAATATATTTTAGCCCTTGGTATGTTCCGATCTTCTAACCGAAGTATGAGGATTCTTGTTTATTATATTGTTGAGGGTCTTTTGAACTTGAAGGGTCGCACTTCGCTTAGGGGCGCACTGTACTCAAGGGTTCAAGTACTTTTTCTCGCTTACTTTTCAAACCGGTCTATTAAGAAGTATTAGTTATTATCAGGTATTTTCACTGTTTTTTCTCGTTAAGGCTTACCATCATTTTTACCAGTTTAGGTGACAGAATTGGTGTAAGTACAAAAAAATTCGAATAAAATTTATTTAAAAAATGTTGTTCTGTAGTATCGGTATGATTATCGAAAATTTTACAGAAATGCGGTGCTTCTTTCGAGTATTGAGACGTTGTAAATTCATCGGATGTTTTCATATGATAAGTCAAGTTTTTTTTTCATTTGTGCTTTGGCCTCTTCTTCATCAAACCATGATGCAGAAGCGATTTCGCCGGGTATGCAAGCCTCGGAAGAGGATGAGCCTGTGAAGGTGCCTTCGCTTGAGTCGCTTGCCATCGAAGCTGTCGCAGATCCGATACAGCTTCAAAGCATCGTGAAAAAGTTAGCAGCCTAAACATTAAATTTTGCAGCTGTTTTTCAGAAGTTTTTTTCGAGCGTTTCTGGAAATTCTTTTCGAAAGGCCTGTTTTTGATGTACAAATTCAGTCTACCGTTGTCATCAGCTATTTGTAATTTTCTTGTCAGAACGAGGGTGTTTCTTTGACCCGCACTGCGGGTAAAAACAAAATCTATGCGCTCTCCAAAAACCCCGAAAAACATTGAAATCTATGCTCTTGGAAAAAAATTTCTCTAGAATTTTTCGTAGGGAAATTTTCAAATCATTGGAAAATTGAATGTTGATCTCTGAAATTTTTGAAGTTCTATGTGCTCGAAAATAGTTATGCGGGTGCTATAAAAACACCCTGGTCAGAACAGTTGCAGTTTTAAGGCAATTGACAAATGAAAGTGAGAAGACTACAAAATTCAGGAAACTTTTTGAATTTTGTGTAGTGCAATTTACATTCCAGTAAAAAAAAAACTGTTTATTTGCTCTGGCTCACAGGTAAACTGCCAACGGGAAAAGATTTCTAGGGCTACCGACCTACCGACCCTCTCTCTCACTCGAAATTAATGTATCACTGTTTTCAAAGCTGAATTGAAAAATCTCTCATCCTCTACTAAAATAGAACGTTTTATTAACCATAACTCAGCCTGAGTTGGTTAAGTGAAGTTAAAAGTGTGAATGAAAAGTATTCTGACGCCCCTCCCCAAGTAACAATGTCTTCTTTTTTTTCTTCCAACTCAAACACGTGCCGAGACGAGTTTCAAATTTTTAATCAACAGTTGATAACGAGTCGTTCTCAAGGTGAATAGCTTTTTATTCAGTGACTTTTATCTACCTCACGCCATGTCAGCAGCTGTTTTCGAACGTTGTCTGGAAGACTACCGGGTGAGTTTGGTCACTTTATGATCTCGCTGTGACAGGCACGTGCGGCGCTCTTGTAACCAGGGTTTTTTTAGTGTGCAAGAAAAAGTTTCAGACACCCGCCAAAAGCGGAAAAAAAATTCAAATCAGGGTCCTCCCTTATGATAAAAAAAGAGGCCCGCGAAAACAATTTTATTGTTTTATCTTACGTTCCTCCCTCATGATTTGGGTTAACAGAGGCTCGCCAACAGAAGGTTTGACATGACTATTTAACCCCTGCTTGTTACATGAAAAAAACAACATTATATTCAAGCACATAAAAAGAGACTTTTTGAACTTGTTATGAATTAGGGAGAAACGGGTTGACCAATCAACTAAATTACCAAGACGGCAAGATTCATTAGAGAACATATTTATCTGCTTGAGAAAGGGTCATCAGGTGTGAATGAAACAGATCAAACCATGATTTACCTGCTTGAGAAAGGGTCATCAGGTGTGAGTGAAACAGGTCAAACCATGATTTACCTGCTTGAGAAAGGCTCATCAGGTGTGAGTGAAACAGATCAAACCATGATTTACCTGCTTGAGAAAGGCTCATCAGGTGTGAGTGAAACTGATCAAACCATGATTTACCTGCTTGAGAAAGGCTCATCAGGTGTGAGTGAAACAGATCAAACCATGATTTACCTGCTTGAGAAAGGGTCATCAGGTGTGAGTGAAACAGATCAAACCATGATTTACCTGCTTGAGAAAGGGTCATCAGGTGTGAATGAAACGGATCAAACCATGATTTACCTGCTTGAGAAAGGCTCATCAGGTGTGAGTGAAACAGATCAAACCATGATTTACCTGCTTGAGAACGGATCATCAGGTGTGAGTGAAACTGATCAAACCATGATTTACCTGCTTGAGAAAGGCTCATCAGGTGTGAGTGAAACAGATCAAACCATGATTTACCTGCTTGAGAAAGGGTCATCAGGTGTGAGTGAAACTGATCAAACCATGATTTACCTGCTTGAGAAAGGGTCATCAGGTGTGAGTGAAACAGATCAAACCATGATTCACCTGCTTGAGAAAGGGTCATCAGGTGTGAATGAAACGGATCAAACCATGATTTACCTGCTTGAGAAAGGCTCAACAGGTGTGAGTGAAACAGATCAAACCATGATTTACCTGCTTGAGAAAGGCTCATCAGGTGTGAGTGAAACAGATCAAACCATGATTTACCTGCTTGAGAAAGGCTCATCAGGTGTGAGTGAAACAGATCTAACCATGATTTACCTGCTTGAGAAAGGGTCATCAGGTGTGAGTGAAACAGATCAAACCATGATTTACCTGCTTGAGAAAGGGTCATCAGGTGTGAATGAAACGGATCAAACCATGATTTACCTGCTTGAGAAAGGCTCATCAGGTGTGAGTGAAACAGATCAAACCATGATTTACCTGCTTGAGAACGGATCATCAGGTGTGAGTGAAACTGATCAAACCATGATTTACCTGCTTGAGAAAGGCTCATCAGGTGTGAGTGAAACTGATCAAACCATGATTTACCTGCTTGAGAAAGGGTCATCAGGTGTGAATGAAACAGATCAAACCATGATTTACCTGCTTGAGAAAGGGTCATCAGGTGTGAGTGAAACTGATCAAACCATGATTTACCTGCTTGAGAAAGGCTCATCAGGTGTGAGTGAAACAGATCAAACCATGATTTACCTGCTTGAGAAAGGGTCATCAGGTGTGAATGAAACAGATCAAACCATGATTTACCTGCTTGAGAAAGGGTCATCAGGTGTGAGTGAAACTGATCAAACCATGATTTACCTGCTTGAGAAAGGCTCATCAGGTGTGAGTGAAACTGATCAAACCATGATTTACCTGCTTGAGAAAGGGTCATCAGGTGTGAATGAAACAGATCAAACCATGATTTACCTGCTTGAGAAAGGGTCATCAGGTGTGAGTGAAACTGATCAAACCATGATTTACCTGCTTGAGAAAGGCTCATCAGGTGTGAGTGAAACAGATCAAACCATGATTTACCTGCTTGAGAAAGGCTCATCAGGTGTGAGTGAAACAGATCAAACCATGATTTACCTGCTTGAGAAAGGGTCATCAGGTGTGAGTGAAACTGATCAAACCATGATTTACCTGCTTGAGAAAGGGTCATCAGGTGTGAATGAAACAGATCAAACCATGATTTACCTGCTTGAGAAAGGCTCATCAGGTGTGAGTGAAACTGATCAAACCATGATTTACCTGCTTGAGAAAGGCTCATCAGGTGTGAGTGAAACAGATCAAACCATGATTTACCTGCTTGAGAAAGGGTCATCAGGTGTGAGTGAAACAGATCAAACCATGATTTACCTGCTTGAGAAAGGCTCATCAGGTGTGAGTGAAACAGATCAAACCATGATTTACCTGCTTGAGAAAGGGTCATCAGGTGTGAATGAAACAGATCAAACCATGATTTACCTGCTTGAGAAAGGGTCATCAGGTGTGAGTGAAACAGATCAAACCATGATTTACCTGCTTGAGAAAGGCTCATCAGGTGTGAGTGAAACAGATCAAACCATGATTTACCTGCTTGAGAAAGGCTCATCAGGTGTGAGTGAAACAGACAAACCATGATTTACCTGCTTGAGGAAGGGTCATCAGGTGTGAGTGAAACTGATCAAACCATGATTTACCTGCTTGAGAAAGGGTCATCAGGTGTGAATGAAACAGATCAAACCATGATTTACCTGCTTGAGAAAGGGTCATCAGGTGTGAGTGAAACTGATCAAACCATGATTTACCTGCTTGAGAAAGGGTCATCAGGTGTGAATGAAACAGATCAAACCATGATTTACCTGCTTGAGAAAGGCTCATCAGGTGTGAGTGAAACTGATCAAACCATGATTTACCTGCTTGAGAAAGGCTCATCAGGTGTGAGTGAAACAGATCAAACCATGATTTACCTGCTTGAGAAAGGGTCATCAGGTGTGAGTGAAACAGATCAAACCATGATTTACCTGCTTGAGAAAGGCTCATCAGGTGTGAGTGAAACAGATCAAACCATGATTTACCTGCTTGAGAAAGGGTCATCAGGTGTGAATGAAACAGATCAAACCATGATTTACCTGCTTGAGAAAGGGTCATCAGGTGTGAGTGAAACAGATCAAACCATGATTTACCTGCTTGAGAAAGGCTCATCAGGTGTGAGTGAAACAGATCAAACCATGATTTACCTGCTTGAGAAAGGCTCATCAGGTGTGAGTGAAACAGACAAACCATGATTTACCTGCTTGAGGAAGGGTCATCAGGTGTGAGTGAAACTGATCAAACCATGATTTACCTGCTTGAGAAAGGGTCATCAGGTGTGAATGAAACAGATCAAACCATGATTTACCTGCTTGAGAAAGGGTCATCAGGTGTGAGTGAAACTGATCAAACCATGATTTACCTGCTTGAGAAAGGCTCATCAGGTGTGAGTGAAACAGATCAAACCATGATTTACCTGCTTGAGAAAGGGTCATCAGGTGTGAATGAAACAGATCAAACCATGATTTACCTGCTTGAGAAAGGGTCATCAGGTGTGAGTGAAACTGATCAAACCATGATTTACCTGCTTGAGAAAGGCTCATCAGGTGTGAGTGAAACTGATCAAACCATGATTTACCTGCTTGAGAAAGGGTCATCAGGTGTGAATGAAACAGATCAAACCATGATTTACCTGCTTGAGAAAGGGTCATCAGGTGTGAGTGAAACTGATCAAACCATGATTTACCTGCTTGAGAAAGGCTCATCAGGTGTGAGTGAAACAGATCAAACCATGATTTACCTGCTTGAGAAAGGCTCATCAGGTGTGAGTGAAACAGATCAAACCATGATTTACCTGCTTGAGAAAGGGTCATCAGGTGTGAGTGAAACTGATCAAACCATGATTTACCTGCTTGAGAAAGGGTCATCAGGTGTGAAAGAAACAGATCAAACCATGATTTACCTGCTTGAGAAAGGCTCATCAGGTGTGAGTGAAACTGATCAAACCATGATTTACCTGCTTGAGAAAGGCTCATCAGGTGTGAGTGAAACAGATCAAACCATGATTTACCTGCTTTAGAAAGGGTCATCAGGTGTGAGTGAAACTGATCAAACCATGATTTACCTGCTTGAGAAAGGCTCATCAGGTGTGAGTGAAACTGATCAAACCATGATTTTACTGCTTGAGAAAGGGTCATCAGGTGTGAATGAAACAGATCAAACCATGATTTACCTGCTTGAGAAAGGGTCATCAGGTGTGAGTGAAACTGATCAAACCATGATTTACCTGCTTGAGAAAGGCTCATCAGGTGTGAGTGAAACAGATCAAACCATGATTTACCTGCTTGAGAAAGGCTCATCAGGTGTGAGTGAAACAGATGTTGTTGTCTTGCCCAACGGGTAGATCTTCCTTCGCGAGACACTGGAGGAAGTCGTCAAAGCTCTCGACCCTCCAGCGTTATAAGCCCACACTCTCTTTCCTCTCTCTCTTATTATTTTTTTTTATTTTTCTCTTTCACTTTTTTTTTTTTTTTTTTTTGGAGAGATTTAATTGAACAAGAAATCAACAACCGAGTGCGGCCTATTCCAAAGGTCGATAGGGCTAAGTGAAGTGGGGTTACAGCGACACGAAAAAATATGTCTCGAAGTATGCGGCTCTATCCTACACAGTGGGCAGAGGGGAGATTCATTGGCCCCTATTCGGTGGAGATAACTGTTAAGGAAACTAGAGTGAAACAGATCAAACCATGATTTACCTGCTTGAGAAAGGGTCATCAGGTGTGAGTGAAACTGATCAAACCATGATTTACCTGCTTGAGAAAGGCTCATCAGGTGTGAGTGAAACAGATCAAACCATGATTTACCTGCTTAAGAAAGGCTCATCAGGTGTGAGTGAAACAGATTAAACCATGATTTACCTGCTTGAGAAAGGGTCATCAGGTGTGAGTGAAACAGGTCAAACCATGATTTACCTGCTTGAGAAAGGCTCATCAGGTGTGAGTGAAACAGATCAAACCATGATTTACCTGCTTGAGAAAGGCTCATCAGGTGTGAGTGAAACTGATCAAACCATGATATACCTGCTTGAGAAAGGGTCATCAGGTGTGAGTGAAACTGATCAAACCATGATTTACCTGCTTGAGAAAGGGTCATCAGGTGTGAGTGAAACAGATCAAACCATGATTTACCTGCTTGAGAAAGGGTCATCAGGTGTGAATGAAACGGATCAAACCATGATTTACCTGCTTGAGAAAGGCTCATCAGGTGTGAGTGAAACTGATCAAACCATGATTTACCTGCTTGAGAAAGGCTCATCAGGTGTGAGTGAAACTGATCAAACCATGATTTACCTGCTTGAGAAAGGGTCCTCAGGTGTGAATGAAACAGATCAAACCATGATTTACCTGCTTGAGAAAGGGTCATCAGGTGTGAGTGAAACTGATCAAACCATGATTTACCTGCTTGAGAAAGGCTCATCAGGTGTGAGTGAAACAGATCAAACCATGATTTACCTGCTTGAGAAAGGCTCATCAGGTGTGAGTGAAACAGATCAAACCATGATTTACCTGCTTGAGAAAGGGTCATCAGGTGTGAGTGAAACTGATCAAACCATGATTTACCTGCTTGAGAAAGGGTCATCAGGTGTGAATGAAACAGATCAAACCATGATTTACCTGCTTGAGAAAGGCTCATCAGGTGTGAGTGAAACTGATCAAACCATGATTTACCTGCTTGAGAAAGGCTCATCAGGTGTGAGTGAAACAGATCAAACCATGATTTACCTGCTTGAGAAAGGGTCATCAGGTGTGAATGAAACAGATCAAACCATGATTTACCTGCTTGAGAAAGGGTCATCAGGTGTGAGTGAAACTGATCAAACCATGATTTACCTGCTTGAGAAAGGCTCATCAGGTGTGAGTGAAACTGATCAAACCATGATTTTACTGCTTGAGAAAGGGTCATCAGGTGTGAATGAAACAGATCAAACCATGATTTACCTGCTTGAGAAAGGGTCATAAGGTGTGAGTGAAACTGATCAAACCATGATTTACCTGCTTGAGAAAGGCTCATCAGGTGTGAGTGAAACAGATCAAACCATGATTTACCTGCTTGAGAAAGGCTCATCAGGTGTGAGTGAAACAGATCAAACCATGATTTACCTGCTTGAGAAAGGGTCATCAGGTGTGAGTGAAACTGATCAAACCATGATTTACCTGCTTGAGAAAGGCTCATCAGGTGTGAGTGAAACAGATCAAACCATGATTTACCTGCTTAAGAAAGGCTCATCAGGTGTGAGTGAAACAGATTAAACCATGATTTACCTGCTTGAGAAAGGGTCATCAGGTGTGAGTGAAACAGGTCAAACCATGATTTACCTGCTTGAGAAAGGCTCATCAGGTGTGAGTGAAACAGATCAAACCATGATTTACCTGCTTGAGAAAGGCTCATCAGGTGTGAGTGAAACTGATCAAACCATGATATACCTGCTTGAGAAAGGGTCATCAGGTGTGAGTGAAACTGATCAAACCATGATTTACCTGCTTGAGAAAGGGTCATCAGGTGTGAGTGAAACAGATCAAACCATGATTTACCTGCTTGAGAAAGGGTCATCAGGTGTGAATGAAACGGATCAAACCATGATTTACCTGCTTGAGAAAGGCTCATCAGGTGTGAGTGAAACAGATCAAACCATGATTTACCTGCTTGAGAACGGATCATCAGGTGTGAGTGAAACTGATCAAACCATGATTTACCTGCTTGAGAAAGGCTCATCAGGTGTGAGTGAAACAGATCAAACCATGATTTACCTGCTTGAGAAAGGGTCATCAGGTGTGAGTGAAACTGATCAAACCATGATTTACCTGCTTGAGAAAGGGTCATCAGGTGTGAGTGAAACAGATCAAACCATGATTCACCTGCTTGAGAAAGGGTCATCAGGTGTGAATGAAACGGATCAAACCATGATTTACCTGCTTGAGAAAGGCTCAACAGGTGTGAGTGAAACAGATCAAACCATGATTTACCTGCTTGAGAAAGGGTCATCAGGTGTGAGTGAAACTGATCAAACCATGATTTACCTGCTTGAGAAAGGCTCATCAGGTGTGAGTGAAACAGATCAAACCATGATTTACCTGCTTGAGAAAGGGTCATCAGGTGTGAATGAAACAGATCAAACCATGATTTACCTGCTTGAGAAAGGGTCATCAGGTGTGAGTGAAACTGATCAAACCATGATTTACCTGCTTGAGAAAGGCTCATCAGGTGTGAGTGAAACTGATCAAACCATGATTTACCTGCTTGAGAAAGGGTCATCAGGTGTGAATGAAACAGATCAAACCATGATTTACCTGCTTGAGAAAGGGTCATCAGGTGTGAGTGAAACTGATCAAACCATGATTTACCTGCTTGAGAAAGGCTCATCAGGTGTGAGTGAAACAGATCAAACCATGATTTACCTGCTTGAGAAAGGCTCATCAGGTGTGAGTGAAACAGATCAAACCATGATTTACCTGCTTGAGAAAGGGTCATCAGGTGTGAGTGAAACTGATCAAACCATGATTTACCTGCTTGAGAAAGGGTCATCAGGTGTGAATGAAACAGATCAAACCATGATTTACCTGCTTGAGAAAGGCTCATCAGGTGTGAGTGAAACTGATCAAACCATGATTTACCTGCTTGAGAAAGGCTCATCAGGTGTGAGTGAAACAGATCAAACCATGATTTACCTGCTTGAGAAAGGGTCATCAGGTGTGAGTGAAACAGATCAAACCATGATTTACCTGCTTGAGAAAGGCTCATCAGGTGTGAGTGAAACAGATCAAACCATGATTTACCTGCTTGAGAAAGGGTCATCAGGTGTGAATGAAACAGATCAAACCATGATTTACCTGCTTGAGAAAGGGTCATCAGGTGTGAGTGAAACAGATCAAACCATGATTTACCTGCTTGAGAAAGGCTCATCAGGTGTGAGTGAAACAGATCAAACCATGATTTACCTGCTTGAGAAAGGCTCATCAGGTGTGAGTGAAACAGACAAACCATGATTTACCTGCTTGAGGAAGGGTCATCAGGTGTGAGTGAAACTGATCAAACCATGATTTACCTGCTTGAGAAAGGGTCATCAGGTGTGAATGAAACAGATCAAACCATGATTTACCTGCTTGAGAAAGGGTCATCAGGTGTGAGTGAAACTGATCAAACCATGATTTACCTGCTTGAGAAAGGGTCATCAGGTGTGAATGAAACAGATCAAACCATGATTTACCTGCTTGAGAAAGGCTCATCAGGTGTGAGTGAAACTGATCAAACCATGATTTACCTGCTTGAGAAAGGCTCATCAGGTGTGAGTGAAACAGATCAAACCATGATTTACCTGCTTGAGAAAGGGTCATCAGGTGTGAGTGAAACAGATCAAACCATGATTTACCTGCTTGAGAAAGGCTCATCAGGTGTGAGTGAAACAGATCAAACCATGATTTACCTGCTTGAGAAAGGGTCATCAGGTGTGAATGAAACAGATCAAACCATGATTTACCTGCTTGAGAAAGGGTCATCAGGTGTGAGTGAAACAGATCAAACCATGATTTACCTGCTTGAGAAAGGCTCATCAGGTGTGAGTGAAACAGATCAAACCATGATTTACCTGCTTGAGAAAGGCTCATCAGGTGTGAGTGAAACAGACAAACCATGATTTACCTGCTTGAGGAAGGGTCATCAGGTGTGAGTGAAACTGATCAAACCATGATTTACCTGCTTGAGAAAGGGTCATCAGGTGTGAATGAAACAGATCAAACCATGATTTACCTGCTTGAGAAAGGGTCATCAGGTGTGAGTGAAACTGATCAAACCATGATTTACCTGCTTGAGAAAGGCTCATCAGGTGTGAGTGAAACAGATCAAACCATGATTTACCTGCTTGAGAAAGGGTCATCAGGTGTGAATGAAACAGATCAAACCATGATTTACCTGCTTGAGAAAGGGTCATCAGGTGTGAGTGAAACTGATCAAACCATGATTTACCTGCTTGAGAAAGGCTCATCAGGTGTGAGTGAAACTGATCAAACCATGATTTACCTGCTTGAGAAAGGGTCATCAGGTGTGAATGAAACAGATCAAACCATGATTTACCTGCTTGAGAAAGGGTCATCAGGTGTGAGTGAAACTGATCAAACCATGATTTACCTGCTTGAGAAAGGCTCATCAGGTGTGAGTGAAACAGATCAAACCATGATTTACCTGCTTGAGAAAGGCTCATCAGGTGTGAGTGAAACAGATCAAACCATGATTTACCTGCTTGAGAAAGGGTCATCAGGTGTGAGTGAAACTGATCAAACCATGATTTACCTGCTTGAGAAAGGGTCATCAGGTGTGAAAGAAACAGATCAAACCATGATTTACCTGCTTGAGAAAGGCTCATCAGGTGTGAGTGAAACTGATCAAACCATGATTTACCTGCTTGAGAAAGGCTCATCAGGTGTGAGTGAAACAGATCAAACCATGATTTACCTGCTTTAGAAAGGGTCATCAGGTGTGAGTGAAACTGATCAAACCATGATTTACCTGCTTGAGAAAGGCTCATCAGGTGTGAGTGAAACTGATCAAACCATGATTTTACTGCTTGAGAAAGGGTCATCAGGTGTGAATGAAACAGATCAAACCATGATTTACCTGCTTGAGAAAGGGTCATCAGGTGTGAGTGAAACTGATCAAACCATGATTTACCTGCTTGAGAAAGGCTCATCAGGTGTGAGTGAAACAGATCAAACCATGATTTACCTGCTTGAGAAAGGCTCATCAGGTGTGAGTGAAACAGATGTTGTTGTCTTGCCCAACGGGTAGATCTTCCTTCGCGAGACACTGGAGGAAGTCGTCAAAGCTCTCGACCCTCCAGCGTTATAAGCCCACACTCTCTTTCCTCTCTCTCTTATTATTTTTTTTTATTTTTCTCTTTCACTTTTTTTTTTTTTTTTTTTTTGGAGAGATTTAATTGAACAAGAAATCAACAACCGAGTGCGGCCTATTCCAAAGGTCGATAGGGCTAAGTGAAGTGGGGTTACAGCGACACGAAAAAATATGTCTCGAAGTATGCGGCTCTATCCTACACAGTGGGCAGAGGGGAGATTCATTGGCCCCTATTCGGTGGAGATAACTGTTAAGGAAACTAGAGTGAAACAGATCAAACCATGATTTACCTGCTTGAGAAAGGGTCATCAGGTGTGAGTGAAACTGATCAAACCATGATTTACCTGCTTGAGAAAGGCTCATCAGGTGTGAGTGAAACAGATCAAACCATGATTTACCTGCTTAAGAAAGGCTCATCAGGTGTGAGTGAAACAGATTAAACCATGATTTACCTGCTTGAGAAAGGGTCATCAGGTGTGAGTGAAACAGGTCAAACCATGATTTACCTGCTTGAGAAAGGCTCATCAGGTGTGAGTGAAACAGATCAAACCATGATTTACCTGCTTGAGAAAGGCTCATCAGGTGTGAGTGAAACTGATCAAACCATGATATACCTGCTTGAGAAAGGGTCATCAGGTGTGAGTGAAACTGATCAAACCATGATTTACCTGCTTGAGAAAGGGTCATCAGGTGTGAGTGAAACAGATCAAACCATGATTTACCTGCTTGAGAAAGGGTCATCAGGTGTGAATGAAACGGATCAAACCATGATTTACCTGCTTGAGAAAGGCTCATCAGGTGTGAGTGAAACTGATCAAACCATGATTTACCTGCTTGAGAAAGGCTCATCAGGTGTGAGTGAAACTGATCAAACCATGATTTACCTGCTTGAGAAAGGGTCCTCAGGTGTGAATGAAACAGATCAAACCATGATTTACCTGCTTGAGAAAGGGTCATCAGGTGTGAGTGAAACTGATCAAACCATGATTTACCTGCTTGAGAAAGGCTCATCAGGTGTGAGTGAAACAGATCAAACCATGATTTACCTGCTTGAGAAAGGCTCATCAGGTGTGAGTGAAACAGATCAAACCATGATTTACCTGCTTGAGAAAGGGTCATCAGGTGTGAGTGAAACTGATCAAACCATGATTTACCTGCTTGAGAAAGGGTCATCAGGTGTGAATGAAACAGATCAAACCATGATTTACCTGCTTGAGAAAGGCTCATCAGGTGTGAGTGAAACTGATCAAACCATGATTTACCTGCTTGAGAAAGGCTCATCAGGTGTGAGTGAAACAGATCAAACCATGATTTACCTGCTTGAGAAAGGGTCATCAGGTGTGAATGAAACAGATCAAACCATGATTTACCTGCTTGAGAAAGGGTCATCAGGTGTGAGTGAAACTGATCAAACCATGATTTACCTGCTTGAGAAAGGCTCATCAGGTGTGAGTGAAACTGATCAAACCATGATTTTACTGCTTGAGAAAGGGTCATCAGGTGTGAATGAAACAGATCAAACCATGATTTACCTGCTTGAGAAAGGGTCATAAGGTGTGAGTGAAACTGATCAAACCATGATTTACCTGCTTGAGAAAGGCTCATCAGGTGTGAGTGAAACAGATCAAACCATGATTTACCTGCTTGAGAAAGGCTCATCAGGTGTGAGTGAAACAGATCAAACCATGATTTACCTGCTTGAGAAAGGGTCATCAGGTGTGAGTGAAACTGATCAAACCATGATTTACCTGCTTGAGAAAGGCTCATCAGGTGTGAGTGAAACAGATCAAACCATGATTTACCTGCTTAAGAAAGGCTCATCAGGTGTGAGTGAAACAGATTAAACCATGATTTACCTGCTTGAGAAAGGGTCATCAGGTGTGAGTGAAACAGGTCAAACCATGATTTACCTGCTTGAGAAAGGCTCATCAGGTGTGAGTGAAACAGATCAAACCATGATTTACCTGCTTGAGAAAGGCTCATCAGGTGTGAGTGAAACTGATCAAACCATGATATACCTGCTTGAGAAAGGGTCATCAGGTGTGAGTGAAACTGATCAAACCATGATTTACCTGCTTGAGAAAGGGTCATCAGGTGTGAGTGAAACAGATCAAACCATGATTTACCTGCTTGAGAAAGGGTCATCAGGTGTGAATGAAACGGATCAAACCATGATTTACCTGCTTGAGAAAGGCTCATCAGGTGTGAGTGAAACAGATCAAACCATGATTTACCTGCTTGAGAACGGATCATCAGGTGTGAGTGAAACTGATCAAACCATGATTTACCTGCTTGAGAAAGGCTCATCAGGTGTGAGTGAAACAGATCAAACCATGATTTACCTGCTTGAGAAAGGGTCATCAGGTGTGAGTGAAACTGATCAAACCATGATTTACCTGCTTGAGAAAGGGTCATCAGGTGTGAGTGAAACAGATCAAACCATGATTCACCTGCTTGAGAAAGGGTCATCAGGTGTGAATGAAACGGATCAAACCATGATTTACCTGCTTGAGAAAGGCTCAACAGGTGTGAGTGAAACAGATCAAACCATGATTTACCTGCTTGAGAAAGGGTCATCAGGTGTGAGTGAAACTGATCAAACCATGATTTACCTGCTTGAGAAAGGCTCATCAGGTGTGAGTGAAACAGATCTAACCATGATTTACCTGCTTGAGAAAGGGTCATCAGGTGTGAGTGAAACAGATCAAACCATGATTTACCTGCTTGAGAAAGGGTCATCAGGAGTGAATGAAACAGATCAAACCATGATTTACCTGCTCGAGAAAGGGTCATCAGGTGTGAGTGAAACAGATCAAACCATGATTTACCTGCTTGAGAAAGGCTCATCAGGTGTGAGTGAAACAGATCAAACCATGATTTACCTGCTTGAGAAAGGGTCATCAGGTGTGAGTGAAACTGATCAAACCATGATTTACCTGCTTGAGAAAGGGTCATCAGGTGTGAATGAAACAGATCAAACCATGATTTACCTGCTTGAGAAAGGGTCATCAGGTGTGAGTGAAACTGATCAAACCATGATTTACCTGCTTGAGAAAGGGTCATCAGGTGTGAGTGAAACTGATCAAACCATGATTTACCTGCTTGAGAAAGGGTCATCAGGTGTGAATGAAACAGATCAAACCATGATTTACCTGCTTGAGAAATGGTCATCAGGTGTGAGTGAAACTGATCAAACCATGATTTACCTGCTTGAGAAAGGGTCATCAGGTGTGAATGAAACAGATCAAACCATGATTTACCTGCTTGAGAAATGGTCATCAGGTGTGAGTGAAACTGATCAAACCATGATTTACCTGCTTGAGAAAGGGTCATCAGGTGTGAGTGAAAGAGATCAAACCATGATTTACCTGCTTGAGAAAGGGTCATCAGGTGTGAGTGAAACTGATCAAACCATGATTTACCTGCTTGAGAAAGGGTCATCAGGTGTGAATGAAACAGATCAAACCATGATTTACCTGCTTGAGAAAGGGTCATCAGGTGTGAGTGAAACTGATCAAACCATGATTTACCTGCTTGAGAAAGGGTCATCAGGTGTGAGTGAAACTGATCAAACCATGATTTACCTGCTTGAGAAAGGGTCATCAGGTGTGAATGAAACAGATCAAACCATTATTTACCTGCTTGAGAAATGGTCATCAGGTGTGAGTGAAACTGATCAAACCATGATTTTTTTTTTGCTTGAGAAAGGCTCATCAGGTGTGAGTGAAACGGATCAAACCATGATTTACCTGCTTGAGAAAGGGTCATCAGGTGTGAGTGAAACTGATCAAACCATGATTTACCTGCTTGAGAAAGGGTCATCAGGTGTGAGTGAAACTGATCAAACCATGATTTACCTGCTTGAGAAAGGGTCATCAGGTGTGAGTGAAACTGATCAAACCATGATTTACCTGCACCATGATTTACCCTATCGACCTTTGGAATAGGCCGCACTCGGTTGTTGATTTCATGTTCAATTAAATCTCTCCAAAAAACAAAAAAAAAGTGAAAGAGAGAAGAGAAGAAAAGAAAAAGAAGAAAAAAATATTTAAAAAATATATATAAAAAGGAGAGTTAAAAAAAAGAGAGAGGAGAGAGAGTGTGGGCTTATATTGCTGGAGGGTCGAGAGCTTCAACGACTTCCTCCAGTGTCTCGCGAAGGAAGATCCACCCGTTGGGCAAGACAACAACAACAACCTGCACGTCACAAATCCGATTAACAAACAGACGTTAAAGTTTTTACCCGAGAAATTCATAGGTTATGAATGGTTCTCTCCAGGGGTCAAATAGTCACCGGATCGGTCCCTTCGGCGGATACATGTACACACACTATTGACAAAAAACTCCCTCTCTTTTCTTACCCTTTTCCTTCATCCCCTTTTCTTTTTTCCTACAAACTTTGAGCGGCGGATACATATAAACCCAAATTGGGCGGTTCCATTTAACCCATGGTTCTCTCCTAGCATAGATGAAACAGTAGGTCTTTCTTCCGATTAAGTTTAAAAGCTTCAATCTTGACTGAATAAGATGCGTATACGCCGAGTTTTGGGTAATGAAACTTTTCATTTGTGGCAAAGGGATGTTTTGCAATTGTTAGCTGTTGAAACTCTGCAAAAATATTTAAAAGGTAATTTGGGAATGGGTCGGTTGTTGTTGTTGTGGTTTGCCCGTTGAAGATCTCCGGTTGGGTAGACGAGGTCTTCTTGAAGATCTCCGGTTGGGTAGACGAGGTCTTCTTGAAGATCTCAGGTTGGGTAGACGAGGTCTTCTTGAAGATCTCCGGTTCGGAAGACGAGGACTTCTTGAAGATCTCCGGTTGGGTAGACGAGGTCTTCTTAATTATGGCTCAGAGAACAATGTCTTCACGTACATCATTTATCTAATTTCATTTTTTCTCCTCTCTCGGGATTCATTTATTTAATTTCTGGGTTCTTTCTTCCGTTTTTTTGGGTCTGCAGGTCTTTCGTCCTAAGAAACAAATTTTCTAGTCAGTAGCTCACCTGTGTCTCCTAGTGATCTATAAACATAGAAATAAATTTTTAAAGAAACATAATAGATCACCTTTTTTTGAGCGTTAAAGTTTAATGCGTTATTTGTCAGTAATTGCAGCGTACAAAGAGTCAGAATGACCTGAATCTTCTTCTACAGCATTACTGCTTTGCCACCCGACTCCCTCTCATGGAAATTTATATCCCAGGTTCGTTTGTCGAGACTCTTTAAAGTTATCAACTTGAGAGAATGACGCTTACGAAATATAATCGATTGGTAGATCTCGAGAGAATTACGTGTAAGAAATATAATCGATTAGTAGCTCTCGAGAGAATGACGTGTACGAAATATAATAGATTGTTAGCTCTCGAGAGGATAACGTGTACGAAATATAATCGATTGGTAGCCCTCGAGAGAATGACGTGTACGAAATATAATCGATTGGTAGCTCTCGAGAGGATAAAGTGTACGAAATATAGTCGATTAGTAGCTCTCGAGAGAATGACGTGTACGAAATATAATCGATTGGTAGCTCTCTAGAGGATAACGTGTAAGAAATGTAATCGATTAGTAGCTCTCGAGAGAATGACGTGTAAGAAATATATTCGATTGGTAGCTCTCGAGAGAATGACGTGTACGAAATATAATCGATTAGTAGCTCTCGAGAGAATAAGCGTACGAAATGTAATCGACTCTAAATCTCGACAGGATAAGCTTTATCGAAACACACTGGCAACAGTGGCCATTCGTGACTCTACAGCCTTAAGAGCCTGTCACGGATGGAGCCGGATTATCCAGTCCAGAATCGAGCGCGACCTCAGGTGGCGGATAGAGGGACGCCTCCCTACGAAAAATTCGTGCTGGGAGGTAGCGGGAGAAATCCCGCCGCGGACCAAAACTGGGTAGTACATATAGCTCGTCAAAGGAGGGCGATGCCGGACCGGCCTGGGCATGCCACCGGACAAAACATCAGCCGATTCTCCGCTATACAATGGCGAGTCGAGGCGCCAGTAAAATAACCTCTTGCCCTTCTCCGGTTAACGAATGGGTCTCGCCAAGAGGATCGCCGACTGCGGTGCGAGTGTAGACGGAGAAAATCTCTCCGGACTCAAGAGGATCCTCACCACCAACCAACCTATCCCCTCGACAGGACCTATGGGCAAGACAACAACAACAGGATAAGCTTAGAAGATTTTATCAATCGACAGGTCTCTAGATAATCAGCGTATGAGATATGATCGACTTGTAGGTCTCAAGAGGATAAGTGTACGAGATTTAATTGCTTGGTAGTCTAGTTTTTCAGGCTGTTCAATATCACCCGCCAATGTAGTGAGTAAATCAAGATTTCTAATTTTGAGGGGAAGGCAAGCATGGAAGAAAGTCAAGAAGTACATGAAAAGTTACAAGTACAATTACAAAAAAGAAGTACATGTATATGCGATGAAAAAGAAAAGAATGCGTTATAAAAATATTTCTTGTTATAAACTCTTGAGAGCGCATAGATTAACATAAAGATGATATCCGCAGTTCCGATAAGAGGAATTTTCAAAGAATCAAGTTTTAGATTAAAATATTTAAGCCTATAGACTAATTTTTAAAAAACATAGTATCATAGCTCACCAAATTTGTATAATTTCGCCCGGTCGCCCGGTCCGGTCCTTTAGAAACTTATAACAGTAAAAAGGTCGTAAATAGACGAAAAAATGAATGACTTCAACCCCGGTTATACGAAAAAATCACCTAAATGCAGTGGTTATTTGGTCATGTCCGGTCGCCTGCCAGCGGGCGTCTGTTTTAGACCTTCGGCGGGCGTCTGTCTTTTAACTCGTAAGGGGGACCCTTATGTGAAATTTTTTATCTCATAAGTGTGAGAATTTTTCAAAAACTTTTTATCTCATAAAATTGAAACTTGAAAAATTTTCGCCTCCGGCGGGCGTCTGTAAGATTTTCGGAACAACTAACCAACTCTTTCTAAATGTGGAAAACACCACAATGTTTTGTTGACCCCCCCCCCCTCCGTCTCCTTCCGTCCTCTTTCCGGCCGCTCTAAATTGCCTGGTGAACCGTCCGAGAAAATCTTTTCTCTCAGAAAATTAGGGTGAGCTATGCATAGTATTACGAGAAGACACCGAATATTAGGAAAATATTCTACGGTCGAAATCCGGTCCACAAGGCGGGGTTGAACCCAACCATTTCTCTTTTAAAGAGGACACCCTTTGGAAAAAGTTCTCATTTGAAGGGTGCGAATTGAGTGACAAACTGCTCGCCAACTTGCTGCATGCTCAATCACACTTTTTGAAACACGTCGATATCACCAACTGCACGGTATGCTCTTGTGGTATAATTCATAATTTGGGAGGAAAATTTATTTATATAAGAAATGATTTTTGAGAGTTGAATGAATCAACATTTTCTATCATCACTGAGCTATCATGTCATATTTTCGTTGTTAATTGATTTTTTTTACTTCCCTTGAACATTCGGTGTTAGTTTGTATCACCAAAACTGAGCTCACTTAAGTGACAGTGATCCGTTTTGTATACCCATTCTTCAACATAATTGTATACAACCTGGAATAATGAATGAATGAATCGTCAAAAACATTTTTGATGGTTTTTAAAGTATTACTTGGAAGCAAACGTTCAAATTGCATCTCTGCTTAAGGGTGTGACTGGGGCTATCAATGGGATTCTGGAGGCGCGCAAAACTTGCTTCACTTCCCTGGTAGTCTTCAAAGCATCCTCTGTGGATATCCTGAATACCGTAATAAGGAAGAGGTACATCAATACAAAGATTTTTGTGCATTGGGTTTATGGAATCGTAAAGACATGAAGACATAGCTAGTTCATACAAGGGAAATGGGGAGGAAGAGTGGATAGAGAGTGCTGAAGAAGAAAATTCAGAGGAGAGAGTGGTAAACAGGGTTGAGAGAAAGAGAGAGAAAAACTGATGGAATTTATGGTAGGTAAGGATATTCGTAAAGATTGGAACCCATATGCATGTTGTGAAGCAAGCGTCATCTCAACTTGCGATTGACTTATTGTGGTATTCAATTACTTTTGTTTACTCTTATCTTGTATTTAGAGCCCGTAAGCTCGCCTTGGCCGGTTTGGATCTCACGAGAAACGTCCCTGTCCTCGGGGAAGAAGATTTGCAGGTTTCACTAATATTTTTCGTATTTCCTTCTTTTTCCGATGCATTCGAACGCTTGCTGAGTAGTCCTTTAAAGTACTGTATAGACAGGGAGTACTGTATTCGCGAGGAGAGTTGCCACTGATTCAGGGTGGAGAGCAAGCCTCTCTCGCAGCGGCTGCTGCTATTCAAGGTACTGGGGTACACAGAGCAAGCGGATCGAGTACATCGTCCTCCGGCGAACCTGAGTTGGTTTCATCGGGCCTTCTATTAGGATTTATGTCTTGAGAGTTATTCTCAAGAACTCATTATTGAAAAAGTGGTCTTGAAAAGTTATTCTTTGAAGTATTATTTTTCATGAAAAGTGGTCTGCAGTAGGTCCTCAAGTTGTATGATCTTCACCTAAATCATCACATTATTTCCTTGAAATAGTTTTTTTTTGCATAGGAAATTCTAGTTCTAAGTTCAAAAAAGTCTGGAAACTTGATAATCCTTCTGATTTCATTGATCTGCATACCTTAGGTGTTTGATAGTTTGACTCATCACTCCTCTATTCGATCCCCTACCCGCCCCTTCCGAAATCACCCTTGCGATAAAGTATTATTGTTATTATTATTATTATTATTCATTGATGAGAGGCATAACTTGCATGCAACCGCTTCTCGTAGGGAGGGAGTATATGAAATGTTGAGAGACAAGTAATTTAAATTGTTCACTGTCCACCTTCAGCTTGCATCAATTAAAATCATCTCAATGCGTTCGTATCATTTTTTTGTGGTTTAAAAGTTTAGGTTATATTGGTATTGAGCTATAATAAAAGGGTTCCTGGCTTCGGAGACAGGATGTTTCTTACAACCCGCATAATTTTTCTCGAGCGCATAGATTTCCAGAATTTGAAAGAGTTTGGAATTGTTTTCTTCAAAAATTTAGAATTTTCATAGGTAAAAATCGAAAATTTCTTATTTCGAGTGCATAGATTTGAATGTTTTTCGGACTTTTTGAAGAGCGCTTAGATTTTTTTCACCCGCAATGCGGGTGAAAGAAACACCCTGTTCGGATATCAATATTCGATGGGGTTATGAGTTTCTTGCGTAGTTCACCAGCACTTTTGAAAATTTTTGAAAACCACCGATGGAGTCTGGTATAAAGAAGAGCTATTCCTTCTCTGCTCCTAAACTTAAGCTAGCTTCTCATTTCAGATTCCTCTGCTTAAAGATTGTTTTTTTCTCCTTCTAATTTAAAGTTACACTGGGCCTTTGTTAGGGGCTTACTGTAGGATTTCTGGTTGCTTACTGAGGGATCTTTCAGGAGTGAAGGCTCAGGAGAGAAGCGACGCAGATCATCACGTGCGGAAGATTATGGTGCAATTGAAGTGATGCCCTTTATCACCAGAGCTCCTCGGTTAAGGCATCTCGTATTGGCGAAGGTCAGGCGTTGAATGAGACCGGTCTAAAGCACTAAAGCAGGCACTTAGCGAGTTGGAAAATGGATTTTGAAAAAAAAGCAAAAAAGTGAAAATCTAAGTATAGAAAAAGTAGAGCAGAACGGAAGGAGAAGATAATGTAGACCATTTTCGCCGCGAAAATGTATGCGTTTGGTAACTATTAATAATATATAACCACCGGCGAAGGTACGGTTACGGACAGAAGACGAAATCATTAAGCTATTACACGTACGCATTAGCAGTACCTGTTCTGTAGTCGAAAGGTGACGCGCTCGGTCATGGTAAGAGATGGACGGTCGGGTTCTATCTCGCTCCGTGAAAAAGTTTGTGGTGCGTGTGATAATTCCAGCACACAGAGTTCGGTTCTGTTAAACTGCAAGAGTATGATTCATGAAATTATAGAAATTTTTTGATTAAAAGCCCAAAATTTGGAGTCGATTGAAATTCCCCCTGAAAGAACGGAAAACACATTAATTTCACAATTGATTTGGGTATTCACAGTCTCGAAAATCGTGTTAATGTTTTCAGTTTTCGTATGGCAGTTTTTTGTCTTATTTTAGATGAAAATTAATTTTTTAATAGCTTTCTCACTCAAAACTTTGCCTTTTTTCTGATATGCTCTCAAAACAAACGGTTTTAATTTTCCACTCGGGACCCATGGGTTTAATTTTCTCTCTGAGCAGGACCCACGGCTTCGTCGGCAAGTGGACGAAGACGCCACATCATCGGAGGAAGTGATGGAGCTTCTGTGTCGACTAGTCACGCCTTTGCTATCTCTCACTTCCCTCGATATATCTAATTGGACAATGGTATAAAATCCAAATAATTTCCCTGGAGGGATTAAACATTTCGGGAGAAAGTCAGGTCTGAAAAGGAGAGGGAAACATTGGGCAATGGTATTTTCGAATGCAAGGCCTGATTTTTTTGGAAGGGGGCGGATGATGAATTCGTCTGAAACTAAATCCATTAGCGGAAGTTTGTAGTCTTATTGCTCTCAAATTATTCAATCACTTGTTTTTTTGTTGTTTAGTTGATGCAGATTTTCGTAAAAACAGTTCCCTTCTTATTAAACTCTCGAATATCCATCTCGAATATGCCTTTTTCCTCGAAATCTCCGAGAGATGACCTATGTGAATTATAATTCTAGTGCACATAGATGATGGGGATGAGTATTCTCCCACGGGTTAAGCCTTTCCGTTCCTGCTCATACGGTGCTATTTCTCAGGTGGCAGACCTTCGAGCATTGCGAGTGACTTCGCTGACTGTCCTCACTTTGTATGATGTGCCGGACTTGTATAATGCACTCGACACTCTTTGCTCCTTGACAGAGGTTAATTATTCATTCATTTATTTATGAATACATATACTTATTCATTGTTTTATAGACTGCTGAGGTGGGAAATCACAAAGGAAGAAACCAACATTATTGAATTAACAATTAAAGATTATCAAGAGTATTAGAGTATAACTATTAAAGATTAAGAGTTTCCCAACTTCACTCATTCTTTATCTCACTGAATAGTTGTACTTACCAAATCGAAAAAAATACCGTTTCAGCTGCGGTTTCTGGATATTTCTCAATCAAGCAGAGAAACAGGAACATATCCCAAGCCATGTACAGCCCTCTACCGTATCGCATCCTCTCTACCGAACCTTACACATCTTGACATATCCATGACGAATCTAGGTGCTCAGCCAAGCTCCTCCGACTGCCCATATAATATAAGACCCGCGTAAGATCTTCAACAACTTCATGTGTCTTGCTTTGGTGCACCTTGTTAAAACTTTTTTTGTTAAATTTTCTCCAAGTCGCCCGCCTTTTAGATGAGGGTTTCCCAGAACATTTTACATTATTTTCAAGAGGATAATTCAGCGTTAATCTGTTAAGAAAATGTTCCTAAATTAACAAATTTCGACTGTTGAATTCCGGCTACAGAAAAAAGAAAGGACGGACTCTGGAAAACAGATCAACACTTTTCTGTGCTCCCCCCCACTATCCCCCCGGTGTAACTGATAATTTGAAGACAGGAAAAGTGTGTTGCAGGGAGAGCGTCATACAGTCGGACATCTACGCACTGCGGTTCCTGGCGCGTCCCCTGCTCTACTTGGGCCTCTTCAACTGTAACTCCGCCTCGCATTTCAATGAGATACCCGCCGAGGTCGTCGCAGGAAATGCCACCGAAAATCAGGTCAGCGATAATAGTGTTATTCATTATTGATGGTAGTAATGAATTTATAACATATTGAGATATAACTCTGTTAAACTCAAGCCTGGGATTGAATTTATGGTGGGTCCCAAGTTCGACTCCCCTTCCCCGCATAGATCCATCCAAATAAAGAAGGTTGAAAAATGTTGTTAGTGTTTTGCACGTATTTGGTTTTCCCCACTGCTGCTACACACACAGTGACCCAGCAGAGAGTCTCTAGCGCTACCAGGATAGGTCTGTCCCGCACTCAAGGGGAGTGCGAACTCTGCTGCGAGGCGAGAACAAGCGCGAGGAAGGTTATTATAACTCTTCAAGGCCAAAAATCATTAGATCAAAAAGGCAAGTTATGAGGTAGCGGGACGCTCTGAAGGGAGAACGACTCAGTGCGATGATATTTAGAATAAAAAAGAGAGAAAACTTATCTGTAGCGTCTTTGGGGAACGCCATAGGTTTTTGGGCGACCGATCTACCGACCCTCTCCTTTTTTTTGCCAACTGGCGAAAAAATTTTGGGCGACCGATCTACCGACCCTCTCCCTCACTAAAAATGAATGTAAAAAATCTTCTCTTTTAAATAGGACGTTTCTTTACTTATAATTCAGCCTCAACCGGTTTCTTCAAGTTAAAAGTGGAAATTTTTTTTAGCTCACTTTAGTGATCGACCTAATGAAAAACCAAGACAGATTTTACCTATGGGGAACGCATAAATTCCCCCAAAGTGTGGATCAAAAAACATCTTGCTTTTCAAGGCAAACTTGATGAAACATAAGCGGCTGTGTGATTTTAAATCAAGGACCCTACAATCAAATATCACGGCACCTATTTCGTATGTCTTTAATGCTTCTGGTGGCAGTGATTTCTTGAGGTGTGAGTAGCAGGGGTTATTTAGTCATGACAGATCTTCTGTCGGCGGGCCTCTGTGTTCCAAATCTTTAAGGGGGGGCCCTTATGTGAAAAAAAAGGTAAGGGGGACCCTTATGTGAAAAAAAGGTAAGGGGGAACCTTATGTGATAAGAAAAAGGAAAAAAAATTTTCACCCCTAAGGGGGGACCCTTATGTGAAAAAAATTTTTTCCGCTTTCGGCGGGCCTCTGTTTTTCCAAATCGTAAGGGGGGACCCTTATGTGAAAAAATTTTTCCGCTTTTGGCGGGTCTCTGTTTGGAAAATCATAAGGGGGGACCCTTATGTGAAAAAAATTTACCGCCTTCGGCGGGCGTCTGTCCCTTTTTCTTTCACACTAAAAAACCCCTGAGTACTCACTGAGTAGAAGAAAGATTGATGTGCAGGTGATCACAGCTCTGCAACGCTACGCCCACAGACCAGTCCTGCTTCAAGCCGTGCTTAATGAGAGCTACCAACTCTATCGCTTTGGCAATAACAATCCATTGGTGAGGAGAGTTTTAAGTGATATGGGCTAAAAAGTGATTTTTTTTGCAAATTCTTGTTGGAAAATGTTGGATGGCAAAGCGTAGGCGTAGTTTTCCAGTCGGGACCCTAACAATCATTCAGCTTCGACAACTTCCAATTTGATCGAAGAAAAAGGATTTCAAAATTTAACGAATATTTCAGTTTGTAAAAATGAAATTAAGTTGCTCATCATGGACAGGGATATTATGTGTTGTTCCGAATGGGTGTATGTACGTATCCGCCACTCAACCCGAAAAAAAAAAATTAAACTCGAGATTTCTCTCTCGTTCATAGTCGTTCAGCTTCCAGTATCATTCTTTTTTAGTGACATTTTTTTCGACCTATCAAGAAATCGAGACATTTTACCTATGCATGTACGTATCCGCCGCATAGGATTAGCAGGTCACTATATGTATTATACCTGATCATAAATGCTCGTCTATGAGATCAAAAGGCAATCTTCAACAAAAAAATATGACACTAATTAGGAAGTTTTTCTTAATTCAAGCTAATAAAGATAACCTTACTTTCACATTTCCAACATTTAAAAACATGTTTTTGAATTTCATTTTTCGAAAGTTAGAAAAAAGCTGTGGACTGTAGTGAATTTGAAAGTAAGAATTAATGGATGTCAAGGAGCGTCACGAGGAAGCTCTTCAACTCGTATTGGAAGCCATGGCTGAGCATCTAAACGACTCTATTCTACAAATATCAGGTACTTATAATTGACTGCTCATATGTCAAGGGTATTAAAGTATTCTACCTTTCTGTATATTGACCGGAGCGTGTCGATCTAAAAGTATGTACAGGGTAGCCCATGTATTTGGAAATGTGTTTACAAACGTGTATCTCAGTGCATAAGTGAGCAAGAGTGTTCAAATTCGTACATTTATTAGCTCACATCAATAAAAACATTGGGTCAAAAAAAATCATTCGATTCGGTCTCTTTGGGCACAAACGCCAGCTCGGAGTCGCTTTGGGAACGCTTCGATCACTGGACGAAGGTATTTGTCGTTGATCTTTGAACATTCTTCCTTAGGGAAATTTCTAGATACTCCCGATTCATGTGGGGATGAGCATTGACTTTGCTCTTAAGGTAGAATCACACGGAATAGTCCAGCGAATTGAGGTCGGGCGATGAGGAGGGCCATTCTGCGCTGGAGATGAAGTCGGGAAATTGAGCCTTGTGAGTTGGCGCAGAATCTTACTGGAAGACCCAAGGTAGTGGTAAGCAGACCAAAGAAGCAATATTTTGAAGAATATGCTGGCGGTAGTATTCCTGGTTAATTTTGACTCCTGGTTCGAACGAAAACAAGGGGAGTTTTGCCGGTGGTGGACACTCCGTCCCAAACCATGACTTGTGCAGGATTGGAAGCTCTATGAACAATTCAACCGGCTTCATTAATTAGCATGTGATTCCCGAGCAAGCACTCGCACATTTTGAGGGTTGTAGGCCTCTTCCACAGTGAGAAGCTTCTCATCCGAGAAGACTGTCCTAAGGTGAGAATTGTCGCGCGTCCGGAGGATTAGGGCGTGGCACCTTTTGAGTCTTTCCTCATTGTTCTTCAGAGTTAGGATGGTAGCCTTTCTAGTACAATATGGGATGAGCATCAAATCCTCTTCAGCGATTCTTTCAAGAGTCGTGCATGATAATTTCATCTCGGAGACCATTTTGTTCATGCTATGCCTAGTATTTCGACCGATTCGCTTCTTCATGGCATTAGTCTTGTAAAGGGTGTGCACTTATCAAAGAGCACCTCTTCTGGGCAAGTCAGCAAGTGTACCGATCTGTTCAAACCGTTTGTTTTCCAGACAAGATTGCGAGAGACGTTGAGATCCCTAGCGATGTATTTGATCGACCAAGTTTGTGAAATTCCACAATAATAGAGCGTGCTCTATGAGCGGCCACCATTCCTTTGAGAATTGATCAAATTAAATGAAATTTCTACAATGTAATAAAAACACATGTAAAAATTGGAGCTCAGCGTGCACTATAAATTAAATTATACACGCCGAAATATTAGTTGCCGAATACATGAGCCACCCTGTAGATCAATATTTGGGAACGTGCTTATTTGGCAGTGCGACAGGAAGTGTCTGCGATGTGGCAGAGTGCTCCATAAGTCAACAGGGCTACTAACTAGGGAACAACAGTTCACCCTATCGCAACTTAGAAGTGATTACTCGAGCACGTTAAGTAGCTACCGTCATAGGATAGGTGTAACTGACTCTCCTCTCTATCCTCTATATGTAGAGGAAGATCACACTAGTTCACACTTGTTTAACTGCCCGAAAAAAAGTTTTAACCAAAGTCCGAACTAAAAGAAGGCGGTAAAAGAGAGAGAGAGATAAAGAAGAAAGAAAAAGAAACCCTCGCGGGCAAGAAAAGCCTGTAGCAGAGTGAAAGCAATGGGAACAGAAAAGTACCATCTGTTGATAGCGTATATATTCCAATCGCAGTGTAATTTTGAGAAAAACCCTGATTTTGAGCGTTCATGTTTACGGTAGATTACAGTGAATCTTTATTAAACTTGTGCTTTTTTGAGGAAGCGCTGCGCTCTTTTACATTCTGAGGAGGGTCAACATGAACAGAAACACGAAGAAGCAGGTCGTCGGAGCCCTTCTCAGTGGTGAGTTGAGCTTATTGCTCCCTCCATAAATTGTTAGCTCTGTTGAATGATTGCTATTTCGATTTCGTAGCTGTATCGAATAATGAATGTAACGAATTAAAGCCGTACCGATTGACAATTTATGTTTCGATTGATAGTCATGTAGATTGATAGCTGTATCGATTGATAGTCATAAAGATTGATAGCTGTATCGATTCATAGTCATATAGATTAATAGCTGTCTCGATTCATAGTCATATAGATTGACAGCTGTATCGATTGATAGTCATATAGATTGATAGCTCTATCGATTGATAGTCATTTAGAATGTTAGCTGTATCAATTGATAGTCATTTAGATTGATAACTGTATCGAATGATAGTCTTATAGATTGATAGATGTATCGATTGATAGTCATACAGATTGACAGCTGTATCGATTGATAGTCATATAGATTGATAGCTGTATCGATTCATAGTCATATAGATTAATAGCTGTATCGATTGATAGTCTTATAGATTGATATCTGTATTGATTGATAGTCATATAGATTGATAGCTGTATCGATTAATAGACGGGTTGCATGAGGAGAAATTTTTCAAAGTCGAAAGCGCGTTTCAGGAAAAGGTGTCAGCACACTCGAGAGGACACTAAAAAAGTTTTTTCGTTTGACTTTAGTTTTTTCGTTTGAATTTGGTTTACTATCGAATAAGGTCTTGAGAACGTTTTATTAACTCGCAAGTATCAAATTAAGACAAAAACAGCCTATAAAACTAATGGAAAAATCTCGAAATAATGTGAATTTGAAATGCCTAAAATTTTATCGAATGCTTGTCGAAGGAATATGATTTATATTTTTAAAAAACCGCAAGTTTTCAATTGAGGCAAAACGTCGAGAAAAATTCGAAATTTACTTCTATTCACTTCGAAAATAAATAAAGAGTTTCACTATCTCCAACTTTCTAAATTAAATTTAAATTTTTTTGGGTATCACACTTTTACACTAAATAGATTCTCCTTGCAACAAAACTCACAATAAGTCACCTGCACTTGTCGAAAACTTGAGAGAGAAAACCATTCTCAGATTGAGGTAGGTTTCTATAGTATCAAACGAATCGAACGAGAGATTAAAGGGGAGTAAAAAAAGAGATTAGGGAATGGAAGAAGTCAATACTATGAATACTAACCTCCTTCTCATTATCCTAGACCTCACCGCTGGGAGAGCGGTCGCTTTTTCAATTCTCGGCCTCTGATTTATGCAGAGACTTCTGAAAAAATTCTTAGGATCTTCAAAATGATTCTGCGGCAGAAACACAAAACTTCCCCGGTGTGTTTGTCCAGGAATGGAGACGCATATAGAAGAGCAAGTGATGGTGCGCAATTGCTGTCTCTCCCTCTGCCAATTTGAGATTCCGCAGGAGATCCTCTTCGACTACAGGTTCACCCACGAATGTGTTTCTCTAACCCGCGCTGCGGGTTAAATCTATGCGCTATCCAAGAAAGCTAGTGATACAAATGCTCAGATCGTCTGCATACTCTCTTTTACATCACACACTTTCGCGCTCTCTCCCAAAGGACTGCAGTTTTCCCATCCCTGGTCGTAATGATATACCCACTATTTCTGCGGGTGCGAGAAAACAGCGTCTTACCCAATTCCAAAAAATATTCCGTGAAAGCGTGAGAAGAAAAAAAGAGGTCAAAAAACAGAGAGTGTTCGTAGGAGAATGCATCAAATATGTAGATTCGCTATGCCGAATGCTGCTCAAGGTAAGCTGACATGACTGATCTCATGTGTAAGTTAGACCTTATTGGAATAATGAGACTTCTTTTTTTTAATAGGGCTAGGAAAAATGATTCATAAATGGTTGACCCAAAGCGGGTGTGGACAAATCACGGCAAAAACAACTTTTACGTAAATGAAAGTTGTGTAGGCTTTTCGGAGAACAATTTAAGTCTTTTATTCAGCATACAAAACGCAAATAACAGTCCATTCTATTGAATTGTTGATGAAAAAAGGATGTAAGTAGCTTGAGAGTGAAACTTCTGACGTTTAAGGCGTGAAACGTTTTGGGCTCAGAATGAGACAAACAGTTATCAACTAAAAAATGAACGGGATGGTTAGATAGAAAATCTGTTTTTTAGAGAAGATGTGTCGTTTTGTTAAAGCGTGAGAAGGAAAATAATCTAGAGTTTCTTGAGGGAATTTTTTATTTGGAGAAAGAAAAATAGCTTCACTTAGTAGAGGAATGCACCCCCCCCCGCAGTAGAGGAATGCACCCCCCCCCGCAGTAGAGGAATGCACCCCCCCCCCCCCGCAGTTTGGAGAGTAGGTCTTCAAAGTATTTGAGTACTTTTACGTTGCTTGCCTAACTTTGTGGAGTGGCTTTTCGGAGTCTGGGAATTGGCTCCAGAGTCTGTTGATTCAATAAGAGTTTCTTTCTTTGATTTTGGGAAGTTACTACTTGGATTCAATGATCAAAAAGAACGCTGTTGCAGTCGATTGGCGATCCTGTTGGTGACAGTGCTGCAGCATCACAACTCAGACTCGCTCACTCAGCGAATCGTCGTCTTCCTTCTCAACTCCATGGCGTGCCATGTCGAAGGTGACCAGAAGATCCAAGTCGGCAGCTACGGGGCCATTGAGGTTGGTTTTATAGTAGAACCAAGGGGTCGAGCTTCATGCGGCCCAAGGTATTGTTGTTTTTTCTTGCCCAAATAGGTTTTCTTTGCAATGACGAGCTTCTTGGGGTAAAACTCGTATTCACAGTCTCTCTCTCTATCTTTTCATTTTTCTTAATTGTTCCCACGGTGTTCTCAGCGTTTAGTTAGATACATTTTTGTTTTCGCTATTAAGCACAAGAAAAAAAGAGAGAGTAGAAAGTTTTGAGAAGGTTCTTATCAGACTGGTTTTTTTGACTAATTGCGAAAGAAGGATGTAGATTTTTTTAAAAACAAGTATGAAAGAACGACAGAGTTTTGAGCGATACAAACATGCAATGAAAAATTGACATTGCCATACGAGGAAGAAATTTGTATGTTTTGACATTTTTAGGTAGCGCTATACTCGCGCATAGATTTCAACTGCAGTGTAGTTTGAAGTAACATTCGGGGGAAGCCTAAACTGAATACGTTCTACAGAATGGGGTGTAAATAAATCACGAAATGTTTTCACCCGAATTTAGGTTATATGCGAAGTAATCGAACTGAAATTTACAAGTTTTATTTATAATACTTACATCATGACGCATCGTGGTATCAAATTGATTTGATTCTGCATCCCCGTTCTCGTACGACATTGCGTAGTCTTTCATGGTATTTGCTGATCACGGCACGAAGATAGCCCGCGGAAAGATTGTCCAAGTACTTGTTCAGGTCTGCTTTCAAAGATTCCAAGTTGTGGTAAGGAGAAGCACAAACTTTGGACTGCATGTCACCTCAGACCGCATAGTCCAGATGATTAAGATCGGGCGACGAGGCCGGCCATTTTCTTCTTCGAAATGAATGCCGGGAGAGACGCCGCGCACTACTCTTGAACTGACTTGGCCGTATGAGCAGGTGCTCCGTCCTGCTAAAAGACAAAGGGACTGCCGTTGAAGTGTGAATCGGCCCAAGGGTTCAGAGCATCTTGTAACACGGCTTTGAGGTAGACTTGGCGATCTACCTTGACGTTAGGATCAGTGAAAACAAGCGGGCTCTTTTCGCTGGCACAGATGGCTTCCCAGACCGTAAAATGAGCTGGATGTTAAGTTCTGTCGAAGATTCCGCCACCAACGTCTGCCAGAGTTGTGTATTTTGAGAGTTGAACGCAGTTTCAACAGTGAAAAGCTTCTCATAACTGAAGATGGTACATTCAAGTTGACCTTTGCGTGCCAATGCCAACAAGGAGCGCGCTTTTTGGTTTCTTGCTTTTTTATTCCGCTTGGTGGGTTCCGACATCAATAAGAAGTCATCCCTAGAGCCTCGTAAACAATCCTCCGTACCGACCTCGCTTAAATTTGGATATTACAAGCCATTTTCCTCATTCTTCTTTTGGGATTTCGACGTATGCATGCGTTCTATGACCTTCCTGATGACTCTCGACGAGGTAGCCGTCAAAGGTCGAGCACTCCGGCGACGGTCTATATGTCCAGAATTGACTCCACAATCGTGAACAGATGTCCGGACTACGACGAACCCGGACACACAACGACTCACCTCTTCTCCTGTCCAGATAGGCCGACTAGTTTGACCGCTTGGTCTCTCTGGACCGACCCAATAGAAGCTGCAAAGTTTCTAAAACTACTGATCACCGACGACGATGCCGAATAGAAGATCCGGTCGGCTACAACAACAACAACGGTCTTGAGTTCCTCCAACTTCTTTGAAACGTTTTAAGGCTTGATGTACGACTGAATGGTGCACTTTCTACATGTGAGCGATGTCCGCTGGTCTTTTACCTCGGGTGTGCATGCAGAGGATTACAGTGCGCATCGGACTGGTGGCGACGATTCTTTTCCAAGTTTTCAGGAACAAGAGACAGAACATTCATGAAAAAGAAATTAGCATGGAAAGAGCATTGTATGATTTTTAGAACTATTTAAATTGCGTCCCATTTTCCCGCTTCAACTACGCCCCAGCATATATTCATAGTCTAATTCAGCTATATGGCGAGTAATTCGATCCTGTTCATAGGAAGACGCTAAAGTTGAGTAAATAATTTTTAGACCAGGTTATTTTATTGGGTGGAATGTATGAAGCAATTATCAGTTGAAGACTTTAGAAGGAACCCTCTCTCTTCGAGGGTTTAAAAAAGATCGTTCTAGAATATGACGTTCCATCTTTCGAGCGTTATCAAAAGTATTAATTTTTCCGAACTCAAAAGGATCCTTACCAAACTATTCCGAAGGACTCCTCTCGACAGGACCTATGGGCAAACACAACATCAAATTTTTACAGATGATACTGAAGCAGATTGAGCGTAAGCTACAGGCACTCATCTGTGATGACGTCATGGAAGTAGGATGGAGCTTTTTGTGGAACATCACAGGTCATTCATCAACTAAGGCTCCGTTACACACTCCGGACGCAGTTTTGCTTGCTTATAACAAACTAGGGTTTTAAACCGTAATATAGTGGCACCGCGTTATAAAAAAAGCGGTTTGTTTTGATTTCGCTGCCGGAGATTAGCTGTGGAACTCGTGATAATCTAATCATCACAAAGGAGAGAATAAAACAAGAGAAGGCATTGATCTTTTTTATGAAAGACTATAATTTTCTCATGAATTATTGACTTTTCCGTGCTATTGAACTTTATCCCTGTTTTCTTGCAATAAGTTGGGAAAAATCTGTATGATAAATCCTTACCGTGTGATGTTTACAGCAATGATAATGAATTGAGTGACTGTGTGTTTCAAGATGAGACGCCGCCGAACTGCGAGCGCTTCTTGAAGGCGGATGGTCTGAAGCTGTTCGAGCGGTGCTTCGGTGCGTTCCGCATGGAGCGAGAACTCACGCGTAACATGATGGGACTGGTGGGGAACATCGCGGAGGTGGACACTCTTAGGAAGCAGCTCATGAAGGACGAGTACATTGACATATTCCTGTCAGTCCAAGGCATTCGTTCATAGGTTGCCAGTCTTAAGAGTTCTGAAACACGCCCGTTCCTTGAGCAATGGAGTCTAGAATTATGACTAGCTGTTCACTATCTGCTCTTTAGCTTCAGTAGTTGTTTTTGTTGTTATTGTTTTCCCATAGGTTCTGTCGAGAGCAGTCCTTTGGGATAGTTTGGTGTGAATCCTTTGAGTCCGGAGAAATTTCTCTGTCTATAACACTGTTGGCGATCCTCTTCGCGAGACCCATTCGTTAACCGGAGAAGGACGAAAGGCTATTTCACTGGCGTCCGACTCGCCATTACTAAGTATAGGAGAGTATTGGTTGATTTTTTTCCGGTGGCATGCCCAGGCAAGTCCGGCAGGGCCCCTTGAGGCATCCCTTGAAAAACTATAATATCCTATTTTGATCCGCGACAGGCAAGCGCGCTATCTCCAATGCACTTGTGCAAAGAGACATTCCTCTATCCGCCACCTGAGCACGCGCTCGATACCGGTGAGGATGAACCGGTTCTTGCGGTGGTGTGAAGTCGTGAGCTGTAGCACCATCAAAAGCAAGTTTACCTTCAGCTCGCTTCCCCATTCCAAACTACCCTCTCGAAGAGCGGTTGTTCTGTCCAAGTTTTAAACAGTTATACTAGACCTTTTGTGAACTATGCATACTTCATCTGTATGCGTTGAATTAAACTGGTTCAATGCCTGTTTGTACGCGCCGAGTGAGTTGGAAAAGAGATGTCCAAAAGCAAAAAGAGTGAAAAGAGAAGTAGAGGAAAAATAGAACGAAAGGAGAAGAGAATGTAGATCATTCTCGGCACGTATCGGCACGGCACGATCACATGTATGCGCCAACATAGCTGGACCGGTAACTATTTAATTCCTGGTCATCTGCACTCTTCTAAACTTTGAAATACGACCGCTACGCGAGCGGGAAAAGGGGACATAATAGTAGGAAGAGAGTAATAAAGCGTTAGAATTCAACTTTTCACTTTGCAAAGTAATCTCTGCAAAGTGATCCCGTTAAACGCTTAACGGAATGCGGCCGAGATGCGGCCTAGAGCGTTTAACGGGATCAATTTGCAGAGAATACTTTGCAAAGTGAAAAGTTGAATTCTAACGCTCCATAAGTCTTCACAGTCTCAACCTCTTACTTTTCCCGATTCTTCACCCTTATTTGGCTTTTGCCTTAAACACACTTCTCGATATTTTAAACATCTCCGCTCAAAAAGAGGTAGTTGAGAAAAAAAAACTATAGTTGGCTGTAGTGGGAGGATGTTTCACGAGCCATTCAATGCAGACTATATCTTCATCATGTGATCGTTGCAGATTTTGAGAACCAATAATCCAGCAATGGCATACCACTCACATTGCTTTCGTTCGCAGAGAAAAAAAAAAAAACTAATTGCAAAGACGAAAAAAAATCTCATTTTCATTTACAGTACTTACACGGAAGCATGGACTTTATATGGTTGTTGTTGTTGTTGCCCGCAGTTGCAACGAGTAGTTTCAGTAGAAATTGCTAGGTCAAAGACCTAGGCATGAGGCCACGATCTGGCGTAGGCTGGCTGCTCCTTCAGCAATAATCCTGTCGTTTGCGGGAGGGGGACAGGATCTATTTGCAGCAGCGATTTTGCGTCGCTGTTTTCGGCTGAACCGCGTGAAGGCGGATCCCGTTACAGCACCTGTTCATGCTATAAGCCTTGTGAGTGGGTGGTCAAGCCGGCCTAGCATCGTTTTGGGTGGGAGTAGAGACTCGCCTGTCGTTGATCGGAGATAGGCAAGAGGCTATTTGACTGGCGCTTCGACTCGCCATTGAAAAGTATAGCGGAGTTTCGGCTGATGTTTTGTCCGGTAGCATGCCCAGGCCGGTCCGGCATCGCCCTCCTTTGACGAGCTATACTACCCAGTTTTGGTCCGCGGTGGGATTTCTCAGCACGAATTCTTCGTAGGGAGGCGTCCCTCTATCCGCCACCTGAGGTCGCGCTCTATTCCGGACTGGATGATCCGCATCCATCCGTGACAGGCTCTTAAGGCTGTAGAGTCACGAATGGCCACTGTTGCCAGTGTGTTTCGAGGACTTTATATGGTTACAAAGTGATTCAGAAGAAATGTTTAGAATTCATAATATTGACTATTGCATATGGACGGTTTGCAATTAGCTTAAGCTAATGAAACTTCTTGTTGCATAAGAGAGGAGTTTTTGTATACAATGTGTTTTTCTAACCAATAATATCGTCGATACACTTTGATGTGTGTCTTGCCTTGTTTATGCGTTGTGAGACTTCGAACGTTTTGCTTTATAAAAGCATCGCATAAGCTTCAACAGATCGAATCACCTAGATCTGTTGACGATTCTCTGAGTTTGTATGTAACCTTTCCTGGCGAGTCGTAATTTGGTCCTACAAAACGGTATATTATTGCAGTTTTTTGCTAGAGTTGGTGGACGAATCAATAGAGATCAGCTACAACTCGGCGGGCGTTCTCGCACATTTGGCTAGTGATGGAGACGAAGCGTGGCAAGAACTCACCAGAACGAGGGAGGATGTAATGGCTCTTGTCATGCAGGTAAGTGTATTTCTCTAACACGCACTGCGGGTAGAATCTAAGCGCAAATCTATGCGCGATCCAAGAAAGCTAGTGATGAAAAAAATCATGAGGAAATGGCACACTTAGAGGCCGTATGCATGGAGCAATCCAAAAGGATTAAGAGCTTGGATTAGAAGTTATCCAAATACATTTCACTAATCCGGTATGCATGGAAGTTATAATACTTTTGGATTTGAGATAATCCGACAAAATTCGTAACCCTACTCCGGAGGTGGGTTAGTGAGCAATCCGAAAGGATTCTCTGCTCAATTTGACCCATTCCGTTCATGTTGCTCTTTTTGAAGTGTGTATTGAAAGTAAAACGGAACGGAATTTTACATATTTTTTGCATGTTCTCTTGTTTAGTGCTTCTTTTATGTTTATTTCATGGCTAATTTTTTTCTACTTCGTGTTTTTTAATCATTACTTCGTATATTGCTTGGCTTGTACAGTGAACGAATAATTTGTCTCTATACCAGTTAATTTGCATTCATTATAATGGTCTACTTATCGCTTTTCTAGATTTTTAAGCCTTTCAATGGTTATAAATGTTGAGGTAAAGTTTTCTTTGTATTCGTACACTGCCAATCTGTCGCAAAATAATTTATATACCAATTCCTAATTTATATACCATTCCTTCCTTCCCCCAAGTTGAAGAGTGGTCGCCTGTCGTTTCGCTCTTCATTTTCTTCATCCATGGAATAGGAATCCGGCCTCTCGAGGCTCGTAATCGTAAAAGGACGTCAGGCTGGAATATCCTTATGGACTTTCTCGCGACAAGCCGGTCTGTGAAGAAAATCGTCGTATCTTAAAAGATGCACTACCATCCAACCCCAACGATGATGTGGCGAAGTGCTATCTACACAGCGGACCTCGCTCTTCAGCAAGAATAACGCTAGGAAGAAGAAGAAGTAGTCTTTTACTAAAAGTATGTCCAATATGACGAGGAAAAGGGAGAATGGCAGTTGAAGGCCATAGCATACACTGGCAACAATATACGACAAGAGAAGGAACCACCGCAGGCACCATTCGACCTCACAACTCATCGCCCTCCGGAATCTCTTTTCTACTCCTATAGGTACGACATTGGTGCGTCGGCGGCCTCTGTTGCGGCGCGGCCATTCTCACGTTCGGGCCGGAAGAAAACATATGCGCAACAACTAAAAGCGCTTATTAGCTGATCCGCCTCACCCTTCCCTTAAACCGTTGTTGTTAATGATGATAATTCCATCAAACTTTACATTCAACATTCAACTCGACTTTAAACAAACAAACAATGAAAACATAACAACAACAAAAACAACGAAATTAATTGAAAAATGTTGTAATTATGTTGTAATTCGACAATTATATTGTTTAGAGTGCATTTAGTTATCGACAATTATAGTGTTTAGCGTGAATTTAGTTATCGACAATTACAGTTTTTAGAGTGCATTTTGATGCATTTTAGTGCTTACGCTTGTCTTTCCGCGTCCTTTTGGACAATAATCCAAGTTTAAGAAATCTGACATCCATGCATACCGATTTTCCTAATCCTAAATTTTTTAACTTTTTTGGATTTTGTAATCCTTGGATTTGACTAATCCAGATTGTTATAATCTGTTTTCCATGCATACGGCCTTAGGAGGGAGAGAGAGAGCGTGCGAGAAAAAAAGAGAATTCTTACGAACATAGAATTTCTAACACAAGCCATTTTTGGATATCCTATAGATTTTACGCGCACTGAGGGTTAAAGAAAGCTGCCTATTGTGAGATTGTTTCGCTCATAAGTGTTTTCTTCGTTTTTAGCCTTGCAAAGCTTAAATTTTTGTTTCTGTAACTGGTTGATGAGTACTTCCCATAGACCCATTTTTTTCGAAAATATTAAACTAACCTGTCCACAGAACCAATACTGAGGCTTTAAATTTAATCTGATTTTGAAATATCTGCGAAAAAGGGAATTCTGTGTTGGCCTGAAGAATCGCAGACGCCATTTGCTCCAATTCTCAACTTTTCTTACTTTTTTGATTCAGTTCAGTTTATGAAAGGATGCAGTTTTCTCAAGAGAAAGTTACATCTCTCATAGATGACGTGTATTCAAATCGCAGGCGATAGGAGTTTGGTCTCTCGACACCCGCAGGTTCATCAACTACAGGTCCTTCCGGCCTATTCTCCGGCTTCTTCCGCAGTTCAACGCCTACGCCAGCCAGGCAAGGAGAGTGGTTTGGGAACCTTTTAAATGAAGGATAATAGGATAACGCTCGACAACTTCGAAAGCTTACGACTAGTTCGGCAAGTTTTAAATGCCGAACTCTGAAATTAAAAAAATCTTTGCGCTCGAAAAAATTGTGCGGGATTTAAGAAAAACCCTGCTTACGACAGGAGCAAGCAGGGGGAAAGCGAGGGTTTAAAATAAGACAGTGAGAGATTAAGAAAAAAAGAGAGAGAAGGAAGGATGGAGAAAAGCGAAGATAAAGAGAGTAGGAAACACAAAGAGAAAGAGAGAAGTGAGACGGAAAGATAGAGAGAAAAAAGAGAGGACAGGATAGAGAAGGGGAAAGATAAAGAGAGATGGATAGAAAGAGAGAGAGTGAGCTACAAAGAAAGAGAGATAGATAGAAAGAGAGAGATAAAAAGAAAGTGAGATAGATAGAAAGAAAGAGAAAAGGGATAATAGAGAAGAGAAGTAGAAGCATCCTCAGCAGTGGGTAGTAGTTAAGCGTAGCGTCCATCTTTCTCAAGATGCTCTTTTCCAGCATTGGGCAGTGTGGGCGCTGGCAAACCTGACAACGACGGACGGCGAACGCTATTGCTCTTATGTGGTGAATGAGGGAGGAGAATCCCTCCTCATCAGTCTCTGCGTTGATTCCAAAACTCTCGAAGATACGAAGAGACTTGCCGAGATCGTACTGAAGAACATCTTGGATTGGTTGGTAGAAAGGCGAAGAAGGGTTGAGTACAAAAGTTTGAAAGTGTTTCCGATAAAACCACCTCAGGAGTTGAATGACACCGGTATAAGGCATGTTTGTGCGCGCCGAAGAAGTTTGAAAAGGGTTCGGGAAAGGCTTGAAAAATGTTGAAGGTAGTAGAGGGAAAATAAAACGGCAGGAGAGGAATGTAGATCATTTTTGGCGTGAACATGTATGTGCCTACATAGCTGGCTCGGTTGCTTTCCAACCCCTAGACCACATAAACCCGCAGAAAAAAGTAATTTGTAGAAAGCGGTGACATGAATTTACGGTAGGAGAAAAAAGAGTTTAAAAAATATTTATGGAGAGTATACTTGAATTGAAAAAAGACACGCGTCAAAGTGCGGAAGCGAGACCCGGCAACAGGTGTTAGGAACTGATTATGGTTTCCTGGATGGCAGCATTCATGATGTGGTGTGAGTGTAGGAAGGCAGCTAGTTCAGTGGCCTTGTTGAAGATGCCATTGGCGTTCCACTGCAGGATGTCGAAATGATCGTCTCTAAGATCGTTATGATTACGGATTGCGGCGTTGGGAGTGTGAAGCGAGTGATGCATGTGTTGAGCGGGCGAGCAGGGGCGGATGTGTGACTGGTGGAGGGCGTGCACAGAGTGCAGTTGTAGTCGGTGTGGGACTGCAATCCACTGCATTTGACGTGGAGCCACTTGTGCTACAACGATGTCCGCCTTCACGCGGTGCAGCACGACAGTCTACAGACTGCAAAGGACATCAACAACCTTCTCCGGAAGCATCACGCTCCGAAGAAACTACAAGAGAGCCTCTCTGTCTCTCTCTCTCTCATCTCTTCACTACACCTCCGTCTTCGTTCTTTTTTTCGCCTGAGGGACAGTCCGATCCGGCTGGCCTGTCCCAACTACTTCTCCTATTGGCCGGAGACATCGAGAGTAACCCAGGACCAAGGATCTGGCTGTGCACTACATGCAAGAGAAAGGCGAATACTAACTGCATCCAGTGCTCCTACTGCTCAGAGTGGGTCCACACTAAATCGACATGCAGTGGCCTCTCCTCACTCAAAGAATACATCCAAGTCGAATACCGCTGCCCGTCATGCATAACATCAACGACTCCGCTGACGACCACGAAAACCAGGCAAACTCTCTCCTCTGACCCCACGTCCAACAGCAGGAACCTCAAGATTTTGCAATACAACTGCAATGGCTTCTCTGGCAAAACGACGGAACTCCATGAACTCGTCACTCATCTGAAAGTCGATCTATTTCTCATCCAAGAAACTAAGCTAACGAACCGTTCCAAATGTCCACAAATTCCTGGATACACTATCCTAAGAAAAGATCGTGAGAAGAACTCCGGAGGCGGTCTTATTACCGGAATCAGCGAATCGCTGTCCTACACTGTAATGCCCTCTCCGACCGACACACATTTGGAATCTCTCACCGTCCGCATATTCGATGCCGATGGGAAGTCGCTCGATGTTACCAACATATACATACCACCGACGAGCTCTTGCACCACTATTTACACGCCCGACCTCACCCCGTTCTTACACAATCGCGAGAAATCCATCATACTCGGTGATCTTAACGCTCATGATGCCGCATGGTTCTCCAAATCTTCAGACAGCAGAGGCTCTCACATCGCAGAAACGATCGATGCTTCAGAACACGCCGCAGTAAACCGTGACACGCCTACCAGAGTACCAGTCAACGGAAGACCATCTTCTCCAGACATCTCCATTTGTTCGCTGGACTTACTTTCTCAAGTCTCATGGAAAACAATACCATCTGGAAGCTCCGACCATCTACCCATCGTAATCGTCCTTGAGGGTTCCAACTACATCCGTACGCACAGGAAAGTCTCCTTCACCAACTTCGGAAAAGCGAACTGGAAAATCTTTGAACAGCTCGTCGAAGAAAAGTTATCCACGACACCTCTTCCCGACCTCCCCGCCGCCCAAGCTGAGCCCTTCTTCCGGAATATCCTGTTATCTGCAGCCGCCAGCTCAATCCCACGCGGTCGCATCAAGAAGAGAAACGTTGCCTTAACACCAGAAATCCGAGATTGGATGACCAAACGAGACGCTTTACGAGAATCAGACCCATCAAGCCAAGACATCAGCACCCTCAACATTAACATCAGACAAGCCACGGACAGAAACAAAAGGGACATCTGGAGAAACTTCATGGAGACCTTTGATCCCAAACTAGACAGCAAGGAACTGTGGAAAACGATCAAGATGTTGAATGATGTTGTTGTTGTTGTTGCCGGCAAGCATCCCGCATCGAAGACTTGGTTATGAACACTCTCTTTAATGAGAGAAGTTCTCGTGTTCTTCGGACAAGATGCGTCCGGAGAAGGGTTTTGATGTCCTTTGCAGTCCTGAGACTGTCATGCTGCACCTTGTGAAGGCGGACATCGTTGTAGCAACCTGTTCATGCTATAGGCCTTGTGAGTGGGTGGTCAAGCCGGCCTAGCATCGTTTTGGGTGGGAGTAGAGACGTCTCGCCTGTCGTTGACCGGAGATAGGCAAGAGGCTATTTGACTGGCGCCTCGACTCGCCATTGAAAAGTATAGCGGAGTATCGGCTGATGTTTTGTCCGGTGGCATGCCCAGGCCGGTCCGGCATCACCCTCCTTTGACGAGCTATACTACCCAGTTTTGGTCCGCGGCGGGATTTCTCCCGCTACCTCCCAGCACGAATAATTCGTAGGGAGGCATCCCTCTATCCGCCACCTGAGATCGCGCTCGATTCTGGACTGGATGATCCGGCTCCATCCGTGACAGGCTCTTAAGGCTGTAGAGTCACGAATGGCCACTGTTGCCAGTGTGTTTCGAGGATGTTGAATGATAAAGGACGTCCCCCACCAAACTGCGCCATCGACTTCGGGAAAGGACCCCTCACATCCTCCTTCGAAATCGCGAATCAGTTCAACAAACGCTTCACACGCCCAGTCGACTACAAAACAAAAAAGGAAAATCGGAAAACCATGAAGAAAGTTCACAACATCCACGCTAAAGATTTTGTCGAGTACTCAGAGGCCGCAGGGAAATCAGCTATTAAGAAGACAAAGAAATCAACAGCCCTCGGACCGGACGGACTCGCTCCAATACTCTTCCATTATCTCGGGAACAGAGGTATAGCCGCCCTCACAAAGCTCATCAACGACTCTCTCAGCTCTGGCAGAATTCCCAAGATTTGGAAATCTTCAATCATTCTCCCACTCCTGAAAGCAGGAAAAGAGGCAACGGATGGACCAGGATACCGACCGATCTCCTTACTCTCACCGATGGCGAAAATCATAGAACGACTTCTATTGGAAGAACTCAAGCCGTACGTAAGAGTAGCTGAGCACCAGCATGGATTCACCACAGGAAGATCCACCACCTCTGCCCTCCTCACTCTTTCAAAAGACGTAGCTGCAGGTTTTAACGCGAAGATTTTTTTTCTCACTATTTCCGATGAATTCTCGTACAAACACCATATTGTCGATAAGTGTAAGAGAGCTTCCGCCGTTGTCAACATGTTATTTAAAGCCTTTAAATCCCCTTCCATTTCTCTGTTGACATCTGCTTTTAAAATCTATGTCCGACCCATTATCGAATACGCAAGTGAGTTGTGGAATCCATCTTCCTCGGGCCTTGTTAAGTTGGTTGAGAAAGTCCAACGCTCTTTCACGAGGAGAGTACTAGGAAGAGTCCGTCACCCTAAGCTTCCGTATTCCCAGAGGCTTTCAATGCTAGGCCTTCAGAGCCTCGAGTACCGTCGCGCTATCTCTGATCTACTTTTTTTCATAATTGTTTACATAACAGCTTAGACATAGACACTGATCATTTATACAAAATCTCGGCTGTTCAGCGTTTCACTCGGCATTCGCATCCTCTAAGACTTATTCCTCCTCACCGCATCAATAAGACCTCTTTATCGACATGTGTTTCCCGTCAAATGTCTGTTTGGAACTCTCTTCCATTTGATGTTATCAACGAAGCTAGTAGCCTTAAATTTAGAAAGCAACTTCTTTCGTTGCCTGTGAATGTGATTGTGCCAGTTAGTCTTGTTTCTGATACTTAATTAAGACTTGTTATTTTTCATCATTATCACAGCCCCCTTTTTTTTCCCTTTACACACCGCCACTAAGCTTTATGTGTAATGTAGTCCATGCATACCTCTGTTTATATGTATGTAATTTGCTTTTGTCTTAAATACCTACATGCTTGGAATAAAGAATGAATGAAAGAGACCAGCTAAACGTACAGTGATGTTGGCAATCGACATGTCAAAGGCCTTCGACAGCATAGACATAGCGGTACTCATAGATCTCGTCCTACAAACCGACGCCCCAAACTTCGCAAAGAAATGGCTAGCATCGTACCTCAGAGGACGAACGAGCCGTACATCCTTTCGCGACGTCCTCTCAAGCTCATCCCTGATCAGAAGCGGAGTCCCTCAAGGCAGCGCACTCTCACCGCTTCTTTTCAATTTATATCTAAGCGATCTTCCGAACAACGATCCAAACATCAAAATCGTCTCTTATGCTGATGATATAACGCTATGGGCGTCAGATCCGAGCATTTCCACTGCCTCGCTACACATACGATCCGGTCTCCCACACATCGAAAAGTTCATCCACGATCGTGGACTATCTATTTCTCCTGCCAAAAGCCAGCTTCTACTCTTCACACCGTACAGCAAAGAGTACAAGACTATCCTAGATGTCTCGATCGGAGGTCAGAGCGTACCCACCGTGAATACCGCCAAAATCCTTGGAGTTACATATGATTCTATGTTCACATTCAGTCATCATGCGAAAGACAAAGCAGGCCGAATGTCGCAACGTAACAATGTACTGAAGGCGCTAGCCGGCAGTACATGGGGCGACCAAAAGGAGACACTCCGTCTCACGTACAAAGCCATTTGCCAATCCATATACAGCTACGCAGCTCCAGCCTGGGCCAGCTTTCTCTCCCCCTCAGCACATACCAAAATTCAAAGAGGACAGAACAATGGCCTGCGTATCGTAACAGGAAACCATCAAATGGCCAGCGTCGACTACATACATGCTGAAGCTAAAGTTATGAGATCGAAATCGCACCTTCACATGCTATCAGCCCAATACTTGGCAAGGACCTTGAGCCAAACTCACTTCCATCACGGATTATTTCTCCAAGGACCCCCACCACGCAACATGAAAGCTGATCTTTACATCGCATGCAGAATCACTGTTGAAAGAGCCCTGTCGGAAACAGCAGAGAAGAACAACAGGAAAAGCGTCGCCAACCGAGTCCACACAAACATGGTCTCAGAAGAAAAGGAAAACATCCAAGGTCCAGTCATACTGGGCGGCCGACTACCACCGGACATAAATGAAGAAGAAGTGGACCTCTCCAGAAACGCCCGCTGCACGCTGAGCCAACTCCGCTCAGGCTACAGCAGGTACACCAACCACTACTTACACCGGATCGATGACTCGATACCTGACTACTGCCCAGACTGTCTCAATGGACCTCACGACGTGGCCCATCTCTTCAAATGCGCTAGACGTCCAACAAGACTCACGTTGGAAGATCTCTGGATGAAACCAAAAGAAGTAGCCTCATTTCTGAGACTATTGTGAAGGAAAGAAGAGATGTATTTAAAAATTAAAAAAAAGAGAGGAGAGAGAGAGGGAGAGAGCGGCTCTCCATAGCCAACTCTCTTCGACGCGAGACGTTTGCCGGCAACAACAACAACAACGTGGAGCCACTTCATGCAGGTGTTACATTGCAAGCTGTCGTGATACACCGTCTTTGTGCATGCAGGGCAATTGTATTTTTTGAGGCGCTGGATTAGGCTCAATGCTGGCTATGAGTAGTGGAGCACGGAGCAGCGCGGCTGGCGTAGGCTGCTCCGTCAGTAAAAACCGTGTCGTTGTTGCGGGAAGGGAGGGTAGGATCCATTTGCAGCAGTGAACTTGCGTTGCTGTTGTCGTCTGCACCGCGTGAAGGCGGATCCCGTTACAGTCAATGACACACGTCGACCAATTCCATCAAGATGCTCCCGGTTGAGGACCACTGCAAACTGCTGACCAGACAGTATTCCGCGAAGTGCGCCCCACCTGATCATCCATGCCACGCCGTAAACACGCGCCCTCCCAGAGCGAGAGACATGAAGAAAACTCTGAAGAGGTTCAGTTCACACGCAGTCGAACGCGCCATGCACAACGCACACATTACCAATTAGCTGAGGAAAAGGAAGAGGCGGCGGTGATACATAAAGACGCCATCAACAGATGCGCGCCCAACAAAGTGCTTAACACCCCCCCCCCGTCTCCTGAGTGCAAAGAAGCATGCCAAGGAGAACCCGCTCCTACCTGGCACAACTGCGCTCTGGACAATGCAGCCTCCTCAACAACTACAGACATCGCATTGACAGCACAGTGCCGGATGCATGCCCGGCCTGCGCCCACTCCCCGCACGATGTCACACATGCACTTGGCTGCCGTGCACTCGCCACTCGATTCCAACCTGAGGACCTGTGGAGAGATCCAGAGATCGTGGCCTCATGCCTCGGTCTCTGATCTAGCAATGTCTACTAAGACTACTCGTTGCAACTGCGGGCAACACCAACAATAGGAACTGATTATTCAACACATAGGTCGGTCGAGTAGGCTAGATAGATAGATAGATAGATAGAGAGAGAGGGAGGGAAGGAGGGAGAGATGAGATAGGTATTGAGGCGTTGTTTCCCTTTAAAGATACTTTCAAGTTTGAGTACCTGCCACTACAAGGAACGAAGTTGTGGGGAAAAGTATGTAACTAGAAAGTGTGTCCTCCTTATAAGGAAGCATCACTCCCCTTGACTGCATCTTTCGCATTCAACAGCTCAATGAAAATAAGATGAAAAACCTCATCTTCAAATTCTAAGTAACACAATTCAAAGGCAGTGACGCCTGGTTAAGAACATGAAAAAACGAGCGAGGGTCTAATATACATGAAGGTATAAAGAAGATGGGAAACTAGAGAGGCGTAAAGGGTTTGTAGAAGCAGCGAAGGAAAACGAGAGATTTTTTGATGGAAGGGGGAAAATAATTTCAAGGAAAAGGTGAAAGCTATTCTGAGGAAAAGGGTCAAAAAGCATTACGTTGCAGGCGCAACCTGCCGAAGCCACTGGCAGATGAAAGTGCCGCTGAGGAGATAGTGATGGATTTGAGATGAGATGTGGCGGGGCTGGGAGATCTCCATCGGCCTGTGTACATTGAGCTTCTATGATCATTGAGTATTCTGCAGTGCGCCCTTCTCAGATTTAATCACGGCTCATCGCAAGAGTTTCTTATATTGTTTCTTTTATAAACTTGAAAAGAATATTCAATTCAATTCTTTATTCCGCTTGAAACAAAACACAATATGATATCTAAACTCAAAAGTAACTAATTAATAATCAACTTTTTCTATAAGGACCTCCTTCAAGTTGGCAGAAACGCTATGACGTGTTAATCGTTCAAAGGAAATGGCTAAATTAATGGTTTTTCCGACATCATTGTGGGTTAAGATCACAGTCTTTTCTGCACACCTTTCTAGTTTCTTTATCATCCATATTTTTCACTCTCTTTTTTCACAATCTTTGCCAGAATTGACAGATGGAGATACATATAATGCAGTTGAGTTGGTTCGTTATGAAATTACTAGTGGTTACAGGCTAACTAATCAAGGCGAGAAAAATGAGGTTCTTCCGATGGGTTTACACCCAATGAGATATAATTACTAATTCTGTCATAATATCTCAAAAGGCGTCATGAGGAAGCGGAAGAACTAGTTCATATTTCCCCATAACCAGAATAGGGAGAGAAGTAGCCACTGGCGTCTTTGTGTCAAACACTCGAATGTTCTATGCTCTAATGATGACTGCTGTAAATATTATATGATCCGACTGAGAAAGCGCTATGGTTCCACTGTGTTTGAGTCATCCGAATCAGAGTTGAGGCTCGATTGCTTCCGTGGCATCGTCAAAGTTTATTTTTCCCGTAAACTCTAACTTTAAAGTATAACTAATTCGATAAAAACTCCGAGCACGGCCATATGAACGGGTCAGCTGCCGAATTTCGTGAGTGATTAAGAAAAAAGTTATCGATATGATGAGTAGATTAATTCTAAGAGGAAGGTAGACTTGATTGCTTATTAAGGTTTATTCGAAGTTGAGAATAAGGTTTGTTTCATGGGAGTAAAGGAATAGACAATTATAATGCCTTTTTTCCGTCTAACAAGGCAATGTATAAATAATCTTTTTTTGGCATCGTCTTGAATTTCTAAGTGTTTATTTGCATCAATTTTTATATTTTGAAGAGTTAGGAACTCTTTCCTTTTCTCGAACTCACGTTCTTTTCCGTATAAATGTTCCAACAAATTCGTAGAGTAAACTGCTCTTCTCAATGCAACAGATATGGAAGAAAGACTCTTGGCAACTTCACCACCTCACTTTCGATATTAAAATTTTGTTCATTCGCATTACAAATGCTTGGCAAATAGATTTTGTAACGTTGTACATTCGAATAAATGGATGAGTGCAGTTGTGGTAGAGCACATCACACATTTGGAACGAGATCAAACTACCGCAATACGAAAGCAACGGGGCGGCATCAAACACGGCCGTCTCTCTTACGTGTGAGATAATGTTTCTCAATTTCTAAAACAGAAGTGATGCGTTGTGAGATACGCAATTTGTCGTCTAATTGTACGCTAACTTCTTTACAAGAATAGCCTTACATAAGGAAAGACTCCACGCATCACTCGTCGACGCTATATTTGCCCAGAGTGCATTTAAGCAAAGCGCGTTTCACGAATACATTCGAGGTAACACTAAAAAAAATTTTTTTTCGTTCGACCAGTTTTTTTTTCGTTTGACTGGTTTACTATCCAATTATCTACGGAAAACGTTTCAATAACTCGCGAGTATTATAATAAGACCAAAACTAGCTAAAAACGAATGGAAAAATATCGAAATAATGTGAACTTGAAATGCCTAAAGTCTTAGCGCGAACACTTGTCGAAGGAATATGATTCATTTTTTAAAACAACCGCAAATTTTCAATTGAGAGCAGACGTCGAGAAAAATTCGAAATTAGGTTCTGTTTACATCGAAAAATTTTCGATTTCAAACAGAGTTTCACTATTTCCGATTTTTTAAACAGTATATTTCAATTTTTTTTGTCTAACAGCGACTTGCTTGTTTCGTCTTTTTCTTCAAATTTTTTTTGAGAACGTATTTTTTAACACTAAATGGATTCTCCGTGACTCATTACACTCGCACTCAATTACTCCACGAAAAGTCGAGTTCCTTTTCGGAAGTAACTAGTTTTAATAATTTTTTTAAAAAAATGGTTAAAAAACATCAAATGGAATGAAACAAACGTAAGCACCAAAAAATACAACATTATACAGCACCTAAATTTTTCTGTCACACAGAAGCATATTAATTTATTACTAGAATCGTATTAGAGCCCTTAAAAAATGTTTTTCGAGAAAATTCTTTCGACTTTTTGAAAAATTCGAAAACGAAAAAACCATCCCTGGTTCGTATCGACTGAATTGTCTACGAAATTAATAAAAAAAATTCACTAACAAATTAAGTTTATTCGTTCATAATGTTGATTATACAACTCGGAAACAGAGCAAAACACCTAAGGCGCGCCAAACTTCGAGTCGAGTAAAGCTTTAACAGCAATAAATTGTTCACATAATACAGTAGAGTTAAAAAGCAGACCAAGTCAAAGCAATGTATGCTTTGCTCCCTGCGGTAACTGTTAATGATCTTGGCATACTGCCAAGATAATGCCGCACTTTGACTATGCTTCGAATATATGGAATCCATACTATGCAAGAGATTGTGATAATATAGAGGAAGTTCTGAGGAAATTCACTCGCATAGTTTACCATCGATGTTTCGCGAATAAAGTTAATACGAGGTCTCTTCCTTCTTATCCCAATCGACTTGCCCACCTTGGATTCGTTCCTCTTTCCGAGAGGAGGGTATTTTCTGACATAGTTATGGGTTTCAAGATCTTTCATGGACTGTCGATAATAGATAAAAGACGATTTTTCAAAGAGACTTTTCCAACGCGTACTAACATAAATGGCTTTTTAGTTCAGGGTAGTAAGAATACAGCTAGAAATAACTCTTACGGAATGCGAATATCCCGCAATTTCAGCAAGCTATCTCGAAACTTGATTAATAGTATGAACCTGATATATTTTAAGTCCCAATTAAAAAGTGGTGTTCTATCTACTCTCCTCTCCTCATGAATTCAGAATTTTTTTGTCGTTCAAATCGCTGTATATTGGTTTGTTTGTTTGTTTTTTCCCCGTTCAATTCGCTATATAAAAGTCACATTGCTGTAACTATCCCAGTAGGAAACCCTGCTATCAGTGAGTGTGGAATACTTAACAAATTTTACTAAGTTAAAAGTCTTGGAAACAAGCTTTTTTTTAAAAATTTAAACGGATGAGGGCGGCTTTTCTCTGTCGTACTTTGCTCCGAGGGCAGAGCTGCTTTAAAACATTCCTTGGCTGAATGCCAAGAACTAGTGAGGTGAAATCTTGGCGAACACATCCTACTGTAGATACTGTAGTCAGCCGGATGTGGCTTCACGAATTCGTTTACGAGACACGTGAATCAAATCAGAAATGTAACTTACATTCAGAATCCGTGCGTCGTTTTTTCTACGAGAGAGCAGAGTCGGAATGTTAAATTCTTGGTTCTAAAACTTTTACTTAAGTTCGAGAACTTTGAAGCAAAAATAAATGTTTCTAAAATGGATCAGTTGTTTGACTATTCCAGTTTTACCACAATGGGAAGCTGAGTTGAAGTTTGATTTTTGTTTTTAACGACTGAAGAAAACCTTCAGGACTTTCAATAGCTTTTCTCTCGGATAGACTAACTACACCAGACTGGGCTTATTTATATTATTTTTAATTTCCCCCCGTTTTTTCCCCATTTTTAATACTCTGTATTAAAAGAAGCGTTTGAGCTTATGTTGTGTCATAGTCTCTTCTGATTGAACAGGCTGCGTAGGGACACAGTACGAAGTTTGAGTCTGGAAATGCGCTGCTTCACAGAGAAAAAAGGATAAAAATTGCGTCATGACTTGTAGGATTTAAAAAGATTCTGTAGATACTGTAGTCATAAAAAAGATTCTGTAGATACTGTAGTCATAAAGAAAGATTTTGTAGATACTGTAGTCATAAAGAATCTTTAGAATTTTTGGCTATCTTATATGCTAACAAGGGAACGCCGTTATAAAGAAAACTCAGAATTTTTTCTTTGTAAAATTATACAGGTTTTGAGCGAATCCACAATCTAGGACATAGACTATAATAAATAAGAAAAAATACAATTTAAATGGTTCTGAAACACGTACTTCTGTAAGAAAATCTGATACATTCATTCATTCTTTATTACATTTTTTTATGTCAGAATAACTGTAGAAAGTGGATGATTGACACGTATGTGAGTTCAATTTATGCTAATGTTATATAAGTATGTCAATTTATACTAAAAATCGATTACGTCCATGTTATATATGTATGTATATCACGTAATAAACAGTTAAACAGTTAATGCACAGAGTGAAACATTGTTTTAATAATCATTGAAGACTCATTGTTCCATAGCCGTAATCGAGAATTTAAAAAAGAGGAGATACTTCTTCTCTTTTTTCATCTTCCTGAGATAAAAGTATGTAAAGACTCCGCACTCTTTATTTTCAACTCAGAGTCCCTTCGAAGTGCTTGTGAACTTCTCTGTTCTTTCTCCTCATTCCAGTTGTATATTTTAAATTTCTATATTCTTCCACGCGATGTTTTAAAAGACTCCGCGTAATAAAAACATCAAACTTCAACTTGAGGGTACTCCTTGATACTAAATCGGAAAAAAAACTATGTTTCACTTCTCCTTGAATAACAATCAAGCTTTTTTGCTGCAGAACAGAACAAGCCTTCTTCCACGTTTTACGAACCCTATTTTTGCGATGAGTTTTTGCGATGAGGAAATTAGCAACCTTAATGATCAATGATTACCGATTCCAATAATGATCATTCAACCTTGATGATTTCACGCAATTAGCAACCTTAATGATCAAAAAAGATTCAACGAAATTCTCATTGAGCCAATTCAAACGAGAAAAGGGAATTCTGATTTTCTGCATATGAATGTATATGGATAATTGCAGAGCTCATTTCTTCATGTTATTCGGAAGTGGCATAGAGGTAGGGAGCGCGACTGATGTGAGAAAGGTCCGAAGTTCGACTCCGGGTAGATCCACCAAAACTTGCAAGAAATTGAAACTCCCCACTTCTGCTGCACACACCACCAGGGAACCGGGGCGCAGCCACTGGTTATACCAAGATAGTTCTGTCCGCAGTCTGAAGAAAGCCCCAAGACGGGAATAAGTGCGAGGAAAATGTGTTCTTCATTTGAACAATATGATACGGATAAAAAAGATGTTAACTTTTAGTGCGCAGCCATAGTGCCTCGTACATTTTGCCTGAGCTCCTCAGGTTGCTGCTCAACTTTTCAATTTTCTTCTCTCTTCTGTAATGATTAGTGCGGAGAAAGGCCTCAAGACAAGTTCTGCATGTAGCACTAAAATAAAAGAGATGGAGAAGTGGAAAAGAAAGAATAGATGATAGAGAGAGGAGAGAGTGAGAGGAGAGAAAGAGGGAGAGATAGGAGGGGGAGAGGGGGAGAGCAGATGGGGGAAATGAATGTAAAGTATGAAGATTACAAACCAGGTTTGTAAAAGATGATGTGTTCTGACTACAAAAAGAACTGAGAAAAAATATCCTTGAAGGTTAGAAGAGATTTTTTTCAAAAAATTGAAAGAGATAGAGAGATGCAGAAAAAAGAGGAAGAAAGGGAGGAATAGGGAGAACTAAGATGGGTGGACCTGTAGAAGCAGAGGTCCAAAGATTGGAACAAAAGAGAGGAGGAGAGAGGGAGACAAATACATTTGTATTCCGAAGTCTCTCCCGGTTCGCTTTTTTCGCGTCTCTTCCCATTGCCTTTTTTCAACTTTTTCGTAGATCGGCTCAAATTCCGCTTTCTTCCCTGTTTTTTCTTTTATATTTTTCAATTTCTGGAATCCTTTTCGGCTCCGCTGCTCCTTTTTTCTTTTTTCTTTCTCTCGTAATCATCGTATGTTTTATTTTTCTCTTTTCCTATTTCCTGCGTTCCTTTCCTCTCCTCTCTCTTCTTCCTCTTACTCTGCTTCTTTCTCTTTCTTCCACTTCTTTCTGTCTCCCTCTTTCCCTTTCTCGATTCTCTCTCTTTCTTTCTATTTTTATCTCTTTTTCTTTTCAAAATTCTAGACTGTTCACCGGCGAAGATTTTTTGTCCAATTATACCCTGTGTCTGTTTTTATTTGTTGTTTATTTGTTGTCTTCTTTTCCATCATTTGCTATCGGCTTCTGACGTGGATGAATTATTAGTTGTTTGTTTTTTGTTTGAAAATAGTGTTTTGTCTTATAGTTTGCTTCAAATAATCCTCTTTCTCTTTAACTTTTCGTTCTTTCCAACTTCATTTCGTTTGATTATGTTTTTTAATGCCAATTTACCAGACTGGTTATAATGCTTTAGTACAACAAAAAGGGAAAAGAAACATAGAAAGCAAGAAAAAGACAAACATTATAAGGGTCTACAGGACTGCAATGGTAGAATTTAGAGTAAGTCGAACAGATATGTGCTATAGACAGTGACTTCACACCATCGTAAGGGACCTGTTCATCCTCACCGATATCGAGCGCGTCCTCAGGTGATGTATAGAGTAATGTCTCTTTGCACGAGTGCATTGGAGATAGCGGGCTTGCCCGTCGTGGACCAGCTCGTCAAAGGAGGGCGATACAGGACTGGCTTGGGCATGCAACCGGATAAAACATCATCCGATACTCTCCTATACTCGAGGTTCCAAAAAAAAAGCCTCTTGCCCTTCTCCGGTTAACGAATGGGTCTCGCAAAGAGGATTTTTCGCGAATGGGTCTCGCAAACAGGATCTCGAATGGGTCTCGCAAAGAGGACTGCGGTCTCCGGACTCGAAAGGTTTCTCATCAAACCATCTCGAAGGACTCCCCTCGACAGGACCTATTCTCGAAACGCACTGGCACTCTAAACACACTGGCAACAGTGGCCATTCGTGACTCTACAGCCTTAAGAGCCTGTCACGGATGGAGCCGGATCATCCAGTCCGAAATCGAGCGCGACCTCAGGTGGCGGATATAGGGACGCCTTCCTACGAAAAATTCGTGCTTGGAGGTAGCGGGAGAAATCCCGCCGCGGACCAAAACTGGGTAGTATAGCTCTTCAAAGGAGGGCGATGCCGGACCGGCCTGGGCAAGCCACCGGACAAAACATCAGCCGATACTCCGCTATACTTATCAATGGCGAGTCGAGGCGCCAGTCAAATAGCCTCTTGCCTATCTCCGGTCAACGACAGGCGAGACGTCTCTAAACGATGCTAGGCCGGGTTGACCACCCACTCACAAGGCCTATAGCATGAACAGGTTGCTAAAACGATGTCCGCCTTCACAAGGTGCAACATGACAGTCTCAGGAGTGCAAAGGACATCAAAACCCTTCTCCGGACGCATCTCCTCCGAAGAACACGAGAACCCCTCTCATTAAAAAGAGTGTTCATAACCAAAAGTCTTCGATGCGGGCTGCTTGCCGGCAACAACAACAACAACAACAGGACCTATTGGCAAACAACAACATAGACAGTGACCGGTGGATGTGAAAAGTTCACGGAGTAATACATAGATGTGGAGTGGGAAAAATGAGGAGTTCTGACAGAGAGCTGAAAAAGCTGAAAACAAGGACCTAGTTGAAGAAAATGTTGAGTCCTATCAGGTCGTAGAAAATCAGTCATTCAAAAGTAAATCGCAATGTATGTTCTGTAATGTGCGAGACCTTCTTGCGCGATTCAATTTCTTTTTTATCCTCTCTTCACAATCGTATGCTAACGGAACTCCATTATAGAACTTTAAGAAAACCTTTTTCGCTCAGAAAAACAAAAACAAAAAAATCATCATCTCAAACCTGAATGAAAGAAAAAAATTGATGTGATGGCACCTAAGAAATACTGAAGCTTTGCTAAGAAATGAGCTGGTTAGCATGAATAATATTAAGCCGAGGAAGCTGCTAATTATACAATAAAAAATTAGCATGCAATAAGCATACAAACTCAAAATCACAATTACATCTTAATTCTTCCTGCCCATCAGAAATGAATTCCCTAAAGTTATCTGTTTTTTAAATGTATTATTTACCACAGCACAGACCTCTACAATAATTATCCAACAATACAACAAAAAATGGCTAAACATTGGCAATAAATACACGAGCAGAATATTTCTCCATTTAAAATACAGTTTACTCGGGTAAGTTAATTTTTCTCCTTGAGACAGAGAAAAAGGAGAGGTATGAGCAAACGCATTCTCAACATTTTCCAGAATAACTCATTTTTGACAACTTTCTCGTAAAATGGTAATGGGTGCACAAGAAAATAATCTCGGTTTAAAAAAAAGTCAATAATTTTTTCCGAAGTTTTCTAAAACTTTCTTTAGTAAAGGTATATGAAGTTCTCTTTTTCATGTTTTTTTCTCAGTCATCTCATTCTATTAGCTTTTCAAATGGCTGAACGGTGCGAGCTCGAAAAAATGATACTAAGGGCCTCTCTTCTCTTCTGCTTCAAGCTTGGGGAGAGCGCTGCCGCAGCACATCGAAAATTATGCCTTGCAATACTTGCCTTGCAAACGGCCTCTGGAAGAACCATTATCTGCAGTTCAACTCACTGCTAGGGTGCATAGCAGAAGTGAGCAAAAGTCAAGTTCGTGAAAGCAAAAAACTTTTCTAATTTTCTTGCTTTGAGTTGATCAATACGGTGAGAGGGATCGAACTTGAGCCCCTTATCATAATAGTCAGGCTCACTACGATTATGCCACAACCGTCTATGAGACTGTTTATGAGTGATTTTCCGAATTAGCGTGCCCGATTCTAACTGCTGTGCGACAGAACTCAATACTGGCTTCGTTTACCGAAATAACTCTGTACCACATCTTGCGATCTCTTCTGCTTCGATTCCACCCACACTCAAGTCAAAAACTCACCAGAGCTTCCTTCTTCGATTGATAAACGCGCTCAGTCATAAACAAACAGCTTTAGTTCTTCCGCAATCGAAATTTAGCGTGAAAAAAAGAAGAAAACAAGCTGCTTTTTAAAAAAAATCTTTTACGATTTTCACATATTCTGTGGTAATTTCTCTCGTCTCTTTCTCTCTTTTCAATATTTCTCATTTAATATTTCGCCTTGGGTTCTTTCACTCTCCATGTGCCTCTTTTCTCTCAAAACTCTTCATTCACTTTCCCCGAAAATTCGAACTGAACAAAGAACGGAAAGCAAACAGAAAATATATTTTCTTTGCTATTATTCCGCTTTTTTTATTTTCGAGAATAAATTTTGCCCGCTCGAAGTCAGAAGGTTCTTCATTTCAAAATCATCATCTGTTTTCCCCCGCACATTGCTTCATGTTTATATTGAGAAAACGGGGCCGAAATTTAAAACTTTGCTGGAGAATTCTTTATTCCATGGTTTATGACCCCTTTTTATTGGAACAAAAGATAATTTTGCTGATTTTGGAATAACCCTTTTTTCTCTCAGCCGCTCTTTTTTGCTGTTTATTTATCTCTCTCTCTGTTTCTGCCCCTCTCTCCATCTCTTTTTGTCTTTCAGTATTTATCTCTCTCTCTGTTTCTGCCCCTCTCTCCATCTCTTTTTGTCTTTCAGTATTTATCTCTCTCTCTCTCTCTCTCAAAAAATTTCATACAATTGGTGAAGGAGTGAATGAACAATGTACGTTCGATTATAAGCCGTCTTCTATAATCCTATCGATTATAAGCCGTCTTCTATAATCCTATCGATTATAAGCCGTCTTCTATAATCCTATCGATTATAAGCCGTCTTCTATAATCCTATCGATTATAAGCCGTCTTCTATAATCCTAACGCACACAAAGTTCCGAAACTCAACCAAAAACAATTTTTCATTCAGAAAACTTTGCGGCGTTTCTATTTCTTTCTATATTTATCATAGTTTCATGAAAATAATTGGGGTAATTAAAAGAGTTTTCACACCAAATATTCAAATCAGGTGCCCATTTTGTTCGATACAAATACTATCTAACATTCATCTAACACACCTCCTGTCTCTCACAATGACCTTTCCAGTCTTTTTCATCGCTTCTCGACTTTTCCGTCATTTGAGGTGGTCGTTTATACCTCCGATCTTCACTTTCACAACATCGCGGTAAAAAAAAGCTACATGTTGTGAGTCATCGAAGTCACAGCAGTCATCCAATCTGAGGTTAATCACTCTGACGAGCTACATGTTGCGAGTTATCCAAGTCACAGCAGTCATCAAAGCTGAGGTTATTCCCTTTGACGAGCTACATGTTGTGAGTCATCCAGGTCACAGCAGTCATCAGAGCTGAGTTCATACTCTGAAGAGCTACATTTTGTGAGCCATTGGAGTCACAGCAGTCATCAAAGTTGAGGTTAATCCCTCTGACGAGCTAAATGTTGTGAGTCATCGAAGTCACAGCAGTCATCAAAGTTCAGGTTAATTCCTCTGACGAGCTACATGTTGTGAGTCATCGAAGTCACAGCAGTCATCAAAGCTGTTACCCCCCCCCGGAATGAGATGAAAATGTTACGCTGGACACTAGGACTGACTCGCCTAGATTGTGTGCGTAACACAATTGTGAGATAGAGACTCGGCGTGGCTCCAATACAAAACAAGATGCGAGAAGAGACAGTTAGATGGTATGGACACGTGATGCGAAGAGACGCGACCAACATCGCAAGACACGCTATTGACATGGAAGTACCAGGCAAACGCCCGCGAGGCAAACCGAAGACAAGATATATGGACACGCTCAACCAAGACCTGCACCTTGCAAGACTCCACTCGGAAGACGCAACGGACAGATGTTTCTGGAGAGCTAGAAGCCGTACAGCGGACCCTACTCTGACCTCGGTCGGCGCGGGACAACGCTAAGAAGAAGATACCCTCTGAAAGCTACATTTTGTGAGTCATTGGAGTCACAGCAGTCATCAAAGTTGAGGTAAATCCCTCTGACGAGCTACATGTTGTGAGTCATCGAAGTCACAGTAGTCATCAAAGCTTAGGTTAATCCCTCTGACGAGCTACATGTTGTGAGTCATTGGAGTCACAGCAGTCATCAAAGTTGAGGTTAATCCCTTGGACGAGCTACATGTTGTGAGTTATCGAAGTCACATCAGTCATCAAAGCTTAGGTTAATCCCTCTGAAGAGCTACATGTTGTGAGTCATTGGAGTCACAGCAGTCATTAAAGTTGAGGTTAATCTCTCTGACAGCTACATGTTGTGAGTCATCGAAGTCACAGCAGTCATCAGAGCTGAGGTTAATCCCTCTGACCCGCTGAGAATCTTCTTCTCCACGATAATTGCTCAGTAACACCTCAAGTTTCGAATTTTTATCTCATCTTCTCTCACCACTAGTTTCTCTTCCTTTCTTTCTCCCTCATTACTAAGTTTCTCATGTATCACAACTCTCTCTATCTAACCCTTTCTCTCTCTATCTCCCTCTTTTCTTCCGTTCTCTTTATCTTTAACACTCTCTCACTCTTTCTCTCGCTGACTCTCCATTTCTCTCTTTGTCTTTCTCTTATCCTCTCTTTCCCGCGCTCTTGGTTTTCTCCTCACTCTCATTCTTCATTTCGTATTTTTTCTCTTTTTTGAATCGGGAGACATCGTTTTGTTCCGTGCAAGCAGCTACCCAAAATTGAAATAGAAAAAGGGCTATTCCAGATCAAAGTAGGTCGAGTATGCATTCGTGTAGTCAGATCATAAAATAGAGAAGAGAGAAAGAGAGAGAGTAAGAGGAAGGGAGGAAGAGAGAGGAAGGGAGAGAGAGAGGAAGAGAGAGAGAGGAAGAGGGAGAGATAGAGGAAGAGAGAGAGGAAGAGAAAGAGGAAGAGAGAGAAAGAGAGAGAGAGAGGAATAGAGAAAGGAAGGGAGAGAGAGAGGAAGAGAGAGGAATAGAGAGAGGAAGAGAGAGAGAGGAAGAAAGAGAGAGGAAGAGAGAGGGAGGAAGAGAGAGGAAGAGGGAGAGAGAGAGGAAGAGAAAGAGGAAGAGAGAGAGAGGAAGAAAGAGAGAGGAAGACAGAGGACATGAAAAGAAAGAGTGAGACAAACGTGTTCAAAGAGCAAAACTTTGCAGAAAAGAAGAGATGGAGATATCGGTGAGAGAGCATTGTCAATGAAAAATAAGAAATAGTAACTTTCTCATTTCTTATTCTACATATATTATTTCTTATGTATGATACTTTTAGCTATTTTAGAGAGTAGGGAGAAAAATTCGAAATTATAGCTTTCAAAAAATTTCTTTTACCCTTATGATCTGTTCTTCAAATTAATTTTTGTATGAACTATCGGAGTTCTTGCAACAATTTTTTTGGTCAAATCTCGGCTTAGTGTTATGCTAAGTTTTTAATGACGAGGCTGTGCGTTTTATAAACGAGACCGTATGAAACAATTAGTTACATGTTTACTAAATTGAATATGTGAAAATAAATAATAACAGTAATAATAATGCGAACACGTAATGCGAAAAAAAACCTAGACCACTGAAGAAAAAAATTTCGCGAGCTTCCTCTCCCATTTGAATTAATCATATCCTCTGATTACATTAAAAAGCTCAATGTTTGATCTTTGTTAATCGTTTTAAGCAAAGATGGGCTGAAATCCATTATAGTCTGTCTCAGTGGTTGGAATAAAATCCTCGGTTGGTGTATTGGTTAACGCTCTACAAGCCCCGGTCAGGCAGTGGAGGTTCGGTCCCAGCCGAGTGCCAATTTTATATCGTGCATTAAAAAGCTGATTTTTGGGAAGTGATAGAATCCAATCATCTCTTATTCACTACAAACAGTACCGTGCAAACTTCTATCAAGTTCTGATTTTTCTTTGATAATTTTTTTTACATTTTGTATCCAGTAGTTTACAATTAAGAAAAGTCCAGTAGTTTACAATTAAGAAAAGTTAGTTTACAATTAAATTTTCATAAGATAAAGTAAATTTGAGTCAAAAATCACGGAACTAGGAATACTAATAAATAAGCTGAAACCAGAAAACAATTGTATAACAAATATTTAATTTTGACCAAAAACTTTAACTCGATCTGAAACAGATCTTAAACAATTTTTGATCTTTGTAAATGAAAGAAATCCATCGCACGCGCAAAAATGGCACTCGGCCGGGACCGAACCTGCGCTGCCTAGCCGGGGCTTGTAGAGCGTTACCAATACACCAACCGAGCTCAAATTGTTCCATGCGATTTTCTGCTATGTCTAAGGCCAAGTGATATTTTTGCCCGTGCAATAGAATTCTTCTATTCATAGTCTCAGCACATCGTTGCTTGAACGATTTACAAAGATCAAAAATTGATCTTCTCTCTACCATCATCTTTCTGTCTTCATCATGGATTGTGGAGTTACACTCCTTTAATGACGCAATTGCTTCATGAGCATGTGTGACTAGAAAGAACCGTCATTTTGCCTTAGAAATAACAGGAAATTGCATGGAACAATGTGTGCTGGATTGGTGTATTGGTAACGCTCTACAGGCCCCGGTTAGGCAGCGGAGGTTCGGTCCTGGCCGAGTGCCATTTTTGCCCGTGCAATGGAGGTCTAAAACAATTTTTTTTTACAGAAGACGAATCAATTAACAAACAAACAAAAATCTAGTGTAGCCACACAAAAAATTGGAAAACTGAATTTTCGTCAGAATTAGAAAATTGGAAAAATTCGAGTTTTGGTGCGAATGAGTCCGGTTTTTCTTGAAACAGACATTTAACCATAACTAAAACATATATTATACTTCAATGAAACAACAAAAAGAAAATATCAAGACAATATGTTTCATTTTTGCCAATTTATGTTCAAAAATAATTTTTGGATATAATTTTGCACGGTACTGTAAGTCACACCACATCTAGTATCCGAGAAGCACGTGTTTATTTATCATGTTCAACGATAAACATATTCACCGGAAATAAAAGTGGTTGCAACTTCTCTCCAGATTTTTTATTAAATTGCTTACTCCCGCTCTAGTTTCTTCTTCGTTTGATTGTCTCATTTAAAAAAAATGTTTTGTATATTATAACGGTCTTTTTAGCTTTAGTTTAGCTTTCACGTAATTGTGAACCTATTTTTTGATGGTAAAAAATATATCGTACAATTAGTTGTCCCGTTTATTAAATTGCTCCAACGGGCCTTTTCTAGACCTGAGCCGTAATGATTTGCCAGTTTTAAAAAAAAAATTTTTGTGCAAGTTTGAACTCATTGAATTATAATAATATTCAGTCTTATTTTAATTTTATTTTTTTCGATACTTTTTCCGATGCTTTCGTTTCGGCGTACAACTTACTCATATTCCAGCGACTCTCATAACATACTTCACAAACAATTTTCAGGCCTATTTAATTTATTTTAAGCCTATTTTAAGCACTTCACCAAAAAAAATCAAAAACTTAAGCTATTTTATTTACGTATCAAACAATGCCGTTGAGCCTCTCACATATGTAACTCTATAACTTTCAACTACAAACTATTTTTTTCTACAAACTATTTATTCCAGTTGTAATGGTTCAGACATACAACGGATGGTGAGAGATTACAACATGGTAATCAATATTTTAAAATGAACAACAGCCAATAAATGATCAGGATTCTAATTTAAGTACTGGAATAGAAACTTCTTAGCTGACAATGCATTCATATTGAAAAAATAAGAAGGAAGAGAATTCCAATCATTCACAACTCTATTTGTGAAGAATTTCTTGTATCGGTTTGTGCGGCACAAAGGCAACAAAAGCTTCCAATGATGTCCTCTAGTCCTAGTACAGTGAGACATTGGTAAGAAATCTGGGCAAGTGATATCTAATCTTTTAAACACTATTCTATGCAAAGTGAACACATCGTTAATAAGTCTGCGTCTTTGAAGACTTTCACAGCCAAGCCAATTCAGTCTTCCTTCGTAAGATAAACTAATTCCTGCTCTATTAAAAATACGCTTAGTAAATATTCTTTGGACAGACTCTACTTTCTTACTTAGCGTTAAGTCAATAGTATTCCAGACTTCACTGGAGTACTCCAGGATAGGTCTAACGTAAGTACAAAATAGCTTCATGAGAATTGCAACATTTTTTGTACGAAAAGATCTCAGAATGAGATAAGAAATAGAAAAAGCCTTATTACAGATATGATTAACATGTTCCTTAAAATAGAGATCGTTGGAGATAGTTACTCCTAAATCACGAAATGATGAAGTGAACGAAATCGGAGAGGAATTGAGATTAAAGTTGACATCTGGATGATCCCTTCCTATTTGCATAGCAATTGTCTTACTGCTCGATATAGTAAGTCCCCATTCATCAGACCACTGAGATACTGAATCCAAAGCTGTCTGCAGTAGACCGGAATTGTTAAGTGTGAAAAGCTTAGCGTCGTCAGCATACAACGTACAATAAATACTTTCGGTAAAGCACTGGGTAAATCATTTATATAAAGCAAGAAAAGCAATGGACCCAACACAGATCCCTGCGGGACCCCACATCTAACTGAATAACTACTAGAGAATGAATCGTTAACAACTACACACTGACTCCTGTTAGAAAGATAAGAAAAAATGAATTTATAAAGACAACCAGATATACCATAGGCTGACAACTTCTGCATTAGACGGTTCAAAGGTACTGTATCAAACGCTTTGCTATAGTCGATAAAAACACAAGAAACATAGGCAGAAGAAGTTACATCGAGTGCTTTGTACCAAACAGACAAGGAAGTCAAAAGAGCGGAAGAGCAGGACTTTCTAGAACGGAAACCATGTTGGTGAGGACTTAAGAGAGTATTTGCCTCGAGGTAAGTGTGCAGTGACGTGCTCAATATTCTCTCAAATACTTTGCTGCAGCAACAAGTCAACGAAATAGGTCTATAGTTAGCTGCATCCTGTATGGAACCCTTACGTTTATACAACGGTGAAAGCCTGCCGCCAAATATCAGGACAATTTCCATGAAGAAGAAAACTATTGAAGAGAATTGAAAGAGGTGTAGCTATAGCTTGGGCCGATCCTTTCAAAAATGAGTACGGAAGATGGTCAGGGGACATAGAATTGACACTTTTGAGCTTAGACAAGACATGATAAACAATCGATGGAGTTATCTCTATATAATCAATAGTGGCTTCGGTGTAGGAGATGGGACTGTTCACTTCCCTATGCGGTTTCTCGGTGAAAGAGGATGAGAACATTCTAGCGAGTACTTCGGCATTTTCGAGGTCTGTCTCAACTATCATTCCATTCAATGGGTCTTTTATAGGTCCAACAGAAGATGATGGTTTAAGTTTATTATTCACAAAAGAATAGAATCGCCTTTTGTTCTTCGATAAGGCAATCTCAGATTCTTGTTTGGCTTGAAACTTGCGAATAGCATAACGTAACTTGATTGAGTGTTTGAAATATGAACGATAACCTATTTTGGAAGCACGTTTATAAAGCTTACGGCATTTACGCAACAATGCAACTATCTCTTGAGAATAACAAGTATTCTTAGATGGAACACAACGTCTAGGCACTGTTTGACCTATAATGTCAAGCATTATTGAAAGGAAGGTATCATAAAGAATGTTAGGGTCGGCGGAAAAGGAGAGAAGTTGGGTCCAATCATAAGATGAAATCAGATAAACAGCAAGCTCAAAGTTTGTTTTCTTATAGTCTAAATAGTAAAGCTTTTTCTTAGGAGCTGAAGCAGATGAAATCGAAAAACGAACTAGGCAGTGATCTAATGTAGGGAGAGGAGGATCAACAATACATGAAGAAATGATGAATGGGTCACTACTGAATACCAGGTCAAGCAGACTCTCGAACCTCTTGTTGGTTCACTAACTTTCTGGAATAGATCAGCTGATAGAGCAAAAGAAAGAAGAACTGAAGAAGGGTGGGATTCTGACACAGGAACATACAATTTGTTATTCGACCAGTCTATCTCTTCGCAATTGAAATCACCGCATAGGATAAATGGGGAAGACGAGGTAGCGAATAAATCACTAAGAACTGAAAGACATTCGGAAAACGATTCTAAATCACACGAAGGGCTTCTATACACTACCGACAACAAGAAAGGAACTGGCTTACACTTGATTTCACATGTTATCATTTGACAATACGCTGAGAAAGATTGTGAGGAAATGAGCGTGGAAGTAATACGGGAAGAAATCAATACTAAAACACCCCCTCCCGGAAAATCACTAACCCTATCACAAGAATTACCGACACTTTGTACCGCGTCACTTTGTATACGACACTTTGTACCCGACACTTTGTACCCCGTCACTTTGTACCGCGACACTTTGTACCGCGACACTTTGTACCGCGTACGGCCTCGTTAGCTAAGCCGTATGGCCTCGTTAGCTAAGCCGTACGGCCTCGTTATCGTAAACTTTTACTAAGCCTAAGCGTTTTTTAATGTAAAAATATGTTTTAATGTAAAAATAAAACGCGCGGCCTCACTCAAGTCGTGGTACAAAGTGTCGCGGTACAAAGTGTCGCGGTACAAAGTGACGGGGTACAAAGTGTCGGGTACAAAGTGTCGTATACAAAGTGACGCGGTACAAAGTGTCGTGATACGCTATCACAACGATTAACAGTATAAAGACCTCCATTAGTTAACATGGAGTCAAGTAATCTATCTGGGGAGCCCCAGCTCTCAGTTATACATAGAATGTCAACATTATGAGACTCTAAGAAAAAAGTGAGAATGTCTAATTTGAAAGGCATTGAGCGAAAATTGACTAAATAACAAGAAAGAGAATTCTTATCACAGCAACTCAAACTACTACTTCTCAACTTGGCCTTTAACAATATGTATTCTCTATTTCGATTTCAAACATAGTGATTTTGTTCATTCGATTTTTCTGGGACCTCCCTTAGCCCTAACGAGAGAGAGTTCATACTTCAAAACATTAATTGAATTTCCATCCCACTTTAATTCTCTCCTTTCACAGTTAGCGTGCAAGGATCAGCTAGTTTAGTGGTAACGCACTAATTTTCTGTGGAAAAAAGAAGAAAAAAGAGAAACAGGGCTCGGTTCAAATACTCTATCAATTCAAATGTGTTCCACTGTTTGATCGAATTTGTCTGTAAAGATATAACTTATTCAAAAATTCAAACTTGATACTGTAGAAGGAACTTCATCGGTGTTACTGAAACCCAACTTTTTCTCCCTTTCGTTTCTGAAACCCAAGCTGTTCACTGTTCAGTATTTCGAAAAAAAACACGTAAACTTGTATTTTATTCATTTCGGTCTCTCTTCCTTTTTCCTCATTATCCTTTTTCCTTTTACTGTTATTTTTCCTCTTTACTCTTCTATTAACTCTTTCATTGCTTTCTATTTTTTTCACCTCGTTTTTTGCTGATCTTTTCAGAAGGTTAAAGTATTAGGGAAAGTTAGTCATCTGCAGAGAGAACGGACTCAGAGAGGTGAGAAGAGAGACGCAAAAGATGTAGAGGGAGAGAGAGAGAGAGAGAGAGAGAGAGGTGAGAAACAGTGAAAGAGTTTGCAAGAAAGAGCGAAGAAAGATACACATAGAGAGAGAGAGCGGGAGAGGGAGAAAAAGATACAGAGAAAAAGAGAGAGAATTTGAGAGGTAGATACAGAGAGAAACATCTTGAGAAAGGGAGAAACAGAGACAGAGAGAAAGAGAGAGAGAGATAGAGAGAGAGAGAGAGAGAGAGAGAGAGAGAGAGAGAGAGAGAGAGAGAGGAAAAAAGTTAGCCCGCACCGCAAGCCACGCATGCATAAATTGCTGCTGGGATGAAGGGAAAGAACAAAAAATATTTATGCCCCGCCCCTATCTGGCCTCTAAAAATCGAGGCCGTGTGAGATGAGAGGGGGACATGACCAGAACAATCGCAGAGGTCGGTCGAGAATTGTGCGACGAGAGATCACTGAAGTTGAGGAGAACTGAAAGCAGCAGAGAATGAATGTCCATTTACTCACCAGTCACCCTTCCTCATTGTTATTATATGTCTGTATTCTTTCATTTTCTCTTCTCTTCTTCCTGTTTTTTCCTCTTCATCTGCACTCTCTCTCTCGTTTTCCCTTTCTTTCTCTTCATGTTTTCTCTAAAAGCCTCTTCACTCTATTTGTCTCCTTTTCCCTCTCTATCACTCTCTTTCTCTTTCTTCCTGTCTTCTCCCTCTGGATCCTCTCTTTATCTTCATTTTTCTTTTTTTCTTCTCTTTTCTCTTTCCTCCACGGTTCTCCAGGTCATAATATTTTGCAGCCTTACCCGGCCGGGCTCCTCCTATTTCTTGCCTTCCGTCCCTTCCGTCAAAACAAAATATTCTGCTCAAAATTTCTTTCCACTTTTAAGAAGCGAAAAAATTCAATTTCCCAGCCTTTTTCTGTTTTTAGTATCTCTTTTATTCTCACATGTTTAGCCGTTGTTTTCGGCAAAGACAATTCTTCGCTCTTGAATTGGTAGAAGAAAGAGAGAAAGGTTGTTAGTCGGTGAATTAAGGAAAAATGGAAAGCACTAGGCAGTGAAGGTAAAGAGGGGGAAAATAAATAAAAAAGAAAAAAAGAGATAGATAAAATAGAAAACCAAAAATGAAAGAAAGTAAGATTACTTTCTCACCAATGCATGTTTGTTCTCTATTTCTTGCTTCATTTTCTCTCCTGCAAATATCTCCGTCAGCGTCTCTCTTCTCTCTTTTTCTCTCCCTCTTTTTCTCTGCGCTCTCTCTCTCATCATTTCTCTCTTTCTCACTGTTCTCTGGTGTTCCCATGTTCCCTCAACCGTAGTCGATGTTTCCCTTCCCAGCCGTTAAACTTCTTTATCCGGTCCACTCCGTATACTTTTTACGCTTTTTTTGAAACATTCAAAAAAAGGAATTTCTCATGAATTGCGTTTTTAGAAAAATATTCCGAATGTGTTTTTTTCTCGTTGAAGTTGCTCCTCGTTCTCTCGACTGAACTTCCCTCTAGTTCCCTTTTTTTCATAGGTTCTATCAATTTTCTTTCTGGCTGACTGGTGGGAGTCTTTCGGTGACACTCCTTTCATCTTTCTCTCCCTCCATCTTTCTTTCTGTCTCTCAGCAATATCTTGAAGTCTACCCCTCCTTTTTTGTCTCTCTGTTTTAAAGATTAAATTTTTTTATTCATTTCCTAAATTATTTGGTCGATTATTCGCTTTCATAGCAGTTCTACGCTTCATTCACTTCTCAAGCCAATATTCAAGTTTTTTTTAACAAACCGATTGTTTAATTGCTTTTAGAGGTTTTCGATTGTAATATCAGGAGAAGATGATAATTTTCATTGCGAATATACGTAGTAATAACATGTTCATTGTGACATGAACATTACTTGAGTTTTATTGACGGAGCTGCAAAAATATGCAGGGTGCTGTTTCTCTTTTGCTTATTCCAGAATGTTCTATGAAATTCTGAATTCAATCTATCGAAATGGTTCGTTTCGATGAAAAGAACATTTTTTTATAAATTAAATTGTTTTTTTTCGTAGAAAATAGATTTGGAAATTCTCTTTTCTTTCTTCCCTCTCTTGTTCTCTGTCGCTTAATCTACCTTTCTATTTCTTTGTCACTCTTTACCTTTCTCTCTTTTCTCTTTTTTCTCACTTTCTTTCTCTCTCTCTTATCTTTCTCTGTTTTCTACTAGCTCTTTTTTCTCCTCTCTCTATTTTTAAGCTCTTTCTTTCTAACTCTTTCTCTTTCATTTTTGTTTCTCTTCCGTTTCCTGTATGATATTTTTCTTCATCTATCCGCTTTTTTGGTAGGTCGTGAAAGCAGTTTGTTAAAGTAAAATGAAAGTAGATACGGTTTTGTGTTTTCTCATTCTGTAACCATCCAGATTTTATTTTATTTTCGCCATTCATTCAAAACAAAGCCAGAAATTTTTAGTGTTTCTTCACCATTGAGAATAATTTTCTCAAGAAAATGAATTAAGTGAGCTGTATGTTCATTGATAGTCTGATTCTAGCTTTTTTCCCAAGATTTTTGAGAACTGTATGTTTTTTTCTGTAATCTTCTTCCTGTTTTATCGGTAGCCTAGCCACGTTCGCCTGCTCTTCATTTTAGAAATGCTTTCTCAAGGTTGGGAGACGTGTCGTGCAAGTTTTTTCTTCAAAAAATTAGTAAAAGAGGAGTATACATAAAATAAAACTAGAAAGAAGAGGAGAACGGATAAAATTAGTCTGAGGATCAAATGATGATTTTACAAGAATCAGCAAAAGCATTATTTGATTACTTACGAGGTGATGTGTTGCCTCGAGCTATTACATATAATGAATCGAACAAATGTCACTAGTCAAATGTTCAAATACCTTTCCAAGGTGTAATGAAGCACTTGATTTATGTACAGCTTATTTGTTTGTTAACGAGTTAACGTTTCTAAAGACCAATTCTCGGGTTTCCATTGTCTTCCTTTTAGCGTTCCTTTCTTTTTCAACCCCATCACGTTTTGTACTCAGAGCTCTCACTAATTTTTTTCTCGCAACTTTTGTCTCACCCAATTTCTTATTCTCATTTCAAAAGTCGCTTTCTATTACTCTCACTCACTCTCTCTGTCACTTTCACTGTTTCTCACTTTTCTATCTGTATGTGTCCTCTCTCTCTCTCTCTCTCTCTCCTCTCTACTCCTTCTTCCTCTCTGTCTCTATCTCTCTATTTCTCTGTTACTTTTTTATCTGTATGTGTCCTCTCTCTCTCTGCTCTCTACTCCTTCTTCCTCTCTGTCTCTATCTCTCTATTTCTCTGTCACTTTTCTATCTGTATGTGTCCTCTCTCTCTCTGCTCTCTACTCCTTCTTCCTCTCTGTCTCTATCTCTCTATTTCTCTGTTATAATCCCTAAAATAATATTTTTTTCTCACTAAATCAGTTCCCTTCTCTCACGTTCTTCGATGCATACCTCATGCTCAGTTCTGCTTTCCCTTTCGATACCTCCCAACTCATTAAAAAGTAAAATATTCCTATCCTACCCTATTCCTAATCCTAACTCAGTTTTGCGCTACATTTGAAATTGTGTTCGCCATTCGTCCAAAGTGCTCATTTATGTCTTTTTTTTCAAAAAAAAAAAGTCATTTTTTCTTCATCTACAATTTATGCTCTCTTTCGATCTCTTTCGTTTTGTGTTTACTTCTCTCTCTGTGTGAGTCTCTCTTCCTCTCTTCAGCTCTCTTCTTTTTCATTCTCACTGGCCTTCGTTCGCTGTTCTCTCTCATTCCCTTTCGTTCTCTCTCCCTCACTTTCTTTCTCTCTCCCTCCCCTTCTTTACCTTCTTCTCTCTCCCTCCCTTTCTTTCTCTCTCCCTCCCTTTCTTTACCTTCTTCTCTCTCCCTCCCTTTCTTTACCTTCTTCTCTCTCCCTCCCTTTCTTTCTCTCTCCCTCCCTTTCTTTACCTTCTTCTCTTTCCCTCCCTTTCTTTACCTTCTTCTTCTCTCTCCCTCCCTTTCTTTCTCTCTACCTCCCTTTCTTTACCTTCTTCTCTCTCCCTCTCTTTCTTTACCTTCTTCTCTCTCCCTCCCTTTCTTTACCTTCTTCTCTCTCCCTCCCTTTCTTTCTCTCTCCCTCCCTTTCTTTACCTTCTTCTCTCTCCCTCCCTTTCTTTACCTTCTTCTTCTCTCTCCCTCCCTTTCTTTCTCTCTCCCTCCCTTTCTTTACCTTCTTCTCTCTCCCTCCCTTTCTTTACCTTCTTCTCTCTCCCTCCCTTTCTTTACCTTCTTCTCTCTCCCTCCCTTTCTTTCTCTCTCCCTCCCTTTCTTTACCTTCTTCTCTCTCCCTCTCTTTCTTTCTCTCTCTCACTCTTTTTCTTTACCTTCTCAAAAAATGTACCAAAAGCCAGTTGATTCTCAGGTGAAAGCTGCTCAAAATGGCGGCATTTGTGGCTGAAAAGTCTCTCCGAAAAGTGGAATCAATTTTCTTCCGATGAGTGCGAAAAAAGCGCGGGATGAGTAATACAGAGAGAAAAAGTTTTCAAGCAAGTGGGGGGAAATTGACACAGAGGTAGGGGAAGGGTTACGCTACCTAATATTACTCCCTCCCAGGTAGGGGGAAGGGTTACGCTACCTAATATTACTCCCTCCCAGTGGTATACATTGCAGCTTTGAAGGATGGAGATCTCCTACTACATATTATGAGAAGTATTCTTATTTTATGGCCACTTACTGATGAGCCCCTCCCAGTAAGCACAATAATCGGTCTGAACCTGAGTTATATGAATTTTAGCACTGACTATTTTATTTCATGCTTCAAAATGTTCACTTAAGCCTCAGTCCCAGTCAAATACAGCAGTTTCGGAGTGCTCTTGGAGGACAAATGTAGATATTTTGGAGGTAATGAAGAGTTAAATAATGTCCAGAGGACTGCTTGGTAAAACTTGGGTTTCTCTGAGTCTAGTAAAAAAACTACGTTGTTTATTTCAATTTATTTTAATTCATAGTTAACTGAGTCGTTTTCAATTAAACAGAGGTTTGAACAACAACATAAGAAGAAAATATTGATGGTAAAGTTTGAGGGGTGAGGTCAAAAAATCAATGAATTATTGCATTATGTAGTTCCTGCATCACTTTTCCTTTCACTATCGGTGCATTAGTATGTGGTCATAATTCTCTCTGACTTTCTCTCTCTTTCTCTCTCTCTCTCTCTCTCTCTCTCTCTCTCTCTCTCTCTCTCTCTCTTTCTCTCTATCTCTCTGTCTTCCACTCTCTCTCTATCTCTGACTCTCTCTCTATCTCTCTTTCTTGCTCGTTCTTTTTCTTATTTTATCTCAGCTCATCTCTCTCAAGCTCTAACTCTCTCAATCTCTATCTATTTATTTATCTATATCTAACTCTTTCTCGTTATCTCTTTTTATCTCTTTGATTCAACCTCGTAATGCTTCCGATCTCGCTCTGCTTCTCTTCCCGCCTCTCTTGTATTTACAACTCTTTTCTCATCATCCCGTGTCTTTCTCTCACGATCTCTATAATTATGTATATAAAACCACCAGCCGGTCCTTCGTACATATAATATATAATCCTGCGAATCGAACTTGTAAGTTAACAAAGTGAAGCTGGGGGCCTTCGTGTAAGAATCTTTAATTGTTTAAGCTTATTTTTGAATTTTTTGAGCTGATTGCCAGAAAGAAAGGAATATCGGGATTCAAAATATTGCTCTCTTGTAAGTCTTTAACTTAATTCTCAGAATATTTCACACCAGAAATAATTCATTTTCATTAGTTATCATTAGGAAATTGTCCCTTCCAATCATGTGAAGCCTCAATTTTCTACTTACTTCGGATTGTTTTTATCTTCCCATGACTTTCTCATCCACATATGTATGTTAGAGGAGTATTCTGAGTTTGAATAAATGAACCGAGTAGACAGAAACATGAGTCAGATAGAAAAGAAAGAAGGAGAAGAGAGAAATTAAACTAGTCCGAGTGAGCAAAAAACGACACAGTAACATAATAAAATCAGTGGAACGATCAGAAGAGATCATTTAGAAAGCTCGTGAAAAATATCGTTATTCTGATTGGCTTTTCAGTTAAGTAATGAATATAGCTAAAATTATATCAAAAAAGTTAATATATGTATTGCAATAGGCTTTCTATAGATATTTGTGCAATTATAAAGTCGACCGCTCAATGCGCAGCGAACAGAAACGAATGAAGTAATTTGGAATTGGAAGTGAAATATGGAAATAGAGTGATAGAATAAACAGAGGTACAGAAATTGAATGATAGAAGCAAGCAAGCAATAAAAAGTAAGAACATTCAGATAGAGAACTAGAGAAACTTATGAACATGTATGCAGAGAAATAAAGAGAGAAGAGCGAGGTGAGCAGATAATTAGAGAACAGAGAGTTAAATGAGGGAGAGAGAATAAGAGATCGACAGGGAGAGGAAGAGAAAGGGAGGAAAGAAGAAAGAGGGAAACAATAGAGAGGGACGAGAGAGAAAGAGAAACTGAGAGAGGATAGGAGAGTGAGAGAGTGAAAGAGAGAGTGAGAAAGAGAGAGATAGAACTTGAATCAAGAAAGATTCTCGGATGAAGCTCATCCAGAAGCAGTTGTCTCTCGACTCGCTTTCCATTTGAATATTATGATCCACTCTTGTTCGTCTATTCGCATTTTGTGGCAGTGCTACGTTCGAGTTAAATCAGAAATTGTTGAGCCTGATCGCTTGCTGAGCTCTTTTCTGCCCTCTCATCAAGACTCTTCCTCAGTCCCTCTCTAAGTCTCTCATGTAGGTCCCTCTCTAAGTATCTCATGTTCTCTCTTTTTCTAAACCCTCTTCCAGCTTCTCCTGGAAATTTTTGATGTTTTTGCGCATTCTCCTTAGAAATCATTGAATCGTGGGCTCTCAGCCTTTTTGGATTCCTTTTTTGAGTGTATAGTATGTGTTGCTTTTATGTTATCTGTCTTTCTGTCTATGGCTTATTCTGACTTTCCCCCTCTTAGTTAGAAAGACTCTCACTCTCTTCAGATATATCCATCCAATATCCATCCCTTCTTCATCAATCCATCCCATCATCTACTTTTTAACCTCCACTTTGCCTACGATGCGGTTTAGGCCCCCCCTCCACTATGCTGTGGCCTTTTTCAAACCGACATCTTCAATTTTCCATTTATGAGATGCTGCACCACAACCAGGATGAGTAGAATGGGGAGCGCAGCTTCAATCCGGTTCTGTTCCTCGCTCTCTACCAATCACGCGCACTCTCTCTCTCTTCCTACCCTTTCTGTCTAATTCTCTTCCTCTTTGTCTATTTTTTATCCGCTCTCTCTCTCTCATTTTTTTCTCATTCTCTATCTATTTTTCCCCTCTCACCTGTTCGTTTATTTTTTTGCCCTGAGGCGCTCCCCCCGTCGGGTACTGTTCAACGTCTTTTCCTGTTCAGCATTCCCGCAATGCCCTTTCAACTCAGACTTGCCTAGAGTAATGTTCCGAACTGATATTAATCGCCAAATTCCTCTTCGAAATATTACCCAATTTTTTTTGTTATATTTAGTTTACCGTTTCACAGTCCCAATTAAGACTGATTAAAGAAGCGGTCCGTAATCTCATGACTTCCTGCTATTATTATTTTCATCTCGTTCTTCTTACATCGAGTTTTCTTTATTTTGAGATAATCTCTCGCGTTTATTTTTTTGTGAAGCGCTAAATCATGTTTTCGAATGATTCAAAACATGATGAAATATCTTGTTTAAATTACTTACTCCTGACTGAAACAATTTCTGTGAAAATGAAACGTTAGAATAATTAAGAAGTCATTGCAATACATTTTTTTGAATATGTTTTTTAGGTTCATTAACTAAAAAAACTATTCTATTAATTCTTGAAACTCGGTTAAAGGGCCTGTTTTTTTCATATTCGAAAAGTTTTTTGTCCCTCTTTTAAATTATTTTCTGTAAAGAAGAACGGGTATGTTTCGACATACATATAGACAATTTTAGTGTTCCGTGCCCTTGGGAAATACTTTTTCGACCCGTTTTCGTTTTCGGAATTAGACGGGGAAAAACCGCTTAGAGCGGTAATTTTCGCGTTAAATTTACCGATTGAAGTTTAAAATAAAAGGTGTAATAAACTGTTCTGATTCGAAAAAGAGCATAATGCTCCAAGGCCGTTTCAATTTACTTTATGCAACTTTAAATTTGTACACAACATCGTATCAACAAGAATAGCTATGAGAATACATAAGAAATGCGGTATTCCACTTACTTCTTAGAAAATCACCAAAGAAATTCGAAAACTTGTTTTTACGGGTTCCATGACTTTTCGCATCACGACATTTCGCACTGCGACAACTCAAACCCGGTTTTCGCAATTTTTCTTTCTCCAAAACTCTAATTATGTGGCTGGTCGTTGTATAAGATTTCGTACTAAGCCGTAGGACCTCGTTAGCTAAACCTTTACCTGAGCCTAAGCACAAATTCCAATAAAAAAATACATGGAAATATTTCGATTGTGAAATCTAGGGTGGGAGTTGTCAGGGTGCGAAAGGTCGTGATACCATTTTTACGACTTTAACAAAAAGCCTTGAATAATGCTGTATTTTATTCGCATCCTCACGCCTACTCGTGCTATGACAACTCAGCTATGTACATACGTCTTCTGTTAATTTCAGAAGTGGCCTTACAGATGAGGCTTGTTTGAACATTTCACTTGGTAAAAAATTAAAACAGTAAATAATTGGTGATGCGCTCTCTTGGGTCAGAGATAGAGGGATGGCTGCGTTCATTCCCGCAACGTGAACTCATTTTTGCCCCTTTAGTAGTTTTCCCCGGAAAATAGACGTATGTATATATGGTATTGAAATTATTTTCTATGTTCTTTTGTTCGTTTTTGTGTAAAAGCTAGCTCTCGCGGGAGCACCAACGACCTCCAAACTTGGAACACTCTTGGTATTCATTTGATTCGGTGCCAATTGCCTTCTTCCTATTGCTACGTATAGAAAGAATGCTCATTTTCCGTTCCTTTCACTGTTCAAAAGTCTATTAAATTTTTTTCAAGCTTGCCAACAGCTCCAACAAGAAGTTTCATAGAATTAAATCTTCTATTTTCGGTTTATTGATCAATCGTTTTGATAATGATTTTGAGTGTCTGATCTCTCCTCTCCTTTTTACCTATCGCTAATGCCTTATATCTTTTCCACTTTCTACTCTCTTCCCTCTCAATTCTCTCTTTCATATCTCGTTCTCTCCCGCAGATACAGGCTCCTATTCAAATCTCGCATCAACATTCCTATTTTATCTCATTTTCTTATTGTTGAATGAAATATGAGTACGAGAAAACGAGAAAAAAGGAAAATTTGAGTACATTGACACTCTCTGTCGAGTTGGTTTCGATAAAAGAGAAACTTGAGCGAAAAAAGGAAGCGGGAGGGAAATAGTGAGAATGTGGGGGATAGAATATTTTGAAGCGAGAGGAAGAAAAGGATAAGAATTTGAATCTTGAATTACGATTTTGGACGAGTTTGGTTATGCCCTCCCTGATGAAGGTGCTTTGAGAAATTATACATAGAGGCGCGATGAGAAGATGATTTTCGTTAAGAAGCCTGGAGAGAGAATACGAGAGACATCCTGAGAAGAGAGAAGACGGTTGAGGGAAGAGATTAAGAGAAAGAGAGAGAGAGATAGAGAGATAAGAAGAGAGAAAGAGAAATAGAGAGATAGAGAGAGGGCGCGAAAAAAGATTCAGTCCGGTTTATACAGTACTTGGAATGCAGCAATAGTATTGTGAATTGGATGAGAAGCAGTAGCAAAAGCGAAGATCTGCAGAATGATGTTTTTATTGGATCACAAAAAATAGAAATTGGAGAGTAAGAATTATAGGCGAAAGGAAGAGAGAAAGGCTGCGAAAGGAGAAAGACTACAGGGGAAGAAGGTGCAGAAGGTGGCGAATGAGAGTGTTTGAGAAAAAAATAGAGAGAGTTGGGATTATGAATGTTTGTTGGAGAAAAAAAGGTTTCTCTTCTCCTTTACATTCTCTTAATTTCATACTGTATGAATTTAGAAAGTTTGCTTGCACCAGCTATAGCTTCCACAGTAGCTCTTGAAGTTTTTACGCTGATTTATCTAGATTCCATGTTCGATTCCTCATGCAAAACAATCTGTTACCATAAAAATTGAATCTTGTTAAAAAAGGCAAAAAACTCGATATTTCAGACAAATCAGACAAAAATTTTCTTCCGAGGTTGTCTTGTTCTTGTAACAGGCGTAGCTTGAATTGAGGTTATACTCATGAAGGAATGGCTAGATGTTTTGAATGTTCCATTTTGTATCTTATGGGTGAAAAATAATACTTTGGAGGCGAATCTGCAAGGCTGCATACGGAAAATATTCGTATGCGTGTAAAAAAAAAGCACAAAGAAAATATTTCCATCCTTACGGTGCCGGTATTGTTATCAAAAAGGGACTGTGTGTTGTGATTGTATTCTCTTACCGTATTTCTCACGCATCGCCCACACTTATTTACTCGGCAAGCAAGAGACAAAGGAGGAAATTTTCGAGTATTTATTAAACATTTTCGATTCTGTGTTCCTTTTTGACACCCTTTTCCCCATTCGTCACTTTTGTTGTTGTTCCGCGCTTCCTTTTCCGTTCTCTCCGCTCTAACTTTTACTCATCTTTCTCTCTCTCTCACTCTCTCACACATACAAACTCTCTCTCTTTAATTCCTTTTCTCTTAAATAGACTCTGGGCCCACACTCTCTGTCTCCCCTTTGCTTTTACGACTCTCCTTTTCTCTACGTCTTCTCGCCTTCAATTTATTCCTCTTTTCTTCTCTCTTTCTTTTTACTTCTCCTTCTTTATTATCGCTCTCTTTCTCTCTTTCTATCAACCTCTCTTTTTCCCTCTAACTCCTCTAAAAAATTCTCTGCCTCTCCCTCTCTCTTTCGCTTGCCCCCTGACCCTGTTAATCATAAAATAATACCAAATGAACTCGACCGTTCTTGGGTCGCTCATGCTGCGAGCGTCATAAACTGTATGCACAAAGTGGAAATGAATTGTCTCTCAGCCTATTTTGTCTCTCAACCTTAACGGGTCTGTTTTTGAACACGAAAGAGAAGAAGAAGATAATGTCAAGAGTAGTAATAAAAAAGGATAACCATAAACAAGGAAAATCTTCTCTAAAAATATTGAATACAAACATCGGGTTATTTACGTTAAAATATAGTTTTGTCAGTGATTCAAAAAAGCTTAAAACACACTAGGGTAAACTTCCAACTCGTTCACATCTCACACCGTCCACAACTTCTTTACAAAATTAAGCAGAGGTCAATTATTTTGTTGTTGATCAGCTTTTTCACGTTTGTATTTTTCAATGACCGAAAACGTCTGAGTAGATGTTTATAGAAAAAAACCCATATCTTCTCGATAGTAAGAACATGTCAACTTGAATTTTCGAACTTCCATTAAAAAAATTTTAAAAAATAAATTTAATGGAATTGAGCTTTACTTTGATCTACTCAGCTGTAATTTGACCACCGTCGATGTACTTTTGCTTCTTCATGAGTCTCTTTTCTTTGAAATTTACAGCCTTGGCTATTGAATTTGAATTCATCATTTGTTCAGGATTGAAAGCAACCATTTAAAAAAATTAAATTAACTTACAGTATATATGTTAAGGGGTAGAATTGATCAGGCGCTTTAAATTGATCTGATCAATTTAAAGCGCCTGATCAATTCTACCCATAACATTTACAAGAATTGCTTGCTTCTGGTAGTATTATATAGAAAAATTTCCTTAGTCATGCAGCATACTATAACCACCGGGTTTGGACAGTGGAAGCTGAACATTTCCAGTACATTTTCTCCCGGGGGTGCGGCGAGGGAAAGCGCTGAAATTTAATGATCCCAATTTTCATGTTTACAATCATTCATTGAATAATATTGTTTTTCGATCCCTTCGAGCTGTTTCTCTTTTGTCAGCGAAATGTTTAAATACACGAAGTAGACATTGAATGAAGTTCACAAGCTCATCACCTCAACAACTGCTTGTTATTGTGAAATCGCTAAACTTCGTCAGCTTGTCGTAATTTGAATATTTTTCCAATTCCATTAAAAAATTTAGACGCTAGAAAAGCGGTGTGACGAGACGGGTGCATTCTTGAGCCATATCGGAAGGAGAGAGGGGTCCAATGAGCACTTTGATACGAGAGAACATACATCAGCTTGCGAACCGGCTTTCACAGAAGCAGCAACTTCTCTTCGGTAAGTGCGTTTCCGATAAAGCGTATAACTTAGTGAGAATTAGTTTTTTTCGAGTCTTTATTTGACTAACCATAGCATCTGCTTTCGGCGTCTTTGTTGCGAAGGCTGCATTGGGGGTGGGGGGCGATAGCTTAAAGAAGGCTGCATTGGGGGGTGGGGGGCGATAGCTTAAAGAAGGCTGCATTTGGGGGTGGGGGCGATAGCTTAAAGAAGGCTGCATTGGGGGGTGGGGGGCGATAGCTTAAAGAAGGCTGCATTGGGGGGGGGCGATAGCTTAAAGAAGGCTGCATTGTGGGGGGCGATAGCTTAAAGAAGGCTGCATTGGGGGTGGGGGGCGATAGCTTAAAGAAGGCTGCATTGGGGGGTGGGGGGCGATAGCTTAAAGAAGGATACTTTTCCTTTAAAATTCTGAATTTAAAAAAAATTAAAGTTTAATTCTTACGCGTTTGGTAGGCGGTTTGTACACCTAAAAACTGACCATGGTTACCTGCTAGAAATTTTTCGACGACCCTCATTCAATAAAAAAGTTTCCATGCTCCTGAACTTTTCGAGACAATTTTGATGTGATTGCAGGATCAGATGCAGCGGAGGCTTCCGATGGTTCGGAGAGTGGACAGGAACCTCCTTCCTCTCTCTTCCCCCAGTCCAGATGCACCGCCGATTCACCGCCGGAAGATAGCAAGCAAGATGGCGAGGACACTAAGGTGAGGATTTCACCATGGTATTGATTAAATAATAGCCTTACGGTGCGACGATCAGTTCTCAAAATCATAACTAACATGGTGAGACAGATTCTGTAAAATGATGAGTGAAAGATGGTTTGAGAAAGACAGAAACTTTACAGTTTGCCTAAAGAGTATTTGTATAATAGAATTCACAGCTCGATCTCAAAATGTCCGTGATGAGAGAGCAAGATTAGAAGAAAATGGGGCTACCGATTAATGAAGAACGGGAGGAAAAGTAATGTCAATACCGGTTGAGAATTCTTACGTAAATAAGATAGGACAGGCTTTTCTACAACCTGCAAGTTAAGGGTGTAGATCATAGAAGTCTAATCGTGAGGATACACCACGTTTTGAAGACAGAAAATTATAGCTTTCAAAAAGAGAATTTTTATTACTGACCTCTTTGAAGAACCAATAAATTTGTCCGTATGCATATACAAACCCGCAGTGCGGGTTTTCATTTTTTTAAACCTGTGAGAGGAAACGGTAATTACAGTTTGCAATCTGTGTTACTGAGTATTAGTTGTTCTCTGGAAGTGTATCATATGTATACATACTTGCAGTCAAGCATTATAAACCCTCCTTCGTTTCTAATCGACCTTCTACGAGGTAGCAACACGTCGTCCTCTTTAACGACAGTGAAGCGAGAAACTATTTCGCCAGAGAGCACATGTGAGGAATCTAATAGTGTACAGGTGAGTATGTATGTTACTAACTTTTTAAAAATTGTAGCGCATACTCCAGTTGGCAATTGTTTACAAGTGGTATACAAATAGTAGTGTTATCAAAACAGTATCTCTTCTTTTTATTGAAAAGAAGTAGAAACTTGATTTTTGATTTAGGTAATCAAGATATTTTTGCAATACAACTTGAAAAGTTTCAAATCTTGCTAATATTCGTAAAACGAGAGACATAAAAAAAGAGAGAAAGTCTAAGAAATAGAAAAAAGTTTTTTAAATAATTAGATGAATATAGTTTGCAATCATGAACCGTTCCGATCCAGACATCTACAAGCAAAAACAACAAAGCCGCTCCTAACAACAACAACATATCTCCGTGGATTCGGAATGCAGGCCGAAAGAAGTCCCATCCTGTCTGGAGCTTCTTCCGAGACCTCAAAGGGAATGGTACGAAAAACCACTTTTTTTGCAAAAAAAAGATTGCACCCAACCGTCTCATTCGAAGCGAGTGCGTTATCAATAAATACCCGTAAAAGTTTTAAAATCGCCATCAAATTTTTAAATTTTCAAAACCAATTTTCGTCAATTTTCCAGTTAAATAGTTTCTCCCAAAGAAAGCTGTTATGCCCGGTTAAAACTAACAACCATAAAAAAGCGATACTGAAAAAATCAATTTCGTTGTGTTTCAGACGGAACAGGCGGAGTTGCTTGTCTGCATTGCTCCTGGATGGGCGACGATAGATCACCGAACAATCTCAGAACTCATCTCAAGAAGTCGCATGTCACAGATGGAGTCTTCAACAAGTTCTCCGAAAAACTGGCACAAGTCAGTTATTTTGAGATCGAAAATGAGGAATCGGACATGCTGCAAATTTTAATAATTTTTTAAAGCATAAATTAACGAATTAATTTAATAATTCTTAATTGAATGCGCTCCTTTTCCTTGCATTTTTATACTAAAAAGAAAAGGTTCTTAATTAGCTCTCAGCCATTTCAAATCAGCCTGTTTCCGAAAAACCCTTATAAGAACCGTGTAGATAAAAAAGACTATTCATGAAAATTTTTACACGCTTTTGAAAAAGAGACAGCGTCTTTTGATGAAAGATAAACAAGAAAATAGTGAAACCTGAAAGCTGATTACATTAAGGACTCCCCCGAAAGCGTAGATTACACTTCTTCCTCCAGTCATTTTATTCCTTTCGTCATGAAGTATAACTTTGATTTAAACAAAGTCTCCCATGGAAATTGCATACGCATGTAGGCAACGACTGTTTATCGGGTAGAATTTTTTCCTAACTTTCCCGAACAGTCTAGAATGGGCTTTCCTCCCTCTCTTCTCCCAAGCAAACGCGTCAACCGCGACGCGTCCCCTGTATGCAATTTCCTTATGGGACCATGTTTAAATCGAACAATTCTTACATTGTAAGTCTTCTTCTTCTTAGCGGTTTCCCGCGCCGGATTATGGTCCACTGCATTCTCGCATATCAAAATATTTATATAGAAAACAGAAGAAATATCGCTCGTTGGAAATGCAAAGTGCAGGAATCAAACCAAATTAGTATCTAGAAATGGAAAAAAGAGTGGTAATGGAATGATAACCAGACATCTCCATTTGGATATAGCTACTTTTTAAGATGCATAAAAGTATAATTTGTCCCTGTATTTTGTTCCGGTGACTTGTTTTGGTTGTAATACGGTTTTGTTGTATTACCATTCAAATGCAAAAAATAGGTGCATCATTTGCTATCAGTGTTAATAGCAATGTATTGTCACATCAAACTTGATGTATGAATAAATAAATAAAAAAACATAGGGATGAAGAGAAAGAATGTCATCTCTGAAGGGCGTGAAAATGCTAGAAAAGAAAGGAGTTAGAATTGTTTCCAGACGCCGACCCAACCTTATGTGAAGAGAGTCCGCGCCGGAGGCATTTTGAGTGGCCAGCAGAATGGAAATGAGGTGGATTCGGCTTATCAATGGGTCGCTAATTTATACGAATTGAGGGGAAGTTTTGTTAAAAAGGGGACGACTGGGTTCGATTCACCCTCTTCGACTTGTTTTTGTTTTAGCTGTGGGCCTTGTGACCAAGAAACTTCGAAGGATTGTGTGCCTTGGTAGCTTGGTAAGAATAGCAATGCCTGGTGAGCGAGGATCGCGGGTTCGATTCTCGCCCAATGCACAACTTTTGTACGAATTTTAGTGTTCTTGGTTAATTCCTTTGTTTACTTCTCTCTGTCTTCGGCCAAGATCTGATTCTGAAAAGGAAATCGGCCAAGACCGAGGCATAAGTTTCATAATGCGTGCGAAAGGAGAAGAGATTCCCACTGAAAGCGGTTGTTTTTGAGCGAAAGATCTGCCGATGGCACAAGAAATCAGTTTTATCGATTAAAAAGTTTTCTCAAAAGAGAAAAAAAGTTTTATGAATGTAAAACAGGATCCAGACGAAGCTCGAAACAGCGGGGAAAACTGTGGCCGTATTCATCAATTAAACATCTATCCCTAGGGTGTCTAGTAGAGAATTCAAGCAGGCTTATTCTTACCATCCGCAAAAAAAGTGTAAAGATTAAAGATTCTCATTTTCAAAAACAAAGGATTATGGAGAGATGCAATGAAAAAAGATAATATCAACAATCTCATTTCTGATTATGTCCGTAACAAACGCTCACTCAAACCTCATTTAGCTTATCCAAAAAACAAATTCGACAGATTTACAGCTATCTTTTGAGAAGTAAAAAAAACGATAAGTAACATATTCAAGCACTTCTAGAGCTTGACATAAACTCTACAGAGTAGTTTTGAAATTTAAATGTAAACGTGAAGAGAATTTTGCTATGCCTAAGATTTACAAGCTTTTCTTCCGTATGCTAGCAAATCATATAAAAAGAAACCACCCTTGTTATTGATGATGTTATCATGACCAAATCTGTTGACAAAGCAAATGCTTTCTCGGACTTCTTCAATTCTTTTATTATTATTCCATTAGAAGGTCCACCTTCACCTCCACCTTTTGGACACCTTGAGGCCGTAATGTCCAAACCATGATCGACACTTCAGTCTACATTCATTGTTCTCATTCTTACTGTACTGTAGGGAGAACCAGATGGAGCCGTTCGATTTTATGGCGCTTCATGTCCCATGACATCGAGAATAAAGCGTTTGAATTAAATTGATGAATTGAGAAGGTCCACTTCCTCTGCCTAAGTGCTCTTCATTCCTCTTACCAACTCATATTGTGTCCCCATTGGAGATCCATATCTTGATCAGTAAAATACCTCCCAAAACTAACACTTCACCCTATGGCATACCAAATATACCCATTAAAAACTGCAACGAGTCCTTAGAAATTCCTCTATTCATTGTTTTTTCAAACTGTTTAACACTCGGATACTACCCTACTAACTGGTAAAAAGGTATAGTTATACCCATTCACAAAAAAAGGGAACAGTTCTATTGTTAACAATTTTAGACCCATAACTATTGTTTGTTCTTTCTCTAAGCTTTTCGAAAAATATTTGTATTATCTTATTTACACTCACCTCGAAACCAATAACCTTTTATGTTCCAGACAACCTGGTTTAAGAAAGAAACGTTCCACAATAACTTCTTTAGTTGAATCTCACTCACTGTGACTTTCTTTCACTAACCACAAGAAGCCTTCTCATGTTTGCATGATCGATTTCTCGAAAGCCTTTGACATGGTGGAACACCAGTTTCTTATTAATAAACTCGCCTCACTAGGAATTAACTCCTTTCTTTTATCACTAATTCAATCATTTCTAAATAACAAAAGTTCACAAGTCCTAACTGAATGAAATCCATCGCACGGGCAAAAATTGGCACTCAGCTGGGACTGAACCTCCGCTGCCTAACCGGAACCACTAAAAAGAACGGCCATCGTGCCTTACACATAGCAAGAAATTGCATGGGACAATGTGTGCTCGGTTGGTGGATTGGTTAACTATCTACAAGCCCTGGTTAGGCAGCGGAGGTTCGGTCCCAGCCGAGTGCCAATTTTAGCCCTTTTTAGATTTTATTCTTTATAGTCTCAGCCCATCGTTCCTTAAACGATTAACTAAGATCAACAAAAAAATTAGTCCTAAGTGACTCAAGCTTGTCCGATAGTAAGTTGTATACTAACGCTTTACCCCAGGGCAGCTCACTCCGCCCTCTTTTTTCAAAATCTTCATTAATGAGATTATTAGCATCACTGCTCCCGGCTTTCAGTGTTTTTTGTACGCTGACGACATTAGATTAATTTCTGATGATTCATCTCTGATGCTAATAGCTATTGATTCGATAGCAGATTATGCAAATAAGTGGTCATTAACAATATCAATCTCTAAATGTTCTGTTGTTTTTTTGGCTCTTCCAACATCAAGATAAATTACTCCATGAATAGCATCACCAATCAATCTTCATCAATCAATGTCAAAGACCTTGGTGTTAACTTCAATAATTCCTCAACTTTCTCTAACTATGTATATTGATCAGGTTGTCAAAAATTATCGAAATGGGCGAATATTATCCTTCGAGCGTTCAGAACATAATCCATCAAAGTTTTAATGCGAGCGTTTAAGTCATATATACTGCCCCTGCTGGAATTCGTTTTTAGCTTGATTACTCGACTTTGCTTGCCGTCAGACGACTTTGCTTTGTCCTTACAATAATAGGAATTCACATTAGTCTACCCTTTGGATTGTCGCAGTCGCACACTACTTGTGCCACTCGTGCTATAAATGTGTGGAATGCTTTACTTATTCAAATAGTAACAATTTTCCCTGTTCTGCTTTAAAGAAAACGCTTATCAATTTGCCTATCGATTCCATATGTACCATAGTCCCGCTTACGTTTGTGATACTTTATTTCTTTTTTGTAGAATTCAATCTCTCTGTGAATATATGTACTGTATTTTTCCTTCACACTGATCTCATTGTAAATAAGAGTATACGCTACTCCTCGCTAATCTCAAGCAGCGGATTTTTATACCACATTTCAAGGCCCATACAACATCTTAGCCGTTGTAAGTCAGAACCGTGAACAACTGGAATAAAGAACGAATCATACAAATCGAAAATCATTGTCACTATTGGTTTAACGGATAGGCTTGCGCGAAGATTTTACCCGAAATGCGGGTTACAAAGAGATCCTAGTTTTGGGGTGCAGAAGTCATATGTACCTTGTGCAGACGATGGCGAATGCAGCTCTGTCATTCCTGGATTCCATTCCCCGTATCGATGAAGTCATCAACATCACCGCTCGGGTATCGGACGGTCCCAGTGAAAACTACGACGATTTCAAGATGCACGAGGATCCGCTCATGGAAGAGGCATCTCACCATTTAATACTTTCATTTAGGATTAACATCAAGGTGTTTATCTGAACCCGCATTAATTGTGTGTATATTAAGATGACTAATGACGAGGGAATGACAGGCATTCGAGAGAGCTCGAGAGCGTGTGATGTAAAAGATAAGATGCAGACGATCAGAGTATTGTTATCACTGGCTTTCTCGAAGAGCGCATAGATTTCCCATAGACTTTTCACAGAATGCGGGTCAGAAATACACACTGATTCACATGCGTCGCCTGAAAGTCGCCTGACGAGTAAGACCCGTTCATTCATTATTTTACATTCTTATTGTGAGAGATCACTTGGAGCGGGCTGTTTTTTACCACCTACAAAAGAAGCGTGTAAGTCAAAAAGATTAGTTATGATAAAACGACAACTTCAGAGAGATTATTAGCGCAAGCGATGAAAATTATAGAATTCCATACAAACAGAGAAAGGGAAAAAATATCAGAAAATATCACTAGCTTTTTTGGGAGAACGTATAGATAATGGCTTAGATTTCACCCACAGGATAGGGTAGAGAGACGTACTCAACCACTGGATTGAGAATAAGCAAATTAGAATACCGCGATTATCCAATGCAACGAAATTTAAGAAACGAGAATAAAAAAGAAGACGGTTTTTCCCGTTGAAGGGGTGCTCGTCAACAGAAGCAGAAGTGAATCGATCCTCGACCTCGCCCCCCTTGACCTCACCCCCTGCCCCTTCTGATTCTGCCTCTTCAGCGCCCTCGGGAGGCTCACCAGCAAACAACCACCTCAACAACTTCATCATGGCCGCCAATCCGCTCGTCTACATCAACGCTGTGAACGCATTGGCGAGTGGAGTGAAAGCTACGAATGACTTGTTAGTCTTTCTTCTCGCAACTTGTTTTGATGTTGAAGAAATGCGGCGGAAAAAACCTTGGAAAGAAACTAGTTTTATCACTCTTTTTCATAGTACTGTTGAAATTTTGGAGAAACAACCGTTCGTCGAGCGATGGAGTCTAGAGAAATGACTAGCTCTCCCTTCTCCACTCTTAGATTCTAGCTCGCTTCTCATTATTCCAGACTATCCTCTCGAAGAGCGGTCGTCCTTTCCAATTTTTCAACTGTTAATCTAGAACTTTTTTTTGAACTATGCTCTTATGTGATTCAGTTCAAATGCTTTCAAACCGATGTTTTGCAGCAGGAGTGTCATTATTCTGAATCATTTGAATAGCATTGGTCAGTTGATGTGGCGACCAGAAGGTCTGGCATGGTTTGACGATTCCTTTTCTAAATGGCTACCAGTATAACTTGCTTTTTCTGTTACATTTTCCCGTAAAAGTATACACCTTATTCTGTGTCAAAGAAGTTTCGTCCAAAAGAAAACGTTCAAAGCTTCCGTTTTGTTTTCCGATTGCGTATTTGATTTCTAGAAGAACGGTTTGTTTGAGGTCTAACCGAACGTTTTTGTGCGTTCGAAAATAACACAGAAATCTGCTGGGAGCGGTTTTATGATTGAAGGATTTTTTCCTGAGCGACCTGTCAATAGCAAAAAAATTGGTTTGGTCGAGCATAAAATTTCCATGGGTAAAGCCCAGCCTTTATTAATGTTAAACAGAGCCCGCCGAAGTTCGAAACAGAGAGGCACCGATAAATGGTCAGACATGACATGTCGAAAAAACAAAAATGATGTTTTAATTTAGAAGTTTTTTTTAAAAATGGAACCACTCTGTGCATTTGTAAATAGAAGGCTGGTCATACACACGTACATGCAGAGAATATTCTCTCTTGGAAAATTTTTAGAAAAAAATGAAGTTTACCTGCAAAAAACCAACTCGAGGGTGGGTAAACTGTTCGTTTTGAAAGGAAAACTTTTTTTGAGTCGAAAACGGAGCTTCAACAGGAGTTCCATTGTTGAGTGTCACCGTCTAAGGATAAGCTTCTGTTCCAAAGTTCTGCGGGTCTATGTTTACATATCAAAGACAGATTTTCTCGCAAAACCCTTCTATCGATGAGCAAAACTTTCTCATATTAAACAAGTCGAGTATCGGTCAAAGTGTATTTCAACTTTCGGCGTGCTTCCGTGTCCTTTTCGGACGCATTATAAAACTGTTAGAGCGATGAATCTAAAACAGAGAATTGCAGTGCATCGGGAGCAAATTCTTCATTGCCTCCGGCGTCTTCAGCGACGGCGGCCACCGCGAGTTGTTCAATGGAGTGTTCATCCTCGTCCGCTTCTTCCTTCTCTTCTTCTCACGGCTCCGCCTTCTCCTTGAATGACGGTGCTTGTGTCTCGCTACTAATGAAGATGGCGATTGACCTGGATCTAACAATGTCTTACCACAAGCGAAAACCGGATATCGAGCTGTCGTTTGAGTCTAATCGGACGGCAGAAAAGAGCGGTGGCAGGGGCAAGGTCATCGCATTGACAGATATTGGCAGGCAGATCAGGTATATTGCTTGATATTGATTTATATCTATAACTATAGAATTATACTGAGTTATTGAATAATAGCCTAATCAGCCAGGGGTGACTTTTTTTTTAGAGACTTTGCAAAACTCTTTCGCAGAGATTGCTTAGAGATAAGAAAAATTGAACTGTGAAATGAATTTATATGGCGTTGCTTTAAAACCTTATCATTTCAAAGAGTCTTCAAGTATAATTTCGAAATGTAGAGTATAGGAAAAGTGGTAGTGGAGCGGAGAAGCTAAGTAACGAGGAAAAATGTGAAAAGAATGTGTCTATTGAATATTCTATTTACTTGTCGTCATTGGCCTTGATATGGCTTTTTCTTCTGATCATGTCATGTCATTCTATGGCAGTTTTTTCGATGAGTCATTTCTATTGCAAAACAAGAAATGTCATGCAAAAGGCTTTGGATTGAAAAGCAGTAGCGTTCCTCAGAAGAGAAAGTGAACGTAGAATAGCAAACTTTCAAGTTGTTTTTTTTTATTCTACAAAAATCAGAGAACAGTCCTCGGTAGTGTAAGGTTACTGGGTTCAATCTTGTCCGTTAGAGTAGATTTTGTCTGCGCGATGGGTAAATTCAATGATGGGATTTGTTGAGAGTGACGGAGAGAGTCAACGGTGGTCCTACCGACACAGAGTTGTGGACGAAAACGGATTTCAACCAATTTCACTGGGCCATCCGAGGAAAATGCACCAAGGTTCTACATAAGCAGTGACCGAGAAGGCTAATCAATCATGCGATTGATTCACTCGAAGTTCCCCGAAGTTGACCGATATTCGCACCACTGCCATTTTTTTGATATCTATATCTTTCGGGCTGTTCAGTGTCAAAAAAGCTTTTATTTTAACGGTTTTGCGAAGCTTAAAGCGTTGTTTGTGTTTAAAAGCAAATGTTTGAATGTGGAAGGATAGTAACATCAGTATTTTGTTATGTTATATGTATGAGAGTGACATCATTATTTCTGTATGATATCAGTATTTCAGTTGAAACTATTGTTAACCTATTTTTCAAGTAAAAATCTCAACAAATGTACATATTGTAAAAACAGTTTTTTCCTGAGTTTGGCGGTTCATATGTCCGAAATAATTTCGTACCAAGAAGCGCTGTAAATTTTTGAAGAACCTGGCCTATATTGAAATGAAATGTATTCATCGAATTTATTTTCTTGCCCAATTCTGAGATACTCTCTTTTCCTTTTTTTCCACTGATCGGGCTTTTCTTGATGCGTTGGGTCCTCCTGTCACTGATATGCTTCAACCTTTTTCTTATTGGCCTTACCAGTACATATCAAGAAGTACAACCAATACTGTGTCTTCCTGTTCTCGATTCAGCCAAAGTTGGTTCACTTTGAATGGACCCTCAGTAGTAATCTCTGTTACGGCAGACATATCGTTTCATAACCTTACTCCTCCCCTCCCCAACAAAGGCGCCTTTAAAAAATTACAGATCTAGTAGATCGTTTTTACCACAATTAATTGTAAAGCGGTGCTCAAATCTTCTTTATCTGTGAATATTGTTATTTTTGCAACATTGTTCGAAAAAAGATCTTTCAGCTAAGCGAAAAACTCTATTATCATTGCTTTATATTATTTCTTAACCGATTGACTTACAAAACAGTCTTTCCATGCCAGAAGATAACTCATGTGAATCGTATCTTCTATGTGTTAAGTATTTCAACATTACCTTTGAAAAAATGTCGAGTTTCGAGTTTCTAACCCTTAGTTATCATACATTTTTTTTAAATAGATATCTAAGTAATATCGAATAATATACTCAGCCCGTTCAAATGAGATATTATATGCAAAGGATGCACCAATTTTACGCTTTACTTTGGTTAATTTCCTTGATGAGATGTGAACACAGTTTTTTTGTTTGTAGATACTATGGATAACGTGTTGCCCGTACTTTGTATTATTCTTATCGGAAACAAGTAAACTTTGTGATTGTAAGCGTAATTCCAGCACCAGGTACACCCACATTGCGAAGATTGCTTCCGCACGTTCAATCTCTGTTTTAACTAGGTGACCGGTCGTGGACCGGCCACCTAGCTCGTTTTCTGACACATGAACTTTTGTTTTTCTCAGTGTTAATAACACACCAAAAATTGGAAGGTCACACGAGAGAGCGTGAGCTCATTGTTTCGTTTATGAACTTTCTCTAGAACTACGACGTAAACAACGAGCGTTGCGAGAGTATTAAAAATAGACCATAATAAAGTAGGAGTAGAGATTTCATATGCTAGCCTACTTTTATAACGATTAATGTGCAATATGTTAACAGTCCGTAATCATTAGCATTTCGTACAATGGTAAAAGAAGTCAAAGGCCGTTTGTTATTTGTACCAAACAACAACACACTTATAACATAGTATTTTTTTATACATAGCTGCCATTAACACTGAAAGTGTTGTTCATAGTGTTTAACAGTAAAAGTGTGTTATGAGTATGTTTCTTGTTTGGTACAAATAACAAACGGCTTTTCGGCTTCACGGTCTTTCGACTTCTTTCTTTGTCTTCCTTTCACAATTTTCGTCTTACAACAAATTGATGAAAGAAAAATCTGTGTAATGGAGCGTTAGAATTCAACTTTTCACTTTGAAAAGTAATCTCTGCAAAGTGATCCCGTTAAACGCTCTAGGCCGCATCCCGGCCGCATCCCGTTAAGCGTTTAACGCTCTAGGCCGCATCCCACACTTTGCAGAGATTACTTTGCAAAGTGAAAAGTTGAATTCTAACGCTCCATAAGACTCTAAGGTTGATGATTTTCAAAATGGAACTTCGACCTTTATTCTATGAGGCGACTATTTAGGTCACCTCATACAGATTAAACGTGCGGCTCATCTTTTTATGTTTAATGATATTATCGCCAAAAATTTTTCAAAAACTTTTCTTACATAGTGAACAAATCGTATCATATTTCTTAAGTTTGTTAGAAGGAACTGTTTCAGAAATAAGTATTAACCCAGCATTAACGCTGACGAAAATCTCTCCAATCTTTTCCTAGGACCTTCAAATTATCCGCACTGGTAGGAATAGGTTGACTGGTATGCGATAAGTGAGGGTTCGCTCACAACCTTTGTACATGTTTTTTTGTATGTGAGTTTAAGCCCTTCCTCTGTTCAAACGCTCACTGAGTCAATCTCTTTCATACTTGTAGTGAAGAAGAAAAAAGGAGTTTTAACATTGCTCAAGTTATTGATAAAAACCTTTTCAAATGACAATCAGCGATGGTTCGCTTCAAGTAAAATATACTGTGAGTGGTTTGGATTAAGAACGTCGTCTAGGCTACTGGGAGACTCATGGAAAGCTATATATTTTCAAGGTCTGCAATTGTGAGTCTCAAAATTTATAGGTTATTTCAAGTTTTCTAGATTACTGTCCTCTGGGTTACTGTAAGTCTTCTGGATCCTTGATTATACTTCATACGGCTAGGAAGAAAGTTCCGAAGTCGCCTCCTCCTCTTCAATCTCTTTCCCACTCAGACGGAGACGGTGAGTGAATATGCAGAGAAGAATGAAAACTATCAACGATACGGCCGCACTGAATTTTGCGGCACAAGGTTATGCTATCCTTCTGCAGGTTAAGATGTTCTTCTGGATGCAACAGCACCCGGTCAACTCTACAGGAATGTTCAAGAGTTGATAAGTTTATTGTGACCAAGTTACTCATGAAAGCTTAAGCTGATACGCCTGGGTTATGCCAGAGAATGCTAGGGCTAACTCGTACTAAGGATAGAGAGAAGTTACTGATTATATCTTAATTAAACTACTAATGAAAGAGTGTCTCGGTGATTTCCGCGAGATAAATCTACATAAATTGGTCAGAGAATTTTAAATCTACTTGGAATACGGCATCGGAATAGCAAAATGAAAACGTAAGCTAGCGAGGCGAGATAATGAGTCCCTCGAACTAAAAAATTGAAAAACGACCGCTCTTCGAGCAAGGAATATTTCATAAAAACTAACGTAGCTACTTTGATTCCAAAAAGAGCGGGGCATAATTGGATGATGCTTGTATTGATTGAATTCTGCACCAGAGTGGCCCCTTGCACGAAAGTGATGACGAAGTGGAGACAGAGCAGCGCTAGCAGAAGACCTGCGTCCGATTGATCTTCATATTAATCCTCTTTTTTTCCTTACAATCACATTTATTCACTAATTTATTCATTCATTTCTTCCAATTTATTGCTTTTAATTTGTTTCCAAACTTCTATGCTATATTAGTGTAACTATGATAATTACTTTTTTTTTATTCGCTCAGAATCCTTAAAGTTTACCTTTTTGCATTAGATTATTGTTCGCGTTCTACTTCAAATTTCTAACTGAACTTTTGTTTTCGAAAGTTCTAAGTTAGGTATTCGTACCTAAGTTAGGTATTTATTGGTACGTTGTATTCACATTCAATTATTATACATTTGTAAGCATTTTTTCATGCCTGAGTAAAAGGTTTTCTGCAACAAATTAAAAGTTGAAAGGATATGAGAAAATTCTCTTTCCATCAGTCGTTCAAAAGCTCTAGGACCACGAACAAGCTCTGTTGAAGTAAACGGCGATCAACGTTGTGCAGTATAAAAGGATACTGTAGCCAATTGTTGAGTAGACAAATACCTAGAAAACAAACACTTGTGTATCTATTCAACATAAGTTTTTGGTTCAAGTTGAACACGGAATGATGAGCCAATTTTATTTGTGGTGGGTTTTTAAAGAAACACCATCATTATCGGAGCCTTAGTCAACAGAGAATTTTAGAAAAATAATGTTCTTTGAGCAGAGAATTCTGGAATCATGAGTCTCTCTTCTCAGCCTCTAGCTTATCACATTTCATCAGTTTTCGTGAATGATGACGGACTCCTACCACCTCTTTCACGTACGGTTAACGAGTCCATGCCCTTCTCAGTGGTCTTTCCTCAAGAAGTCGCATTTTATCTGCGACGACTGAAGTCAGCCTGCGCTGAGACAGCGGATGGACTGCCAGCCGTCTTGTTTCGTGAATGTGCTAAAGATATAGCGGAACCATTATCCTTCATTTTCAATCAGTCTATCCTCTCAGGCGAAATTCCACAGGTTTGGAAACTAGCTCATGTTATTCCTATTCCTAAAAAATCTTCTCCGGCTACAGTAGAGGACTTTCGCCCGATTTCACTGACTCCATCACCGTGTAAAGTCCTTGAGCGAATCATTAGTAAACGTTTGCTAAAATGGTATGAGATGCATAATATCATCCCAGATGAACAGCATGGTTTTGTGAAGGGTAAGTCTGTAGTGACACAACTCCTAGAGTGCACTCAAAACTGGCGGAAGGCTATGGACGATGACATTTCGACAGATGTGCTTTATGTAGATTTAGCCAAAGCCTTTGACACAGTATCGCATTCTGAATTGCTTTATAAGCTAGAAAACCTAGGCTTTCGAGGACGATTGCTTGAATGGTTTGAATCATTTCTGTGTAATAGTTTCTTCTCAGTCCGAATCGGTTCTATCCTCTCAAGCACACGAAAGATGTCGAGTGGAGTACCGCAGGGCAGTGTGCTCGGTCCGCTACTCTTCCTCATCTACATATCCGACTTGCCACAAGCATTAGCCAAGCACTCTGTCGTCGAGTTCCGACTCTTCGCCGACGACATAAAGTTCTTCACCGCATATGAGGCCAACGACAGCAGTCTCGCTCACAGCCAACTCTATCGATCAATAGAAACTCTTTCTGAATACTGCGAAAACTGGCAATTATCTATAGCTGAGCAAAAATAATCTGTTCTATACATTGGTAAGAACAACCCTCAATATCCATATACGATTAATACCTGCGTTTTAACTGCTTCTTCCTCTGTTCGAGATTTGGGTGTCTTTTTGGACAACCAATTGAACTTTAAATCACATATTGATATCATTGTTAGACGAGCTCTTGGTGTGTTGTTCTGTATCTTCCGTTCGTTATCTTGTACTAAGAAAGAAGTATACATCAGATGCTTCCACTCTTATGTTCTTCCAATTCTTGAGTTTTCTTCTCCAGTATGGTCTCCTTTCTCCAAAAAAGAGATTCGGAAATTAGAAAGAGTTTCTCATATTTTCACTAAACTCTTGTATCATCGTTGTGGGCTTTTCTTTGAGAATCACATTGTTCAACCTTCTTATCATGAGCGTCTATGTCAACTCAACATGTCTTCTCTCCATTTGAGACGTATCATGATCGATATTGTTTTGGCAGTCCACATCATTAGATGTGATGTGAATGTACGGGCAAGCGCTTTTTATGTATTTCGTCCGTCTCATGGTAGAATATCATCATTCTATCTGGCCATAAGAAAGTTTAATAGAATGAATCTGAAGAACTCCTTCGGCTACCGCACGTCCAGATTTCTGAATAAACTAGGAGATATAACATTCAGCCACCTCAATCAAAATCTTCTCAAGAAGTTCCTTCTATCTTGCCCTAATCTACTGAGGATCCTTGATGTTTATGTGAAGAATTTATAATTTATAAGTTTTGAAATCTTTTTCTATGTTGATAAAAACAACAAATTGTGTCGTTCTTTTGTTGTTGTTGATCGAATCACCTCATTTCGATTTATAATCATATTCTTTCTTTTTTTATCATTATTTAATAATTTTTTCTTCTATATTTTCCCTGTCTCAGTTTTAACTTCACGTCATATCCGCCAACCTGATGTCACATATATAATTATGTATTGAATAAAAAAATAAATAACATTTTGAGACTCCTCCATTCGAAAATCTTTTTTTTAATTATTATTTCTTCATAAATTGCAAGTGGCCTTTGTTGAGATAGTTCATACATGGGCTGTGGGAGAGTGAGTGAGAGAGAAAGTGAGATGGTGATAACCATCGTTCTCAGCCACACCATCACCATCCTTCCATGATTTTATGATGTCACTGACGATGATATAAACCGAAACGTTTGGGGTCGAGTTTACTCTCTTAATTCTACAAGATAAGACATAAATATTAAATAACTTTCGATCTACTTGATTGATTACGCTATTACACGGATAAAAGCTAGTCCTCTAAAAAGGACCGAACATAGCCATCTCTCAAATTTCGGTCTGAGAGTGCGATATATTGGATGGTTGAGACGATAAGTGATAGTTTAATGAATTGTTGTCTCATCCAGGTTTAACTTATTTCGAACTGGGTTTTTTAAATTTTAGGTCGATTGAAATTTAATCTGATGCGTTAAAAAAACACAAAAGCTACGTCGAATCAAGAATGAAAACGTTCAAGAAATATAACCGCACCCGCTGCCATTTGGGATCTTTGAATGATTTAATATTGAACTTCTTGCCAGTTTTCCTCGCTTTCTCCAGATTCGCTTCTATCAAATTCAGATCATTTAGACATGAAGGCTGTTCCTGAAAACCATGAGCGTGCGAAAGTGAAGTTAAGAAAGTTAATTCACCGTTAAGAAAGTGAGAAGACTAAAGAAACATAGCGAGTCAATAGAAATGTTTCAAAATGCAAGAGAGGGAGAGATGTAGAGTATAAGAAAGAAAAAGGAAGAGAAAGAGATATAAAGAAGAAGAGATAGAGAGAAAAAGAGAGAGAATGTTAAAAAATAAAAGAAAGCGTTTCAAAATTACTGTGCACTCAGTTGCGTAATTTTCTCATGCCGAGTGGTTCAGAGCTGCTATTAGAGAAACTGTCTCTCTATTAAACCCAGACCGCATCTCAACATAGGCAAGCCGAAAATTCTAACCATTAACATATAGTACCGTGCAAAAATCTATCAAAAATTGGATTTTCCTTGGAAACTTTCCATTTTGCTTCCAGTAGTTTGAAATTTCAACCATTTGTTTTACATAAGATCACAAAAAATTGATACAAAAGTCACGGAAATAGAAAAACTGAAAAGTAAACTGCAACCAGAAAAGTATGGTACAACAGATTACACATATTTGACGATGAACTTACACTTGATCTGATACAGATCTGAAACACGTTTTTATTTCCAGTAAGACGATTCATTCGAAGAAAAAAGCAGATAATACAGCGACAAAAAAACCGAAAAGTTGAATGGATCAATTTTACCCCCCCCCATGCCGGATTGCGTCTGTGACTTATTTTTATTGTCTCGTTTCTAAGCCGTACGGTCTCATTCTTAAGCCGTACAGTCTCGTTCCTAAGCCGTACGGTCTCGTTCCTAAGCCGTACGGTCTCGTTCCTAAGCTCTACGACCTCGACAGCCTAACCTTTGCCTAATCCTAGGCAGAAAAACATGAAAAACTTTTTCCTGAGTTTGTGAATTAATTGCCTGAGTTAATCAAACTCTACATGGTCTGACGCTGCAGACTGACCCAAGAACGCGTGAGGTGATAGCTGACAAGCAGAGAAGAATGAGAGATAAGATAGTAGTATGAAGAGACTGCAGACAACTTGAGAAAAAAAATTCACTGTCTAACACTGCATAGGATGTCAGAGACGCAGTGCGGCGTGGGGTAAAGCTCAACCAATTGAATTATCCGTCAACAATAGAAAAATTTGAAAATTCAAGTTTCGGTTCGAATGAGTTTGGTTTCTTGAAGCAGAAATATGTTTCTATAACTAAAGTATATAATCTCATAAAAATACTTATCCTATGAAAAAGGAAAATTCTAGACAATGTCCACCGGGCGGGATCGAACCCAGACCATCTCGACTGTCGAGATGGTCTGGGTTCGATCCCGCCCGGTGGACTAGCTTCTTTCTGTGGGATAGTTCAATAATGTTTTATCTCAACCAGGCGTCACTGCATTTAAACTGTGTAACTTAGAATTTGAAGAATTATCATCCTAGACAATATGTTCGCTATGTTCGAAGTTATCATCAAATTTAATGTTTTTTTTTGTTGATAGAATTTCGCTCAGTATAAATGTAAATCATCATCCTATTTTGGCCATTGAAACATCACAATCTTTCAGACGCAAAGAGTTCATTCTTTTGAATTATTTAAACAAAAAACTTGTGTTTTTTTTGGAACTTTTTTGATCATTTACAATTTGCATACAAATTTACTTACTGACAAATTTGTAACCAAATTGTATTTCTTCATGCTAATTTTTTAAATGAATGAACCGGAAAATCCAGACTTGGTTAATGATTTCGTTGGCCTTTAGGTTAGGAACATTTACAAGGATAAAAATTCCGTCGTGAATTGCGTGATTACGAGAATAAGGTACCTTAGGAGAATAAGATACAAGGTACCGTATCTTGCGTATATCGCATGAACTGGCTTTTTTCTCAAACAATGACCAAAGAGTTCGATCCTATTCTGTGAACAGGCTTTCTCCGTGCCACAGTTAATCTTCGTTGCACGAAGATTGAAGAGAGTGCAATGCAAAAAACTTTTTTTTTGTTGATAAAACCAGTGACTGCCTGCTGGGTCACTGCTTGGGTGTGTAGCAGTTGTGGGAGAGTCAGATTCGTGCATAGCATTATCAGCAATTTTAAAACTGTTGGTCTGGGAGGATCTGTGCGGAATGCGAATACTAATGAATGAATCGGTTTTTAAATGAAGTAACCGATGATCCCGTATAACTCAAGGCGTCTGTCCAGATTCTGGTGATCTTCCCGCCAAGTGATGGAACAGCGAAGAAGAGGATTTGAATGACATTGAGAAGGATAAAAAAGGCAATGAAGAAATAAAGTAGCCCCCTCGAAATGAACATGCGCAGAGAAGTCTACCGAGTCCCTGGAAAAAAAAACTATTTATTACCTTTTTTGACCGATCAAGGTGTTAGATTTTCTACTTTATCAAGAATCGAGCTAGATTGATTTCTTTTGATGTCATCAACCGACAAGTAGAAACTTGAGGAATCAAGATGTACTACCCTTCGACTATTTTCAATCTACGCAACGGCACCGATGTGATATTCCCCATGTCAGCTTGGCTTGTCCCTCAAGTCATCCTCTGAGAGCTTAAATCAAATTTGATAAAAAAGAGAACAATCCCGATATTCTAAGGATTTTTTTAGGACTGTCTTAGTTTATATGCCAACATTGTATTTGTTAACTTGTTATTAATTGTTTTTGTTTTGTTGTTTATATATTTGTTTTTTTCTCAGTTATACAAAGAAATTTTGAGCTTGTGAACGAAGGATTGTCCAAGGTCTTCGCGCTTCAGGAAGTTCCCTGAGCTTTGCCCTTATACAATACATACTAGTTAGTCTGAACTCACAAATTCTCGAGCAACTGCCTGTTTAATCTCTCTTTTTTAGAATAATCCCTCATAGCCACTGAATTGTTTCATCATTATTGTAATACCTATGATTCTCGTTATGAGGGGCTGGGCAAAAAAGTCAAAAAATCGAAAAAAACGGTTTTTTAGAGCTAAAAAGTCAAAAAATCGAGGGAAAAAGTTTTTTCTTCAAATAAAAATTTTAACACCTTTTTATTGATCTATTTTTATATGTTTTATCTGATAAAACCTGAAGAAAATGTTTATTAACATTTTTAGGAGAACAAATTAGTTTTGATGAAATAACAGCAAGTAGAAACTCAAAAAACCGGAATTGAACCCTGACAATTGCAAGAGATTCAACATGAGGCACTTTTCGTAAATCAATAACATTAAAGTGATGAAAAAATACGCGCCTTCAAAAAAAACGAGGTTATCATTTTTTCTACAGAAGTCTTCAATTTCAACAATGTCTACAACATTATTAATCATTTCAACGGTCTGTAATTGTTAGAAAAAACGTTGTTTGTCATTTTCAAGAGCAAGTGAGATGAAAGCTTTGAAGAATTTTAACAAAGTAAGCTTCAAGTGCTGAAAGAGAATTTGAAAAGCACCGTTTTATTTTAATACAAAATTTATTACCATTTTAACAAATTATCATAATTTGAGTTTTATTCAGAATCGAAGTTTTGATTATTCCAAGAGTAATGGAGCGTTAAAATTCAACTTTTCACTTTGCAAAGTAATCTCTGCAAAGTGATCTCGTTGAACGCTCCATCACTTTAAAACCACGACGTGAACAACGAGCGGTGCTTTTTTTTCACTTTGCAGAGTGGTAAAATGTAGCATAAAGTTGGAGAAGTAGAAATGTTTTTTTCACTTTGCAGAGATTACTTTGCAAAGTGAAAAGTTGAATTCTAACGCTCCATTAGTTTTAGAAATTTCAAGTGAACATCTTTTTAGGAATAGAAACAGAAAATGAAAAATATCATAGTGATTTTGATTTTTCTGTACTAAAAATTGGAGAAAAACTTAATTTTATTAATTAGAGCCTTCTTTTCTATTATGAACTTATTACTACTTTAATATTCGAAAATTCTTATTCATCTAGGCCGATGAGTTGTAAGTTCTGATTCAAAAAAAAGCAAGTTTGAAAAGTTATGAAAAAAGTCGTTTGAATATTGAATATTTAAGAAACACATGAATTACGTGATTTTCTAGTTTTTTTAAGATAAAATGTAACCAAAATTGTTTACAAACACACTTAAAAATTTGGTGAAAAAAAATTGATTTTTTTTGGTTTTTGTCTACTTTTTTGTTGTTGATTTTTTGAGGAAATTTTTTTTTGAAAATATTCACAAAAAAACCGACCATTAAAAAAGCCCAGCCCTGGTTATGAGGCGTCATATTTATAAGTTTTGTAAGTTATTTATAATTGCAGTAACTTGGCTTTTAACAAACTTCTCCCTTTACGCCTACGCTCTACGCTCTTTCGCCAAACTACCCTTACCGTAATCAGCTCCCTAAAATCCTGTTTAGAATTTTCAAGGCTCTTTTCTTAGCGCTTTTCTGAAACTTCATATGTTTTTGAATTCATGTTATTTGTTATTTTTACATTAAAACACGCTCAGGCTTAATAATAGTTCACGCTAACGAGGCCAGGACTATTAAACAGGACTTTGGTGAGAAAATTACGGTGAGAGAAGTTTGACGAAAAAGCGTAACAAAAGTACGTAGAAACTAGTAAACAGGATTTCGTTGAGCTGATCACGGTGAGGATAGTTTGACGAAAGAGCGTAGAGCGTAAGCGTAGAGGGTGAAGTTTGATAAAGACCAGTTACTCTTCTTGTCAAATTTCTGGAGAAAATGGCACTTTTTCGCTTCATCGGGTACTCGCGTCGCGTTCGCGTCGCGGTTTTCTTCGCGTTTTATTTTTACATCAAAAAGTTATTTTTACATTAAAAAACGCTTAGGCTTAGGAAAAAGTTTACGATAACGAGGCCGTACGGCTTAGCTAACGAGGCCGTACGGCTTAGCTAACGAGGCCGTACGGCGCGAAGGGGGCCGCGACGCGATTGCGACGCGAGTTCCCGATGAAGCGAAAAAGTACCGAGAAAATCATGGAAAGAGCAACAGCGAAAATTCTCTATCATCTTTGAACAACCCTTGCAATATTTCCCCCCGATAAGTGAACAAGAGGTTCAAAAAGTTTCTTGAGAAGAGACAAAAAGGTAACTTAAAATCTTCAAACAGCCAAATGAGAACTGTATGAAAGGTTTTTTCTTCATTGAAGTAAATTATTGTAAAATTCTTTAATTAAAAGCTCATTCTTACAGTTTAGCTAGTAGGTGGTGATTAACGCTAGTAGATTGGCAGGAGGAGACCGTTCATGAGTATAGCGGAACGCGAAATGGTGAGTTGCCATTCAATAAGAACATTTTTGAGCCAATGTGTGGTTCTCCTTTCTGGAGCATAAGGTGTAAAATAGTGGCTGCTAAAACTTTAAGATTTTTCCCCATAATGTATCCTCGGAGTACATTACATGATTCATGATGAATGACTTCCAATTTTCTTATCTCTCGGTCAAAATACATTTTAATTCTGTGAGAACATCGGCGCTATGTAGTTAAACTGGTAAGGTTTTAAGGAAAAAAATAGGCTTCAGATTTCAAAGTTTTTGAGATTTTTGGACATAACGTGACCATAGTAAGCGACGTAGGCACACAGTTTTTTTTCAAATAAAAATTTTTTTGCAGAAAAGTTTTTTTTCAAAACACTTGTTTTTTTCTAAGAACGGTCTCGTTCGCCTAAGCCGTACGCTTAAGCCTTACCTCGTTAGCGTGACATTTCACCTAAGCCTAAGCGTTTTTTTAATGTAAAAATAATTGCTGAAATGAACTTAAATTATGGTCTATCTCAATATCACAAAACATGTTCGTGAGTTAGTTTCTGGTAAATCACGCACACTAAAATACTGCAGTTTGTGATTAAAGAAACACTTGTGAAATTTTACAGTACACACACCCATGCTTCCACGCTTCCACACGGCTTAGCTGCTTTAAAACACGGCCTCCGCTGGCTTGGCTGTTACGTTCAGTTCATCACTACTACTTCGTCTATATCCACTTTGAGGCACTTTAGTGTAGGGGTGAAGGTGCTCGACTGTGAGTTGCTCGGTGAGAGTTCGGATCGTTCTGATGAGTAATTTTTGCCAAATTTTGTTTTTACATCAAAAAATTATTTTTACATTAAAAAAAGCTTAGGATTAGGAAAAAGTTGGCTTTAATCTACTTTAGCCGTCCAAAGATTTTTTTCTCAGGAAGAGATTTTATTCATGAAAACTCCCTTACCCCCAATTTCTCCTTAGGGCCCCCTTCCCCCAAAACCCCCTCCTTCTTCTTCTTAGCGTTGTCCCGCGCCGGCCGAGGTCGGAGTAGGGTCCGCTGTACGGCGTCTAGCTCTCCATAAACATCTGTCCGTTGCGTCTTCCGAGTGGAGTCTTGCAAGGCGCAGGTCTTGGTTGAGCGTATCCATATATCTTGTCTTCGGTTTGCCTCGCGGGCGTTTGCCTGGTACTTCCATGTCAAGGGCGTGTCTTGCGTCTCTTCGCATCACGTGTCCATACCATCTAACTCTCCCTTCTCGCATCTTGTCTTGTATTGGGGCAACGCCGAGTCTCCCTCTCACAATCGTGTTACGCACACAATCTAGGCGAGTCAGTCCTAGTGTCCAGCGTAACATTTTCATCTCATTCGTGTGGATAATGTTCTCGGTTATACGCGTTGTAGGCCAGGTCTCCGTCGAATAGAGAAGCACGGGACGGATTGCTGTTTCATACATCTTTCCGCGTATGCCAGCTGTGATATTCCTATCACAGAGGACACCTGTAGCTTCTCTCCATTTCATCCAAGCTGCATTTACTCTTTGGCGTGCCGCTGCATTTGTTGACGTGTCTGAGGAGATGACAGAACCAAGGTACTTGAATTCGGAGGTCTTCGGGAGCGGTTCACCGCTGATGTGAACAGTTCCCGTCGTTTGCACTTCGATTTCCTGGTACTCGGTCTTCTTGATGTTGAGGTCTTCATCTTAGAGAGTGCATTCTTCACTTCCTCGGCCGTGATGGTTGGCACGGGTCCTTGTACGGCGTGGGGTGCTCAAACTCTTGGCCGCTCATTTCTTCGAAATGTTCGCGCCACCTGTTTCTGACTTTTAAAGGGTTAGTGACGAGCTTTCCTTGTTTGTCCCTTATCGTGGCTGCTCTCTGGATGTCCAAGGTGTTGCGGTGTCGAGCCTTGGAAAGCCGATAGATGGCTTTATCGCCTCCTGATTGGTTCATCTTCTCATAGAGATCGCGGAAGTAGGAGGCTTTTGAAACTGCGACAGCTCTTTTGGCGTCTTTCTTGGCTGAGCTGTATGCAGCGCGGTCGTCAGCCTCATTTGACGTCCTCCATCTCTTGCACGCATTCTTTTTCGCCTTAATCGCATCCTGAACTTCGGAGGTGAAAAACCAGGTGTCTTTCTCGATTCTTGGCTGTCCGGGTTTCGTCTTTCCGAGGATGCTTGCGGCGGGTGCTCTGATGCTGTCTTCAAGAAGCTTCCAGTGTTCATTTATGTCCTCTGGAAACTGCTTGTAGAGTGCAGGAGGGAGTAGATTGCGATGGATGATGTGCATGAGAGAGAGAGACGTTCTGCTTTCCCAGTCGAGCGCCACCATTTGACACGTGTGCATTCAGGATTACGAGAAGGCTGTTTCTTCGACTTCAATACGCTGTAGTCCATAAAGAGAGGGTGGTGCTGAGATGCAACATGGTCTGATGGAATGACCTTTGCATCTTTCGCGCTCCACAGCTTTGCTCTCAGAATTAACCAAAAGTCAATTTGAATCTGATTTCTTCCGCTCTCGTATGTGAGTCCGTGAGATCGTCTCTTTTTGAAAAAGGAGTTCACGACTGCTAGATCGCATCGAGCACAGAAGTCAAGTAGCCGTTGACCCTCAGCATTGATCGTTCCGATCCCATGTCCTCCATGTTCTCTCTCACGACCTTGTCGATCTGAACCGATGTGAGCGTTCTGTCTTCAAAATCTCCGCCGATCAAGATGTCTTCATGAGAATCTCGGAGTTTGATAACTTCCTCTAGAGAGTCGTAGAAGTCCTCCTTATCAGCGTCGCTACATCCTTGTTGAGGTGCATATGCTGAGAAGACAAGGAAGTGATTGTTGGGCGAAGAAATTCGGACGGCCATGACTCGATCTGTAGAGCGAATGACTTCGGTTACATCATCAGCAATTTTCGAGGAGAGGATAATGCCAACACCATTTCTTGTTGATGACTTGCCATGGTATATCAACTTGTATCCGTCTCCTATCGGCTTCGACTTGCTTCCTCTCCATTTCGTTTCCTGTAAGCAGCAATGTCGACCCTTCTTGCTCCTAGCATTGCGGCCAGCTCTCTACTGCGTCCCGTCAGTGATCCAACATTTAATGTGACGAGGCGAATTTGGGCTGTACGCCGCGCAGACATACCCCGCCCATGGGTAGCTGCCTGTCCTCGCATATTTGACGGTCCTAGCGGACAAGGTAAGACCGCGTCGCTTCCGGGGGGAGCCCTAGCTTTGGTGATATAACTTGAAGAACTTAAAGCCATGGTTTACAACAAGGGTATTCATGCGATCGGCCTGTTGAGTGGATGGTCAATCCGGCCTGGCATCGCAGAACGTGTTTGTCGGGAGTTCCTGCTAATCCTTGACCGTAGAAAAGCAGAAGATTAATCGAAAAGACGGCTCGACTCGTGTGGCCTGGGGCCGTATTCAAAGACAAAACTTTATACTAAAATTCATTGTTAACTTCATACTAAGTTGTAGATTCGCCAAAATGGAATTCAGAGAGTAGACTTTAGGGTAAACTTTGTAGTAAAGTTTAGTAGGAAAGCTGAGACGCTCTCAACCGTCTTGTCTCTGAATAGAGAACTGAGTTGAACTTAGGTCTACAATATATTAGGGTAAAATTTACCTCTGAGTTCATCTTAGATCTCTGAATACGGCCCCTGGACTAACCCCTCTCCGCCTGGCCATCTGACGGATAGTACCACTGCCGGAAGTGGACTCGTCCAAAGGGGGCCCAATTTTAGCCTCACTCAGAACGTCGTGATTCCGGCAATCACGGTACTTTGAGGTATTGGGGCTAGGGAAGGTAGACCGTTTTTTCTTTCAAATTCGCTCATTTTATTGTTCTAATTAACCTATGATCAAATTTGAAGGCAAAACTGAGTTTCACTCGTTTCCAAAATTGTTTTAAGGTCGACCCGGAAGTTTTGTTGTGACTTTTAGCCGTCGTTTAGTGGTTTTGATTGAGTTTACATGCTTTCGGAGTAGTATAGGGCCAAAAAAACTCAAATTTTTTTTTCAAACTGTGTGCCTACGCCGCTTACTTAGCTCACGTTATGTACAAAAACTCATAAGAAAAAACCGTTTTTAAATCCTTAGTTTTACTGTAAATGCTAACCAGTTGAGCTGCAGTAGCGCCAGAACATCAAAATATAACATATATTAGAACAAGCTATTGAATTTTTTAAAAAAAATTTCAAGTAATAATTCTATTAGTTATCATACTTATTGAGCAATCGACAGTACATGTACTTATTTTCTTCTAGGCTAATATTGTAGGATTTTTTTTAAAAAAAAATTTCAACGTTTTGCAAAGCTTTTAGGGTTTTTTAATCAAAGATTTTTTCTATTCAAAACTTATGTTTTCCAGTTCACTCGGAAATTTTGTGAAAAATTTGAAGCGTATATTGAATACAACAACAGTCATAAGAGAATTGAATAAGACGTTTTTTTAGTGTATTTATTTTTCATAAGAGTTTTAGTTGTGTTCCGAGCTTTCAGAACTTTTTCTTAGAGAGAATGAACGTCGAAGAAGATAAGAGATGATCAATTAAAAAATGCAATGTGTTTATGAAGGCATAAAAAAGAAAACAGTTTTGTAATGGGCTATGGCGAGTGTTATTTCTATGGGAAGCTGATTTCCATTTCATGCATTTCCTATTTTAGGGAAGGAAAAGTAGTTGTTCAATCTTTACTTCAACTCTGTTTATTCCTCTTTGCCTTCTCTCGAGTATTCTTACCCTCTCGACTCTCTCTATGTATTCAACTCTTCTCTCTTCTCACATCTCTATGTTTATCTTTTCTTCTTCTTATCTGTATCCCTCCCTTTTCACCATGTTCTCTCTGCCTCTCTCTCCTCTTCTCCATGCGCCACAGAAGGTCAACCTCTGTGACGGCTCCCTCTAAGTGCTCATTCGCCTAGGACACGCAATGACATGTGTCTCTGTTGTCAAGATGCCTTGAGGCGCTCCTATTTCTCTGGTTTCTCTTTGCCCTACGCACTCTTCCCCCTCGAATTCTACCGTATTTACTCGAAGCATCTGACGCCCGAGTGCAGTGGACACTTTTTCAAACTTATACAGAAAGAAGTGAAATGCATGTTATATGGATGTATCAATTGCAAATGTGCGAGTGAGCAATCTCTCCAGCCTGGAAGGTTCCCCCTTCCCCAACCTCCTCCTGCCATTAAGGATTGACACGGAAGAAAGGCCAGTTACACTCACATGGATATCTTAGAAGATTACTTTGCAGAAGCGAAGTATCATACTCTTGAGTTGATGGCATCACGTTTCGAACTGTGTTTATAAGCATTGCACATAGATACTTTGCAAGAAAGAAAAATAGGATCAATCTTTGTTGAAAAGAGTTTTTGTTGAAAACAAATTCTATGTATCTCGATCACAAAAAGTACCTTACTAAAAAAATCTCCTTCACTTCACGAATAATGTGCTACCGTATGAATATGAGAGAGGAGATCTAAACAACGATTTTTTTCTATTTGTCTTTATTATATTTTTCCTCTCTCAAAAAATTTTTTTTACTCTCAAGTTTTCTGTTCTACTAATTATGAATATCTTTTTTTCTCTTTCAATACTTTTTTCCTTTTTACTTCTTTTCGTCTCGTTCTTTCCTTTTTTCCATCCCTATCTCTCCTTTCCCCAGTGTCTCACTCTGAATTTCTCTCTTTGTTTCTTTTCCTACCTCTTCATATTTTTAACCTTTAACAGAAAAGCAGACGATTCGTATTATTCTTACTATTTATATCTCCCAAGTCAACTCTTAAACAGAAGACTTTTGGTTGATATGTCTTGAGAATGGAAGCGGTTCGAAGCCGTATCCAGTACGGAATAGGTCAGTGTTAAGTTTCATCCAGCTTCCGTTTTCGAGATTAGCACTCTCTAAAATTTTGCTCCCTCTTACCCTCTCTTTATCCACTTCCTTCTGGATTTCTCCTACTTATAATATTCATGCTCCGTTAGTTGACTCTTGATGAAAGAGTTTACCTAAGGAATCTGAACTATAGCTTGCAGTCTGGAAGGAGGGGGGCGCAATCCTTTTCTCTTCACCAAATTGACTTTATCTTCCTCTCTTTTTCTATCTCTTTCTTTCTTTTAATCCCTATCTCTCTTCCTATCTTTAAGTCTTTATTTCTCTCTCACACTTCCACCCTTTTTCCTCAGTTAGAAGATTATTCAACTGATATTTACTGGAGTTCAGAGCATCTCACATTTCCTTAACTCATTTTTCATCTCAGATTTTCTCTGCTTCCCTATGCTTTTCCAGTCTCTCTGAATACGTTTCCTCGTCAACTCCTGAATTTAGATTCCGCCAAGCGCCTTTTTTCCAGGGAGATTAGCTGCAAAGAATTTTTTAAACCTAAAATTGACACAGGTGATTAAAAAATTAGAAAAACAAAAAGAAAGAAAAAGGAAAAAGATTTTTTCGGTTTAGTCCTGCTAAATATTTAAGTTTAGAGCCAGGGCTGCTTACAAAATCAAAAAAAAAAACGATTTGAGGTTCACAGCAGACTTGCGTTAACAGCTTCGAAATAATAATAATTAATAAATAACAAACCACCGAGCTCTTGTTCGAGCAGGACTGGTTTCAAAGCTAATGAGAAATGAGTAACTTCTTAATTATCCTATGTACATAGGTCTGATGTAAGCGTCACGCGCGTTTGTAACTCAGAAAACTAGGCCGTTAAGTTTTTTCAAGTTTTTGAAACACTATCGCACGGATGAGCGATGGATCCATGTGAGCGTAGTGGTAAAACGCTCCATTCCCGGATATACATAATGTGAAAGAGTTAGCAGGATTCAATTCCACCCGGTGGAAAAGCTTTTGTCTGTGCGGTGGTATTTCTTTTAACGAAAGCTTGAAGATACTTATACTTCTTAAAACATCAACTGTTTTAAATTTTAGCGCGCCCTCCTTCGAGCTTCAACTGCTAAAAAAGGTTTTTCTAAGCAAGGTACTAGCCTTGAAGAATCACTTATATAGTTTCGAATCAGTTTTTCAACACAGTTTCGAAGGAATACTTAGCGTTATCGAAAAAGTTTTAGTTTTATTTGAATCTGCTTTGCAAAATGCTCTTTGGTAAAACTTGGAAAATCCTTCTTTTCGAGAAGTTGTATATATTACGACCTTGTATTCAGAAAGATTTGAAATTGGAAAGAAGGACAGGCTTCCTGATTTAAGCTGCTCCTAGGTAACATTTGATGTTGTTGCCCAGGGGTACGTCGGGGAGTGAAGATAGGGAATGGATGGGTGGTGGTAGAGTGGATAGGGAATGGATGGGTGGTGGTAGAGTGGATACTGCAAGATCTGAGTGAATATACACGGGGAGAGTAGGGTAGGGAGGTCAGTGAAGTCAGAGACGACAGACAATCAAAGAAAAAGTAAAAAGATGCGAGAATAAAAGCAGGGTTTGGTTTTTTCGGTTCTGTCGTTCTCGTTTTGTTTCTTCTCTTTCATTTTTTTCTCTCGATTTATACTTCTCTTTCATTTCTATAGCTAAACCTTTCTATATCTCTGAAACCATTTTCTCTTCTCCAAAACCCTTTGCTCTACCCTTGGGTGAATCTCGTTCTTTGGTACTCTTATTCTTACTCTCTGACTTGCCATCGCTTTCGTTCTTCTTACGCCTCATTTCCCTTTACTTCAAGAAGTAACGCCATTTTAAAACGGTTAACGCTCTCAAAAATTCCTTATTCGAAAAAAAAACTATAATTTAGAAAAGGCGGAGAAGAGCAACTAGACATGTACCCTTCTCGTCGCATAAAAAACTAAAACGTCCTTCAGTTCCCCCCGCGACAAACATTAGCAGTGACCTAAGAAGAATGAACGAATGAATGAATTTATTACATGAAGCACGGTTACAACAATCATGTTTGGAATGAAAAGGACTAAAACTTGATATCGAACTATCCGTTCAAAGACAGCAGAACCATGAATTTCTGTGAAAAGGCGAGCTACCCTTATGGAAAATGAATTCGAACGTAATACAGTCCTAGGGGTCCGATGGTATAATTTGTAGTGATAACCGCGGGTGGTAGACGATCTCAGATTGCAAAGATGTGTTTTTTCTCTGACAAAATAGTTTTACCGCATATTAGTTTGAGCAGTAGATTCAAATCATTAGTCTCCCTCGTTGATAAAGGGAGCGAATCCTTAGTTTATTGTTTCTTATGTCGCTGCTGGGCATGTTTCTATAATCAGCTTGAAAACAGCGTTGAAAGACTCGTCGAGTAAAGTAGTTTTGTACTTTCTCTAATATAGCAATATCTTTGGAAAGATGGGGAGAGTTACAGTGGTACAATGGTTCAAAATTGACTTTACGTAAGCGTTTAGAAGAACATTTGGATTCATACTTCTTAAGACTTTCAAAATTAGATGACATTGTCTTTTGGCTTTCATGGAAATCACTGAGAAATGCGAAAAAAAGTTTATTATTTGTCAATTATAAAACCTAAGTTTCAAATCTCATCAAAATAAGGCATTTTCTGGTGATTCAATGAATATGGAAAACGTTCGGGCTGGTTCTGATCTATGGGACTCTATATTTAGGCTGAGATAAAGGTGATTACCAATCTCTAGACCATTCGAAAACCTGGTTAACAGATTCTTGTAGGGTCAAGTGAGAAGCTGACTTTCAAAAAGATCTATAAACTTTCATATCATCCATCCGCAAATACTTTTATTTTACAACCGGAAGAAGCTATTTTGCTAACGATGTCCGAGGTATAAATTATAAAAGTAGTGGGCCTAATACGCTTCCCTGAGGAACGCCACTTGATACGGGAAATGGCTTCGATAGCTTATCATTAACCCTCACTTTATACGATCTACCGTTCAGGTATTCTTCTATCCATAGGACTATTTTGTTGGGAAATTTAAGAGCCAGTTTATTTAAAGAAGAAGCCACTGTTAAAGTTGAGAAATTTCGAGACCAAGTGAGGCCCGTAAGCCAAACTTTTTGATTGATCTGTCAAACAATAACTCGTGCAAGATCGCTAACAGAATGAAAATGCTTAATTGAAAATGAGGCTTTTTTTGGAAACACGACGGGAAAATTTTCCCGCTCTTATGGAAGAACCAAGTTTTGTAATAACAAAGTCGATAAATTTTCGTAACTTTTTCAATAACTTTTTTTAAAAAACTTATTTTGCTTCCCCTTTTCACAATTATACACTCTTTACCTCACTTTAGCCCCACTGTATATATTCACGCTCTTTCTCTCCCACCATTTCTCCAGTTCACACTCTTTCTCTCTCTCGCTCTCTCCCTGTAGCTGTTTCTCTCCCTCTCTCTCTCTCTCTCTCTCTCTCTCTCTCTCTCTCTCTCTCTCTCTCACACACACTCTGTCTCAACACTCTCTCTCTCTTTCTCTCACGCTTTGTATCGCTCTCTCTTGTTCTCCCTCTGTTTTCGTTCGCTCTCTTTTTGCTCCTCTTCCATCTTTCTCTCTTTCTTTTGCTTTTGGTCTGAATGTTTCTCTAGTCGAAGCTGTCTTTTCCCTGTCTTTACTTTTTCTATGTCTTCTTTCAGTTCCATCACTCACATGTTTTTTTGGGTTTACCAACGTTTCTATGTGTCTAATTCTCTAAATACATACATACATAGATAAATGAAATCAGACTGCAAAATCAACTCTTGCTCTTTTTTTCTGCTCCTACAGATGTCGTATATATTTCCCTTTTCAAAAGCAGAAACCTCAGTCTTCCAACTCAAACCCAGATGTTTCTGGCGTAAAAGTCTCACTCTTACCCTTCTTCATTCATTCGCTTGCTGAGAGAGGCTCTTTTTAGTTTTTCTCGACTTACTGCTCACTTTCCCTCTCTTTTTTCTTTCTCTTCTATCTCTCTCTATTTGTTTTCTCTCTAACTCTCGCTTTGATTCTCCCTGTTTCTATCTTCTTCTGATTCCATCTCTGAGGTATATCTCGATCTAGAAGCACATGTTGCATCGTTATTACAAGTATACGACGATGCGAGTGTTAAAGAGACTGCGGGAGTAGTACATTCAATGTCTTATAGGTGTAGAAGAACTTAAGAGATAGCCAGCAGTTTTTGAAGCTCATAGCCTCAGCAAAATCACCATTGTAGCCGTTTTAAACGATATTCATTGTTTTTAGTGTACAAGCTGGCAAATTTAACTGGGCCCTATAGACAGTAATTTTTTGAAATAAAAATCTGAGCTGCACAATTTGAAGGCAGTGATGCTCGGTTGAGACAAAAATTTATGAAGTGTCACTAAAAGATAGTTGAAGGATGGATGAAAGTGACTCCTCTCTCTTCATCCTACACCTGGATCTAATTATATCTGACCGAAAGTGCTATCACACAAGCTGTTACATTTTTTAACAGTTTTTAATCATAATGTTAAGACGACAAACTGGGCATCACTGCCTTCAAATTTTGTAACTAAGCATTTGAAGGTTTATCATTCATCTTCCATCTCTCTTCAGTCTAAATTGTGAATTCTGGAGTTATGCTCTGCTTAACGCTTTCGCTTCATGAGCATGACTGACTAAAAGAACAAGGCAATTAAGCCTTTCATATACATATATCACTATCACACGGAATAGCAATGTGTCACCGTGGTGTGATGGTAACGCGCTTCCTCCTGAAATGAGAAGAGCTGGCTGGGTTCAATCCCGCCCGGTGAATGTGATGGTAACGCGCTTCCTCCTGAAATGAGAAGAGCTGGCTGGGTTCAATCCCGCCCGGTGAATGTGATGGTAACGCGCTTCCTCCTGAAATGAGAAGAGCTTGCTGGGTTCAATCCCGCCCGGTGAATGTGATGGTAACGCGCTTCCTCCTGAAATGAGAAGAGCTGGCTGGGTTCAATCCCGCCCGGTGAATGTGATGGTAACGCGCTTCCTCCTGAAATGAGAAGAGCTGGCTGGGTTCAATCCCGCCCGGTGAATGTGATGGTAACGCGCTTCCTCCTGAAATGAGAAGAGCTGGCTGGGTTCAATCCCGCATGGTAACGCGCTTCCTCCTGAAATGAGAAAACTGGCTGGGTTCAATCCCGCCCGGTGAATGTGATAGTAAGGCGCTTCCTTCTGAAATGAGAAGAGCTGGCTGGGTTCAATCCCGCCCGGTGAATGTGATGGTAACGCGCTTCCTCCTGAAATGAGAAGAGCTGGCTGGGTTCAATCCCGCATGGTAACGCGCTTCCCCCTGAATTGAGAAGAGCTGGCTGGGTTCAATCCCGCATGGTAACGCACTTCCTCCTGAAGTGAGAAGAGCTGGTTGGGTTCAATCCCGCATGGTAACGCGCTTCCTCCTGAAATGAGAAGAGCTGGCTGGGTTCAATCCCGCCCGGTGAATGGGATGGTAACGCGCTTCCTCATGAAATGAGAAGAGCTGGCTGGGTTCAATCCCGCATGGTAACGCGCTTCCTCCTGAAATGAGAAGAGCTGGCTGGGTTCAATCCCGCATGGTAACGCGCTTCCTCCTGAAATGAGAAGAGCTGGCTGGGTTCAATCCCGCCCGGTGAAAAATTTTTTTTTCGTGAAATGTTATCATCGATTATCATCAACATACATGTATAGGCTTCAGAGCGGAGCTCACGGAAACATATTTCTAGACAACATATTCTAAATGTTGTATGAGCCTTAAAATGAATTGCAATGCAGCAAGCTTTTACGGAAATCTTAGAGTAGATTAGAGAGAAGGAAGCAAGGAACATGTCGGCAGATCACTTGGGTCCAGTAGACAGCCATGATCTTCTGTGAAAAGTTGAGCTGGGATCCAAAAAGTTGCCGAAACCCATCCGAAGAAGTTTTTTAATATTTCTTTTTTAATATATATTTTTATACTCCAGATTTATTCAAATATAATTTTAAATTCATGTTTTTAATGCTCAATTATCTTGACACGAGAAAGATAATAATAATAATTATGATTCTTAGTTGGTGAATACTGGAAGTAGAATTCTGGTAATGTGCGCGACTTTTGTCTCAAGTTCGACCCGCACTCCGGACAGATCTACCAAAACCAAGGGAGTTGAGAAATGTAGGCACAATTCCCCACTGCTGCTAACCACACTAGCAGTTACCCAGCGAGCAGCCACTCGTTCTACGAGGATTTGGGCCTGACCCACTTCTCAGGAGAGCGCGTACACTGCCGCGAGGCAGGAACAAGTGCGTATAAGGTTTTAACACCGAAGAAAAATTAGAATAATATAATATTTTACACAACTTCTCATTGGTGTAAGAGAAACACATTAAGACAACAGACAGGAACACATCGTTAAAGAACTCGAGATTGATAAGGAGGTTTTTAACCATGTTTGAAAAGCATAAAGTGTTTTCTGCTCTGCAACCTATTCTTTCATTGGAAAGATTTTTCGATTTAAAAAGATACGTTCAGTGTGATTGTCCAACCAAGACAATACATATGAAGTTTTGGTATGCGATCACAGAGAATGATTTTAAATAACCAAATTTTAAAAAAAACTCATGCATAGATCTGTTCTCGTAATATGCGGAAGAAATATACCCTTGGTACTGTATAGTAAATGGTTTGTGGGGGTTATTCTATTAAAAGGATTGAAAACCCGGCCGTTACAGAATTACACCGTGCACACTGTGCGCACTGTGCGCACTGTACACCGTACAAATTACACCGTACACTGCGGCCGTTACAGAATTACACCGTGCACACTTAAATTTGCATGAGTGTTTGACGCACTATATTGTTTCACACTATAATTAATTTCCTCCAAAAAATATGAATTTTCTTCAATAATATCATGCCATATCAAGCAGCAAACGTGCGAAAGTTTAATAAACCATTGACGAAGTATAAATTTTCGGTTTAGAATTAGTTTCAATGATTGAAATATATCTAGTTTTGAGTAAATCAGTAAGTTATTCGCATCATCGTAATTTTTCAGGTCTGATGGAACAGTTCCGAGAAGGTCCAGAAGGGTTCTTTTACCAGTTCAGAGTCTATAAAATATGGCAATGACTTCAGCGAAATACATAACAAAAACTCCTTTCAACTAACATAATTAAAAATGCAAAATAAAATTGATAACTCACTTCGCATATAAAACGTACCTAAACTAAAATGTAGACATTCGACTTTAGTTACCCACCATACAAACAGGGTATCCAAGGTACTGTCGTTCGTGAACAGTATATTCTCGTTACTAAGCCGTACGGCCTTGTTAACGCAATCCTAGCTTGGACTGAAGGCAAGAAGAGAAAACAGCGCACATCGTGGTGAAGCGCGTTCGCTGCCAAAAGAAATTGTAAAAAGAACTAAAAATTTCAGCTTACAAAAACATCAGTAAGAAACCATCACAAATACCATTTTTGTTGGGGAGCGCATTGTTCTTAAAGGGGCAGTGCTTTACATGAGGGAGCCGCTCTTTATTTCAGGAGCTCCCCCTACGCTTTACTTTGATGGGGGAGAGCGGCGGATATAGGCTCCTTCATCAATTCCTTCCAACCTGACACCCCAATCTCATTGACTGTACTACAACATATCAAGAGATCGGCAAGTGCAAGCCAATAGGAAACAGAAAAAGGTACAGCCAACAGAAGATAGTGATAGGGGTTATTAAAATGAGTAAAATAACAAGCAGTAAAATTTTAAAATTCAGTAACCGTATTGATGAGAAGATGCGAGAGATGCGAGAATGAAGCCGTCTCTCTTTGGATGTGGTCTTCGCTTCTGCAAACAAAAAATAAATGTTTATCTACCTTCAGTTCTAAGCCTCAACGTGAGGGTAAAAACGGGTAAGAACATTTATAAAGGCCGAATATTAATAGGGCGACGTTTTAAATAAAGCGCATGAGCGGAGATAAGAATTTTCCCGTGCACGGTGTAATTCTGTAACGGCCGCAGTGTACGGTATAATTTGTACGGTGTACAGTGCGCACAATGTGCACGGTGTAATTCTGTAACGGCCGAAAACCCTCTCACTTCAACCCTTTTTAAGCTTAAAATAGCTTTAGAGCTGAAGTCATGACTGAAGGAACGTTATAGGAAGCTGTTTAGTGACGAAGAAAGAGACAAAGCAGAAGAAAATGAGAGAGTTAATGAGGATAAAGACAGAGAAGAGAGAGCGAGAGAGAATAAGAAAGAGAAAGACAGAGAGAGAGAGAGGGAGAAAGTGAGAGGAGAGACAGAGAACATGAAATGGAAGACAGTCCGGTGAGATATTGTACTTCAAGGGTGGGAGGAATGTTGAAAGGAGGTTGTAGATGGGATCCCTCCCTGTAACGTAAAGGGTGTCCATCAAACGTTTCTTTGGTGAAGAGAGTGAGTCCTGAGACTTAAGGTACAAGGGATATAGCTAAGATAAGTGTGAAAGATAGGGAGAGACAGGGAAAGAGAATGCGGGGCTCAAAAAAGGTGGAAAGGTAGAGAGGAAGAGAGAAAAAAGAGACGTTTAGTGAGAAAACTGTCCACTTTAAAGCAGACTGGCCACTCTCAAGGCTTGTTGCCTGTAGCCTCAAGAGTCTCCTCTTCATTTAGAAATCCTTTCCTTTCTTTCTCCGCTAAAAGCTATCATATCTGAGAAGGGGAGGGGGGGGGGAGTTTGTCTCCGTGTAACTTCTTGTTCCCTCTCTTTCTCTCTCCGTGTTTCCTTCTCTTTATCTCTCTCTTTCTTCCTTTCTCGCTTCTCTCTCATTCGTTTTTCTCTTTTTACTCTCTTACTCTTTTTTTATTAAGTTTCTCTTCAATTTTCTCTTTCTTTTCCTCTCCCTCTCTTGCTTTGTTTTTCTCACTCTTTCTCGATCATCTCTCCTTCACTTTGAGGCATAAAAATTTGTATAATATTCTGCCCTTATGAATAACGCCTCTTGCGAGTCTTATGAGATCAAGCAGTGCTATACAGAGGTCCCGGTTAGCCTAACGAGAGGTTCCTCTTAAGCTGCTTTTCGGAACTTTTCCATATGAGATTACAGTAAGAAACATTTACAGTAAGAATAAAAACATTACAGTAAGAAACACTATTATCAACAAGAAACAACTGGAAGGAGGTAGTGAGAGAGACAATAGGACTTGATAGACTCTTTCGAAGGTTTGAAAAACTATTGTTGAGTAAACCTCCATCAAACATTTTTTTTAATTGCTGAGATGCGAAATTTGACTTTGTAAACAGTGAGCTTTAAATTCTGCTAACTCAATTCTTAATCCGAGTGGTACATTGTACAAATTATCGATAAAAGAAAAACACATACAAAATATCCAAATAATGTTTTGAGATCGAATGTGATTCCCATAACAAGATCTTCACAGAAATAACTTATCAAATAAAACAAACAGAAAAAACATGTTTGTATAAATATGGGTGCAGATATTTATATATTTTTGACTTATTACAATCCTATATAACAATAAGCGGGGAATCATGCCAAGTAAACACTTTTACTGCATTAGAAAAAGTAAGATGTGAACAATACTCTCTCACAGCCTTTAAAACATACTTAGTTTATTTTGTATTGAAAAAAAACTGAAAAATATTGTAGCTTTAAGGTTCCATTAACTAAGTATATCCTCAAACCCTAATTTATTAATAAGCTTTTTTTTCGAAATTCTGGTAAGTTATAGGGAGAAAAGTTCTTAAGAGAGACGTTATAACTTCAGAAGAAACTAAGTTTTCAGGTCTTACGCCATTGGTTATATGGCTCTACTTTCGTATCTCTACTCGTTTCTCTCAGGAGAAGCTTCAAAGCACTACCTCTACCTCACATATATCCAATAAGCTCCGCCCTCATTTACCCTCCCCCTCCCCATCTTTCCCTCGAGAAACAATGCCTGAGGTGACACAGAGACTTGGGCCTCTTCCAGCACCCAACGACGCTTCTTTAGATTTTCTTTTTGACGTTAGAATTTTTTAAACTTTACCTTTTTTAATTTTTTCTCATTTAACTTCTGTTTGAGACTGTGATGTTTTTTTTCCTGAAATAGCCGCTACCCATGCTTTTTGATCCTTTTTTATCGCGTTCGATCGTTGTAAATAAAAGTCTCCGATAAAAACTAACAATTGTGGACTCTAAGCTCAAATTCAAGCAACACGTAGAAATCATACGTGCTAGGACTCTGTGTAGAATTTCACAAGTTTTCAAAGTGTTTAGATGTTTGGACTTGAACGGTTACAAAACCGTTTACACCACTTACATCAGACCACTACTTGAATATGGTACAATTATTTTCTCTCCGAAAGTCCGCAGTAATAATTCGAAGAGGTTGGAATACCCTCAAAGACTTTTCACAAAAAAAGCTTATTCTCGTTGTGGAAGTATTAGGTTGAGCTATCCCCAACGTCTCGCTGAATTCAATTTGGATTCACTCGAATCATTCGACGACTCCGTTCTGATTTATTGGTAGTTTTTCGTCTACTTTCTGATAGAGCGGATTGTCAGACGTGCAAAAAAGAGCTGAATTTAAGAACTGAAACCAATCTCCGCACTTCAGACCGAACCTCCAAATTAACTCTGATGAACTTTAAACGATACAATGATCCACATTCTTTCTTTTCTAGAGCAATTGCTTTATGGAATAAAGTTACAGATAATTTCAAAGAGATTCAAGATATAGAGGCATTCGGCAAGGCTCTAGAAGAAATCGACCTCTCGAATGTCATAGCTTTACCGAACTTTCTGTTGTCAACAGCAAGAGTGGACACCAACGAAAATTGACCGTCTTATTCCTCATTATTCCCCTTCCTATTTCATGATTCCATATAAGCGATGGCCTTACAAGCTATCCTATGGTAATAAAGAACTACAAGAAAATCTTATCGAGTTCAATTAATTCTTGAGAATTTTTTGAATTAAAAAAATGGTTTTCCTCTTAAAAGTTTGATAGTATCGAGTTGCTTCACCAGCAATTGTTTCGAATTTTCTGTATTTTATTTGAAAATGATAAAGGTAAATGCCACATTATCTGAACACCAAGTGATTACTCTTCTTCGGTTCAGTTTCGTAAATCTAAAATTCGAAAAAGAAAGGTTTCGGTCCTTTAGGTTTAGTTTTTAACTTCTATCTGTGTTTCAAGGCGACTTTTCAGTTCATCAAAAAATTAGTTTTGAAGCAAAAAGTTTTTGAACATTTAGGATACGGCTAATAGCATTTAGGATACGGCTAATAGCTTCAAAAATACTAAACCCCTTCAAAAACTGAAAGTCCCAGGCCCACATAGCTGTCAACTTTCCTATTTCTCTCTTCTAAAGACATGAAAAAAAATTTCCAAGCATTCTCTTATCGATTGACCTTCCAAGTTTTTGTGATTAGCTAGTCAGTGTAGCATATCTGCTTTTTGTTCGTTAACCCGTTGAAGAACAAACCGAGAGAGTATATCTAGTCATTCAACAATGAAAACAAAAAGGGTTTAAGGATTTTAACCGTGTTTAAAATTTTCTTATCCTTTCTTCATTAGCATCCCAATTTCAGTAAAATTCTTCGTGATCCGTATTTTTCGAACGGGTTAGTATTAATTTCCGTATTTTTTCTCGAGTCTTGAATTTCTGAAATCTTACCTTCTTTTTTTTTACAAAAATATTCTTGCCACTTTTGCGGCTGATAACAACTATTTGATGTATGAGTTTTATAAACAAACGATTCTTACGTCCTTGTATATTTTAAGCTAGAATCGTTCTACCTTTTAAATTTCAATAATTGAGTTTTATTGATACCATTTTTTGCAACTTAAGTTGAAAGGGCACAATTTTAATTAGGGGGTCCGCACTTTACTTGGGGGCTTTGGTTTTTAGTGTGTTAAAACTACTGTATTTATTACACGATTCTCTATTGCTTGACAAATTTAGTGATTGAATCGAAAAATATTTATAATATGAGATATTTTCTCATGCGAACTCTTTCCTGAGCCATATAAAACTAAAATATTGTGGCTAATTGTTCTATACGGCCTCGTTCCTAAGCCGTACGGCCTAGTTAGCATAAATTTTACCTAAGACTTAGCGAAAAAATCTGTGAAAAGTGACCTGGCCCCCCTAAGTAAAGTGCGGCCTTTTAAGTAATGTGCGCCCCCCCCGAATAACAAAGTGCCATTGGAAGAAATGTGCACGGAATATTTCTTTAAATCTTTGTACATAGAATTCCTAAAAAGATCTTTTGATTTATACCACCAGATGTGAATAATTGTAACAAGAACGTAGCGCTAAGAACGTAGCGTACGGCCTCGTTAGCATAAATTTTACCTAAGACTGAGCGAAAAAATCAGTGAAAAGTGACCTGGCCCCCTAAGTAAAGTGCGGCCTCTTAAGTAATGTCCGCCCCCCCCCCCCCCCCGCCAAATAACAAAGTGCCATTGGAAGAAATGTGCACGGAATATTTCTTTAAATCTTTGTACATAGAATTCCTACAAAAAATCTTTTGATTAATACTACCATTCATAAACTACCATTCATAGTTGTACTACAAGTTGTTGTTCTTGCATGGAATAAATGAATTGAAATTGAATTGAATAGAAAAATACCAACAGAAGTGAATAATTGTAACAAGAACGTAGCGCTGTTGTACAAATAATTCAAAAATCGCTCGTCAGCTCATGTATGGGCGAATTGAGTTTTCAAAAAGTCGAAACACTATTTTTTATCAGTGATAAAGTACACAAAAAAAAGAGTATGAAAAGTCATACTTTCGAAAGTATGAGAATGGAACTAGTACATACTCTAAAAGTATTCCTGCGCGTAAGTACGAAAGTAGGCTAGAGAGGCATATTAATGTATGAATGGAATACATTTAAAGTTTGCTAAAAAATATTTTGAATGTATGCTGTCTACAAAAAGAAAATATGCTGTTTATTGGGTTTTTCATTCAAAAATTTTCCTTGTTTGTGAATTTCCCGAAGGGCCTTTTTCCCGAAAAGCGTTCCCGAAGGGCCTTTTTCAAGGAGAGCGCATCACAACCAAACATTTTTCCCGATGCGTTACTTCCGGAATGGCTGCGTAAAATGAATTACAAGATACGATTCGTATGTGAGCTTCACCCTTATAAAGTAGTCGAGATGATAATTATTGGGCAACCTAAGTCAACCGGGTTTGATAATAGGATAAAGGCCAAGAAAAGGAAGAGAAGCCACCAAGGCATACTTTCAAAAGTATAACATTCATACATTGATTGTATGCCTCTCTAGACTTTCATACTTACATTCATACATTGACATTCATACTTACGCGCAGGAATACTTTCAAAGAGTTACTATTCATAAATCACATGTATATGACTTTTTTTAGCATATTTTCCCAAACTCATCCTTTTTTGTGTGTGTAGTTTTAGAGTCCAGGCGTGGCATAATGGTAGTGTGTTCGGCTATTGTGTGAAGAGTTCCAGGTTCGACTCCCATTTCTGACAGATCCACCCATACCAGATGGTAAAGAAATGTTGGTATTGCTCTGACACGAATCTGACTCTCCACACCGGTGCTACACACATTAGCAGTGGTTCTATCAGTGGTAGTTCAAGGTGAACCCTACTGTGAGGCGGGAACAAGCGCGAAGAAGAAGAGTGAAGCAGTTGTAGAAATGGGAGGTCCCTTTCGAAATTGCCAAAAGATCCGTTTGGGTATAAATGAAGAATTCTCTTGTCGCCTCCGGCAAGACTGAAATTTAGTTCAAGAAAAATGATTAGATAACTGAGGCACATATGTTTCTCGCTCTAACGGCTACCGTTTTTTATTTTAAAAAAACAATTTTTTTTTTTCTAAATATACACACATATACATAAATGTATGTACACATAAAATTTTTCTTGGATACCTGGCCTATCTTTTTCTCCGCGCACAATACAGCCTTGAGGCAGGGCGCCAGGGGAACCACCACTAGTTCTAACAGGTTCGGTCTGTATCGAGTTATTGAGTAAAGACCTAACCCATTGAAGCCATTTACTGTTACCAGAGTCATTGATAGTGTCTAAAGAGGACGGTAAAAGAGAAGACAACAGGGAAAATTTAAAAAAAGGACCGACGTTTTGTAACCTTTCGATTCGAGAGAATCTTCTTGGAATGGGTTTTGAAGTTGATTGCTTACCGTAATTCTAAAATACTCACCAGAACTCAAAAAAGTTTACAGCCTTTTTAAAAGACCAAAATAAATTTCAGTCTCGAAGTCATTGCATACTCGATCTGATTCTTCTTTTCTACTCGTCCTCTATGTATATGGTTGTTTTTTCTCGGGTCTTTCGACCGGAATTCTCTTTTTCCTTCAAACTTCAAAACCATACCTAAGCAATTTTTTCGTATGAGTCAGTTGTCGTGGTGTGGATTCTGGCGGGCATGGTTTTCGGAAGTGAATTGTTGGGGGGAAATACTTATGAACCCGAAGTAATCAAAAGTTTAAACTAGCATTTAACAAATTTAAAAGAAGAATTTTTCATTCTTCTGAAATATGGCTTTGGTTCTTCTGAAATATGGCTTTGGAAATTTATGGATATCATTCGAGATTTTATGCTTTTCAACTTGACTCTTCCTCTCGAAAGACTATTCCTCTTATAGTTTATAGATAAGAGAAAACAATATTCTACTATTTTCTTAAATTTCTTTAGCCACTTTTTAGCGAGACTGCTAGCTGTCGAAATTCCTTGAATGTCCATATTGTTTTTTATCCCATTGCTGTATCAATTGTAATGATATTTGTCTACATGGAAATAAATGAAATTAAATGAAAAATGAAATGAAATCGGAGCCCGACTAACTTGAGTGAGTAACATTTAGGAATTGAAAGTTAGCAATGAAAAAGAGATTATAGTCATTCCTCCGGTCATTCCACTCCCTTCTTCATCTAATATAACTTTTATTTGAACAAATTTTCCCATGGAACTTGCATACACTCATAGGCAACAACTTTTTATCGGGTTACAAAGACGCGAACTGACCGCTACAACACGATGGATATCAGTCACTTTATGGCAAGAAAGCAAAAAAAAAATTCTTGAAACCATCAATCAAAACAATAACACATCAACTTAACACAAACGTATACTGATCAATATAAAATTGAATGACGAGCACACAAACAAAAAATTGTCATATTACCTTTTTTGCTCGCAAGGCACCCCTCGTCACCCAATGAAGAAAGGAGGAATTAAGTTTGGACGAATTTTTATTACTTCAAATGGTCCTGCCTTAAAGTGGCTAAAAAGGCGGCGAATTCGAATATAATTTTGAAATGAAATATAAATATTGAATGAAAATTCGATAAGGGCTGTTTTTCACTTTTTTGTTTGCGATCGCAATGCAATATTGCGCAATCAAAGCGCATGCGTCAGCCGCGACGCGTACACTTCGCCGCTCCTGTTCCTTGCATGCATGCAATTTCCATTTTGGCTGCGCACTGTTTTGCTCACCAACCGTTTTTAACCGTAAAAAAGTAAAACTCATTTGCTCACATACAGTTATAAATTCGCTCACTTTCGGTTAATTTTTACGGTTAAAAACGGTTGGTGAGCAAAACAGTGCGCAGCCTTTGAAACCATACATGTACGTACGTGCGTGCGTGCGTGCATGCATGCATGCTTCATTCCCCCTCTCTAGTCTCACTCTGAGAGGTGACCCACTCTACAGCTCTCATATTGATTTTAAAACCAGCAAATCTCACATAATGCCTCGTTGCGCCAAAAGAATACCATGCCTGCTCAGCCTCGACATTCCAAATGTTTCCGCTTCCGTTCGTTGAATCCTTACTTCAAAAAATTATAAGACAAGCTGTTCTTCCTCTTCAAAAGGCTATATTTTAGCAAGCCCACGAAATAAGTTATCTGCGTCAAGCCCTTGCTGGAGCACAGAGAGATGTGTCTTCTTCACCACAACGTCCTCTTCTACCCCCAACCACAGTTCCGTGTAACGTTAACAACAAATCCACTTGCTCATCCTCGCTGCTCATCCTCGCCTTTCACTCATTCCTCGCCCAGTTCACTTTGTTCCCTCTT